>CANTUR010000109.1:2805000-3276309 GCA_947683625.1 Mallotus nudiflorus
TTTATTATTATAAACGTTACATTAAATTCTTATTACACATTATTTAACTTAAAAGGAAATCCCATCCGATAAGAAAGTACATAAAAGACTAAATTTCATAAACTAAACTAATATCATTTACTTCTCTTATGACTCCCCTTGGCACTCGATGCCTGTAATGCCATTGTCCTTCTATTTCTTGTAAATTCATCCTTTTCTACCTGTTGTAGTTGAATCCATGCCTTGTACTAGTCATCAGTAGACTGATCTCCACACCTTGTACTGGTCATCAGTAGACTGATCTCCACTGTAGTCAATGAACCTCCAGATTATTTTATGAGGCCAATTAGTAACCAAGTTATCTAGAAAGTTTTAAGAAAGAGGCCCTGGTTCAATCTCATACACTAGTTCCACAATATGTTGTTTTTATTTATATTACTTATAAAGCCGAGCCAGATTATAGAAGGTGGCAAAATAAAGGCCGGCTAAGGAAACACAGTAAGTGTAAGACCAGAGGGTCATGTGCAGTAGTCTCTACCATGGGCACATCCACTGAATCAGAGTATCAGGGAATGTAGACAACCAGCTGTGAATATCTTCTAGAATAAAATGAAGTATCCTAGTGTGATAGTGTTTGGCCTTATAGTGAGCAATGTCTCTAGGTGGTTCGAGCAACCTCAGTTTCTCTTAACCAAGCCTACAAGAATGACGAATGGGTAAGAATGATGGAAAGCAAAAGATGGTAAGAGGAAGAAGAGACTTACCTCCAGCAAAAAAGGACTCGTAAAGAATCATATGGTCTTGGAGAAGTTGTTAAGCTCTCAACCATAATGAGAGGGAAAGGGTTCAGTCCATTCTCCATTTGGTCCAGAACATGAAGGATCTTTGGGCCATAGTTGCTAAAAGGGGAGACTAATAAGAACTGAGCATACAGGCAAAGTGCAGGGAACCTCTATACTATTTATAGCCACTACAGTTTTCCTAAAAGGGCTCATCAAGATTTCATAGCTGAAAATATAGTAAAGAGAGGATTGAGGGGACATGTTGAACAACTTTGCCATTTAGTATTGAATGGTGTATAAATCTAGGGTTACGATGGAAGGAATGACAATCTATCAAGAAGAATCAATTAGGGAACCCAAGATAGCTTTAAATTCCTCTAGCAGGGGGCAAATCTCCACTGTATTGAACTAAAAAACATGTTTTTAAGGATCCCAAAACTGAGCAAGAACATGGAGAAATGAGAAGTTAATCTTCTTAACATGCAAGATTGGAAGGTAGATAGGTGAAATGGCTCTATTATAGCCCATAACCCACCATCAAAACTTTTTAGAATCGATTGTAATTGTTTTAAGCTTCTCTCAGTTATGATTGGGGGTCAGAATGTTGTCCAGGAAAGAAGAATAGAGGCAAGTGGCAAGATAAAGAGATTAGGGATTTTTAAGAAGATTTGGGGATTTTTATAGTTGTAGGACAAACGTGTAGGCCAATCGCCTCTACATACAGGAGATGCCTCTATGAGAAAAAGCAAATGATCTATTGCCTCTTTTCATAGAGGCGACGCCCTTTCAATGAGGCAACACCTTTACGACATATAAAATAGATCTTCACATCGCTAGAAATTCTTTGGGTTGTATATGTAAAGTCAGAGCAAAGCATTTTAGAAATGAAAAGGCCTTAATTCATTCAAAATTTTACTAAAATTGAGTTTAAAAGCCAAAATTCTCAACCATCCAGTGCAAAATATGAAGGCATAAAATAATAAAAGATCAATTTATACTATAAAAGGACAATAGTGTAAAACATTTAATGTTTCTAGACAAAACACCCCTATGCTAGTAAAAATCTCTAGAGGGTCCTCTCTACTCATTACTCTCAGACTCATCGGCCTCCTCGTCAGTTGGCTCATCCGTAGGTCATCAACTAGCTCATTTGCAGATCAATAAGGTCAGTCCCATTATTATCGTTGCTACCCTTAGACTCCTCGTCGGTTGCCCTTTCCTCTTTATCACCCTCAACTTGAAGAGCGGCGAGCTGCTACTTAAGGGCAGTGATCCTAGCCTGACTAGCCTCATCTCGATCCTATTAAAGCATGATAAAAGGTAAGAAATCATGGACGCATGCATACATATAGAAATAAAGCATATTTTGTTTTTACGTTCCACTGTTGAATCACCTGCATCAAGAAGTCCCTGTGGGCCTTGATCACTCGATACATATACTCCCCCTGATCTTGAGGTATTTATTCCATTAATAATGTTAGAATTAACCATGTGTTATAAGACTTAAGAACACAGTTGCGAAAGAAGGAAACTTACATAGGTAGTAGCCTCTAGGAAGAATGCTAGCTACAGAGTCATATACAACGTTAGAAATTGACGAGAGAGCTCACTAGAAGGCACCCAATAATGAGTCAACAGATCAAGAGTAACAGTGAGTCTACCGGCCATTTCCTAGGATCGAGAACTGGAAGGATCCATCGAGGAAGGCACCCTAGAAGAAGAACCCTCACTATTGGGAATGATGCGCAGGCACTGATGAGGCCTCTCCTGTGCAGAGGGCCTAGAGCGAGGAGCAGGTGGCCTAGGAGCTACCTAAAAGATAAAAGATAAATTAGAGAACAACATTGTAATATCCCGTGTTTTTAAATATTTTTACACTGAACCGGGATATGCAATGTTAATAATTTTCATATGTATATTATATGATATTTTTATGAGTTGATATGTATTTAAAACCTATTTTTATTATTGTGTATTGTTTACAGTACTTTACGTAAAATTTTCCCGGGACTTGCATTTTCGGGAAAATTTTCACGTAAATAATTTATTATTAAGTATTTTAAATATATTTTCGGACTTGCATGAACTCATACGTATTTTTAAATTATTAAATAAAGCCTATGCGTGTAAATATTTATTTAATTAGGGTTTAGTATATTACCCTAATATTTTATTAATTAATTATTTGTTTATTTGTTATTTAATTATTTTTAATTAATATTAAATTTTAAAATATTAAATTATATGTGTGTGGTGTATATTTAATGTGTGTAATTTAATATTATTTTATTATATAGTATAAAGTATATATATATACATATAATATGTCAAAAATCAAGTTTTTTTAGAAAATTACCGAATTGCCCCCGATTTCTCTCTTCTCCCTCCCGACCGTTTCCCTCTCCGTCCGACACCTATAACTGCCGATTTCTCACCGTTGGTGTGCCACCACCTTCTCCAGCCTTCCTCACCGCCTGTAGCAGCGGATTCCGGCGCTTGGAAGCCATTTTTGGCCGGAGAAGCCGAATTTCCTTCCACCGTCGATCACGATGATTCCGGCCACCGTTTTCGACACCGCCGGTCTGTTATTCTCCTTGAGCACCGGTGAATGTGATTCTAGCTTTGGTTTCAGCTTAAATGGTCTTGAATTGCTTAGGTTTCGAATTTTCCAATTCGGCTATATTAGGGTTTTTTATTTTTTTAAGCTTTGAATTGATTGATTCATGAAAAATCCCTTCACAAATGTTGTTCCTAGTAGCTTAATCTACATGTATGAATTTTTGTGGAATTTTTGGAGATTTTTTGGATTTTTGGGTATTTTTAAATATTTTAATATTATTTTCTAATTTTCGGAAATTAATTATTTAAATTATGAAATTGTGTTTTATGGTTAAATTAGGTGTTGAAATGAATTATAGGGATTTATTTGGAATTTTTATGAATTTCTATGTATTTATTTTGAATTATTGAAGTTTATGTAATTTTGGGAAAATTAGGTTAAATGTGTTTTTATTTGAAATTAATTGGTAAATTGAGTTTAATTATTAATATTATTGATAAATATGTTGAGAAAATTAATTTTGGATAATTATACTATTTTTGGTGAATTTTTGAAGTAATTTTAGTATATTTATATATATAAGGGCATTTTGGTAATTTTACCCTAAATTGGTTAAAAATGTAATTTAATTGGTTTTAATAATTATTTAAGGTATAAAAATGATTTCCACAAATTATTTAGTATTTTTAACTAATTAAAACTATTTTTCGTGAATTATTTTCAATTATATATATAATATACGATTTTACTAATAAAATGAGTTTTTATCAGTTTTTACTATGTTTAAAGGTTAATTATGTAATTTCTACATATAAAATGAATTTCTATGTTATAAGGATATTTTTGGTATTTCCTGAATTGTTTTGTGTTTGTGGACCCCGATCGGTAGATTGTAGTTTGGAGTCCGACCGTGGGATTTTGATTGTGCTCTGTGTAATTTTTCGAAGTGTGTTTCTTTGTAGGGTCAGCTCTACTCTTTTGAGTAGAGAGATGTCCGTTTTACAGGGGAGGTTCTACCGAATTTTTGATAGAATTCTCGTAAAACGTGATGTCCGGTCGAACCCTAATATCGATTCTGTGTTTAATATTCTAGATCGAATTCTAGGATTTCTGTTAGGTTTATTCTAATGTCTATTATTTATTATTTGTTTAGTTGCGCCGAGACCGAGGGCTAGTGGACCAGGCCCGTCGGATCCATCTCGTGGAGCGCACTAATTTGTGAGTTGCTATTATATATATATATGCTTAGGATGCATGATTTAGAAATGCATGTTTTATTTTGATTAAATATGCATAAATAATTTGATTATTTCTTAAGTTTATATTTAGTTTATTTTTGGTATATAATAAATTGGATACATGTTTTGTTAATAAAATATATTTAAAATGTTTTTAAATATATTTCTAGCTTAATTTATAATTTGATTGGATTTATTTGACGTATATATACTCGAAATATACCTGGTTTACTTTTGGTATATTTTTGGTATATATATGGTTTATAATGTTACTTTCTTTAAATTCATGCATCATTTATTTGTGAATGAATGTTTTATATTTATTAATGAAGGAAATCAATAGAACGTGCTACCTAGTGGGCAGCACTAGGACCGAGTACGTACCGGTACGCCTATAGCATTTAGGCTATATTACTAACCATTTGTGGATATTGATTGGTTATGATTATTTGATATGTGAGATATGGTTTGGAGGTGTGATTGCTGGAGCTCGATTAACCAAGTGTCTCGGGGCCAATCACACTGGCAGTCAGACTGCTGGAGCTCGGTTGACTTAGTGTCTCGGGGCCAGTCTACTATCTAAATGGATTAAGTGGATATATTTGGAATAAGTGAGCCTGTGTGGCTAGAGTGTTGTCTAACACTGTTTTTGAGTTTGAGATATTCTAGGGTTCTATGTGATCCTTCATAAAAGATGATTTTCAATGAAATATATAAAATGATTTTATTGCATCTGTGTGTATTTGCCTGTATATATACATATTAGATATAAACTGTGATTGTATGCATTGTCATTTAGTGTGCATGTATATATATTATAGTAATTCACTCAGTGAGGTCTGACTCCCCTCCGTTGACCATTTTTCAGGAGAGTCAATATCTTCAGACCTCAGTAGCAGGCCTGTACACCGGTTTTCTTCCGCCCTGGCTTCTTTGTGTAAACTGCTTACTTGAGTCTTATTTTTATAATCTAGACACTGCAGTAGTTGTAAATTAAATCGTGGGATTTTATGTATTTTATTTATATGAGATATTGTATTATATTTGAGAACTAGATTTGTATTAAAAGATTTTATATATATGTGATGAGTTGAGATTTAAATTAAATCCAGTTAATGAAATTGTTATTATGATATTCATGATTTTTATTTTCGCTGCATTATATATTGCTACTATTATTGCATGTTTTATTTTATTTTAGGCTTGTTATGGGTTCCAGATTCGAAAGAATTCCCGTTCCCTAGCGCCGGTCATGGCCCTTGTTTTGGGTCGTGACAAACATCTGTAAGTAAATATAAAATAAGTAAAATAAAAAATTGTATGCTCACTTGAAATATAGGTGCAGGAAGAGGCACTCACTATAGATAATGAGACCATGTAAATTCCACATAGCGAGACTTCCTCCGCTCGTAATAGTCTGCGACATCCTCTCCTTACAAGGTGTGATTGAGCTCATCTCGCTCTAACTCATGGGCCTAGAAGATATGCGGGGGAGGAGTAAGAAGTGGATGCCTCACTCGGGCACCTAATTGCCACTGATGTATCCTCTCCCCAAGGAGCCAAACTCTATAATCAAGGCCTCTGAGCAAAACCCTCTTCCTATATAGAAGGATAGAGCGAACCATGCCCTACATCCACCCTGCTTGAGGGCCCCATAAGTCCAAATATAGCTACAAGAATAAATAAGTAAATGGATAAATTATTAATAAATTTATGGCTAATTCTAGTTATATTTACAGGTACTTACCTTGTCGTAAGTGAGCGTGTTCAATCGCTCATAGTGGATATGAACATGAGCCACAAACCTCCTCCAAGCCCAGTTGGGACCCCACCTCACCATCATAAGGAAGGGGGTATCATGGAACCAGGTAATCTCCACTATCAACTCCAACTCTAGAGCCCAATCCTATAAAAGAAGTAAAGGGTTGTCAGTGAAATCGTATAGTAATAATTGGGATAGAATCTAAAAGGAAGAGAGAAAGTAAAAGACCAATCTGATGTGCCAAAAACCATAGAGTCGCTAACTTCATGCATCAACTCATCCATGCTCCTATAAAGATAAGCTAAGGCATAACTACCCCAATCATAGGTCACCACTAACTCTAAATCCCTCAGAGGCATTAAAAAGCTTAAGTCCATGGAGCTGGCTGTGTCAACAAAGAGCATAGTGCCCAGCAAATAAACAAGGAAAACACACACCACTTGGTCGATCTGTAAGGGTGTAGTGGCTGCCTCAACTCTAGCATTAACTCGAACTTCACTGTATGGGTCCCTTTCATGTCTGGGACCATCCCAAGTAGACACTCGATGAAAGAGAGAGGATCATGAGATAACTAGTGGAGGCTAGCATCGAAAGGAATAGAATCCCCAACACAAGAGATGCCAGTAACTACAACAAAGGCCATCGGGTCCAAGGTGAACTTCCCAAAAGGAAGATGAAATATGTGGGTGATGTTAGACCATCTCTCCATCAAGGCTTGTAAGGGATGGTAGTCTGTATGCCCCTGCTATACTGGGAGTGCCAGGATAAAGTCAGAGAAGCTGGTATCTTGAATCCAAGTCTATACGGCCTTAGAAAGCTCATTGTACCAAATGCGTGCACCACTAAAGTTCCCAGCACCCTTGAGGGTGTGGGCATCAAGCTAAAGGAGTAAAACAGGGAGTAGAATTGTCATTTTAAGCAATAAAATTTCAAATTTTTGCTTAATCCTCTTGCTGAGGCAGATGCCTCTATCGAATAGGCGATCACCTCAGTGATAAGGCATTGTATCCTGATATAGAGGTGATCACCTCATTACAATTATAGAGTCGATTGCCTAATTGCGATTAAAGAAGTGAATGCCTTTTTATGAAGAAGCGATAGCCTCATCAAAGAGGTAATGCCTCTTCATAACGGTAATTTGATAAAATAATTCAAATTCTCAATTTTCAATCCATAAAACTCAATTTCTTTTGGTTAAATTAATAAATGTGTATATATGAATAGTAAGCTGATGTTATTTGATGATGTTTACAAGAAAAAATTAAAGAAATTAACTATTAACCTCTCTGGTGGCCAAGCTGCAAATATGGGATTGCACGTCTACAAACAGGGGGATCTTATCTCTGAGCATGAAACTTTAAGAAGGATGCACTGTAGGTGTCACAGGGTCCCAAATGGGCAAATCAGGGGTCCGTGCGGCGTCCATGTTAGAGAATGTGGAGAATGAAAGAGAAAGAGAAAAGAGAGAAAAAAGGTAAAGAGAGAGAATTGAAAAGGTGAAAGAGACCCTTAGAAAAGAAAAATGAGAATTTATAGGGTGAGAGAGGAAGACTAAAAGAAAGGAAGATAAAGAGAAGAGGGTGAGGCCCACTTGATAAAAAAAAAACACAAAACGACCTATGGCCCGTTAAAAAAAAAACTAAACGAGAATTTCTACATCATTACTTAGGTCTATCCCAAGATCAATCTTTGGATAAGAATATTTTGATTGAAGCATCAGGAAGGACAAACATTTGGTCGGGTTTAAATCCCTAAAGTGCATGGAAAGACAAGCGTCTAGTCGAATTTTAATCCCTAAAATGCACAGAAGAACAAGCATCTAGCTGGGTTTGAATTCCTGAAGTGTACAAAAGGAAAATCATCTAGTCAGGTTTAAATCCCTGAAGTGTGCAAAAGGATAAGTGTCTAGTCGAGTTTGAATCCTCAAAGTGCATAAAAGGACAAGCATCTGATCGGGTTTGAATTCCCAAAGTGCGAGGAAGAATAAGTGTCTAGTGAGGTTTGAATCCCCAAAGTGCGCATCTGTCACGACCCAAACTAGGAGTCATGATCGGCGCTAGGGAATGGGAATTCTTTCGAATCCGAAACCCGTAGCAAGCCTAAGAAAATAAAATCATGCAATAATTAAATAAAAGTACGACTAAATTAAAATTTTTCTGAATCAATATATAAAATAAATACTCCAAATCCTTTTATAAATGAATACATATTCGTACAATATTCAAATACAAATTCTCAAAGTATATAATATCCAAACAAAATAATACACTTCCAATATAATAACACTACTACTGCAGTTTCTAGAATACAATTCAAAGTTCAGAAAATACATTTGCATAAAACAGCCGGGACTGAAGAACACCGACGAGGAACTCTACAACTAAGGTCTGATGATATGGAATCTCCTGAAAAAAATAATTGAGGGGGGTCAGACCTCACTGAGTGAATTATTATACTATATATACATGCAAACTAAACCATAACAATCAGGCATTCTTATATATATAGGTATAGACACACATTTCACACGAATGCTAAACTTTACCTTTATAAATATACTAAATGTAGAAAATGGTTGTTTTAATTCATGAAGGATCCATAGAACCCTAAATAATAATAACCTCAAACAATCCCATCATCACTCTAGCCATACAGGCTCACTTGATTCCAAATAGAACACTTATTCCAATCTGGACAGCAGACTGGCCCCGAGACACTAAGTCGACCGAGCTCCAGCAGTCTGGCTGTCAGTGTGATTGGCCCCGAGACACTTGGTCAACCGAGCTCCAGCAATCACACTATCTATCACCTCACATCTTAATCAACCCAATAGATCATTCAATTCACTTATGGACAGTAGACTGGCCCCGAGACACTAAGTCAACCGAGCTCTAGCAGTCTGACTGTCAGTGTGATTGGCCCCGCAATCACACTATCTAACATACCATTAATCTTAGTCAAATCAATTAAATCAATTATAATCACCCAATTTAACTCTCACTAAATCCTTATCTATCGTACCGGTACGTACACGGTCCTAGTGCTGCCCACTAGGGAGCACGTTCTATTGATATCCTTCACTTCGAATAAATCATTCATTCGAAAAATAATTAATGTAGAACAATATTCATAATAGTAAAACCAACCATATATATATATACCAAAAATATACCTAAAATATACCCAGTATATTTTAGGTATATATATATATATATATAGTCAAATAAAATATGAAATAAACTAAAGATAATTCATTAATATAGTTAAAAACAATTTAAATGAGTAACAATAATATAACATGCATTATCTTAAAAATATACTTAAATATGCAAAAGATATACCCTAAGTACTCAAATCATTTAATAAACCATTTATGTCTAAATATTCATTTAAATACGTGTTTGTGTTTAACATATATTCACAAATATACTAAAAAAATAAACCTAATTATCTAGCATGCATATATCAAAAATAAACCCTAAATATACCACTAATGTGTTAGGTTTAATTTAATAATAAAACATTTATTTATTTAGAAATAAATAAAAATATATACCAAAAATAAACTTAAAAATAATTTAAGTGTAGGTTTATAATTTAACATGCAATTATTTAAGAATAAACCTAAAATCTACTGAAACTATACCTAAAGTATACTAATCATTTAATAAAATAATTATGTCTAATTATTTATTATGCATATATATAAAATGCAACCCTAGATATACTAGAAATATTATAATTTAAATCCCTTTTAAAACATACAATAAAAATGAAAAATTCTAAATAAATGCACCCTATATGCAGTGCATATATATACAATATAATAACTCACTGGTGTGCGTTTCTCGAGACATACTCAACGGGCCTGGTCCGTTAGGCCTCGGTTCCGGCGCAACTAGAAAGATAAGGTAAAAATAACCATCAGAATAAACTTCTAACTCTATACTTCTAGGATTACTATAGACAGATTAAATCAAGAATTTAGAAATAGACTCGGACAGGTTGTCACGTTTTACGAGAAATCTATCGAAATTTCGACAGAGTCTCCTTTGTAAAACAGACATCTCCCTACAAAAGTAGGGCCGATCCTGCACAGAAAACACACTTCAAAAATACACAGCCACAACCCCTCGGTCGGACTCCCAGATTACAATTCTTCCGACCGAGGCTCACAATTCACGAAATAAACACATAATACATGAAAATTTCAAAAATACCTTTGAATAACCAAAATATAGCAATTGAATATTTAAAGCGCTGAAAATAATTATTTACCCAATAATTTCAATAAAACCCTAATTGTGATAAAATATTATTAAAAATTGACAATTCTCGATAATTTCATTAATACTAACCAAAATACATTTTAAAGCTCCAAATTACACAATTAACCCTAAAACATATTAAAAACCGATAAAAACTCATTTATTTAGAAAAATAGTATAGTATATTATATATAATTTGAAAATAATTTATGAAAAAATAGTTTTAACTAGGTAAAAATACTAAATAATTTATAGAAATCATTTCTATACCTCAAAGAACTATTAAAACCGATTTAATTATATTTTAGTCAATTTAGTGCCAAATTACCAAAATACCCCTAGTTATATATAAATTCACATAATTACTCAAAAATTAATTTCTCAACATATAATTCAATAAAATCAACAAATACACCTAATTAACCAATTATTTCTATATGAAAAAAAATAAAAATACATATTCAATCTATTAATTCCAAAATATACATAAATTATATAAACTTCCATAAAAATAATAGAAATTCCTAAAAATTAATTTATCATCAAATAACATTTTAATATAAACTAAAACACACAATTAAACTTCAAATTCAACCCAAATACTCATTTAACTCAATTATCCAATATTTACATAAACTATAAGTATTTCTTAAAAATTATATAAATTCCCAAAAATTAATTTCTCAACATCAAAATCAATAACAATATATAATAACAACAATTTAAAAAATTTCATAATCTAATTAATTAATTAACGAAAATTCATTTTTAATTATTAAAATATTCAATAATTAACCAAAAATCAAACAAAATCAGAAAAATGCATAAAAAATATCTATGAATAGATTAAGATGCATAGATTAATATTTCAAAAAGAAATTATCAAAAAAAATCAATTAAACTCAAGGTAAAAAAAAAGAAGAAAAATTTTGACATAAACTAAAATCAATCAAAACTTACAAATGAATAAGTTTAAGCATGAATGGAGCTTGGGATCGTCTTCTCCTCAGCTCAAGGAGTCGACCAAGCCAAGGAAGCCAAGCTCTCGCCGTCGGGAAGTCACCGGTGATCGCTGTTGTTGCTGCTGCTCTACGTGCTGTCCACCGACGGCTTCTGCAGCTCTTCCATGGCGATGCCGACGAGAAGGAGAAGATGATGGTGTTGGTAAGGACTGAGCAGATCGTGAAGAAGAAGGAGAAGAAGCATAGTGATGAAGGAGGGTCGGGAAAATTCGGGAAGAAAAGGGAAGAAACAACTTTGATTTCTGTTTTTTTTTTTTTTACATTTATATATATATATATATATATATATATATATATATATATATATATATATATATATATATATATATATTAAACTATAATCTTATAATATAATATATAATAACTTTAGTTTAATTGAATCCCTACCACAATAATAGTCATATATATATATATACACACACATAAAAATAAACACATAAAATTTATTTAAAAATAACAATAATAATAACCATAGCTATTAAATGATTAATAATACAAATAATAATATATATTCAATAAAATAAATAATAATAATAAAAATAGTAATAATAACTCACATAAATAACAATGAAAATAATAACATTAATTATAATAGTGGAATACTTCCAAAATATTAATAATACATAAATCATCAAGTAATAGAATAATATTAATGCTAAAAAAATTATATTAAAAATAGTATTAAAATATTCATGCACTAAATTAGCATTATTAAAACCATAGTATTCATAAATAATAACTTTACACAATGGAATTTAAACGTTCAAAATAATTTATTTACGTAGAAAATTCAATTAACATAAAATAATGATAATAAGTCACAAAATAGTAAAATAATTAAATACAACTTTTAAACTTTATTAATACTGCATATCTTATTATTTAATAAAATAAATTGAAAACAAGGGTTATTACAGCATCTCAGGAGGTGTTTGGTCGGGTTTGAATCCCTGAAGTGCATTCTTCTTTTACTGAGTAATTCTCGGGTTAGGAAAACCTAGGTTTTATGCCAAACTATAATGAGTATCTGATCAAACTAGGAAAACCAGAGGAACACAGTTACATTTCATCTCTTTTTATTGAGTAGAGACTAGGCCATGCTCAAGATTCATGCCAAACTATAATGAAAAACTTATCAGGCCAGAAAAATTTGAGGAACACAATTATGTTTCATCTTTTCTACTGAGTGACTTCTCAAACTAGAAAAACTTGGGAATCATGCCAAATTTATAATGAGTAGTTGATTGGGTTAGTTTAACCTGAAGATCATGACTATGTTTGTCTTCTGCCTCTATTGAGTGAAGATTGGGCTATGCTTAAGATTCACGATAAATTTATTAATGAGTGGCTAATTGGGCCAGAAAAACCTAAGGAACACGGTCATGTTTCAAAGATGAAGTTTGACCTCTTGGGTTTGAATTCCCAAGGCTGATGGCCCGAGTGAAGACTCGCAAGTCAGATATGTCATTCTTACTCTTTATTATTTGATGTTCATGTTTCTTTTTCAAATAATTATTTTTAAAAAATTCAATTTTTTGAAAAACCAAGGGGGAAACTATGGACACCATCATTTTAATTGGCTCATAATGAAAGCCCAATGATGAGAAAGTTCGAGTTTTGAATGTAAGGAGAGCCTTAGATTTCTTTAAAATTGACTCAGAAAGCCTAAACACTAAGCCAAACCCATAAATACCATATCTAAGCCCAAAATAAAAGCCTAAGCCCATCGCTTCTAGGCCCAAAAAGCCCTGACTTGGCCTAGGCAAAGAGGTGATCGCCTTAATGGAGAGGCATAGCCTCTTCACAAAAGGTATTAGTGAGGTGACGCCTCATAGAAGAGGCGGTGCCTCCCCACTCTCTGTAACATTAAATGCCATTAATAGCAATGGTTGGAGGCTCACCTGCTGAAGAGTTTATCATTTTAGACGTAAAAAAAGGGGAAAAAGCAAGAGAAATAGCCTAAGGAATGAAAAAAGGTAAGGGGAGAGGGTGAGAATGGGTTTTTGGGAAATTAAAAAAAGGGAGGGAGTGAGAGGCTTTAAAAAAAAGGTGTAGGGGCATGAGAGAGTGGGTTAGCAACTTGAAAGAAAAAAAAGTCTAAAAAAAGGGACAAAATGAGAGAAATAAAAGAAGAGAAAAGAAGAAAGGAAGAAGAAGAAGAAGACTTAGGAAGCTAAAGACTTTAATTTCTTGGAGAAAGAAAGGAGCTTCTCTTATATTCAAAGCCTCAAATTAGTCAACAAAGCTCTAGGGGCTTAGTTAGGAGCATTAAGCACGTCCAAGTTGGTAAAATTCCCCCTTCTTAAGCTTTAAGTCCTTTGTTTTCATTAAAAATATTGATTCATTACTTTTGTGTTTGTATTCTTGAATTTTATTGAAGCATGATTGTATAAGATATTGATTGTTGATTGTTGATAGTTGTATATTCACATATATTTCTTATTTATTTGCATGATCGTTAAGTTTCTTAAGATCTAAGAAATGTAGCATGTCTCTGTACCTGTTGAGAGACATCGCCCCTTCATGATGAGGTGACGGTTTCATCGCCTCTTGACTAGGAGGTGATGCCTCTTTCCAATATTCTGCCTATTTCTGTTTTGATTTTCAGCTATTATCTTGCATGTTTGGCATGATTTCTATGTATAATCTGTTATATTTCTTGATTTTATGCATGATTGCCATGTTTGATCAATATTGTTTCCATATTATATTATTGTGTTATTTAATGGACTATTTATGAGTTTATTCTTATTTTTTATTATTTTTGTGAATATTATTTGTTGATTATTTGTAAATATTATTGTTGTTGTGAGATAGAACTAATTTGTATTTGTTACAGGAATCATTTAGTGATTCTTTCATCACTAGATGATTATTTTGCTAATTTTTTTTAGAGAAGTTTTAATTTGTATAATTAATTAGTTTCTTTTCGGTTTATTTTTGGTTTATATATGGTTTATTTTTAGTATTTTTATGTTTATTTATACCAAACGTTGTAATTCTTAATCCCTATCCCTTTTATTTGGAATGAATGATTGTAAATTATTTTTATTATTTTTATTTATTTGTGATTTAATGTCGGGGATATAAGTATGAAATGAGACTAATGTGCAAACTTGAAATAAAAATATAAAATTGAAAACCAATCGTGATTAGCATGTTAATAATGAAATAATTTGATAATCAAAGGTAATAAAATATAAAACACACACGGAAGCTAATCGCAAGGTTGGGTGGACATTCCAAGAGCCCATACCCAATTTCTAAACCCGATTTCTGATAACAGCTTCTAAGAACCTTCGTTGAATCCAATTGTTATACAGTATTTCTCGGTTTTTATCTAGATAACGACTTCATCTTCATTTTGGGCTCTAAGCGCACTATATATTTCTTAGTGAGCCCCGAACTTGCACAATATCGTGGTCACCAATACTTGAGCATGCGATTAACCCCACCGCCTACAATACTCTTATTAATGAATTTTATTATTAGTATCAAAATGAAATAGTCATACAATTTTAGCATGTTTTACGTAAAAAAGTTAAATATATAATATATAAAAAAAATTAGCACATACTCTAAAATAATACAAATGTATAAATAAATAATATTTTAAAATTTTTTAATGATAAAAATACAAACATATAAAATAAATAAATTTTATATAATTTATTATTATCAAACTTAAATCAAATTAAATTAAAAAATATTAAAAAATTTAAATTAAATAATTCTAAAAAATAAAGAAAGAACATGAATATTAAGAGAGTTTAAATATAAAAAGAGATAAAAATAAAAATAGTTTATTTAAAATATAAAATATCTATTTTTTAATTTAAAAAAAAAATAATTATTTTTTAAAAATTATAAAATTACTATTCTATCAAATTGGCATTTTATAATAAATTTTAACTCAAAATAAATAATAGTTATATTTTATAAAATAATTATTCTATTTTTAATTTATTTTGAAACTTTAATAATTAAAAATATTCAAATGCTCAAATATGTTTTTTGAATGCTAAATCTTATCGTTTCGTAAAAAGAAAAAAAAAATCCAAAATTTTCAAACTCTATTGAATTCGCATAAACCTTTAATTAATTGTATTAATTATAGTGCAACAGCATTGTCAGATTCCGCAACCGGAGGGCCCAACAAGCAGCATCATTGCATTAAATAACCACATTCTTTGCACAATTTGGGTTCTATCTTTGATTTTTGCAAACATTAGTTTCTTCTAGTTGATTTGATTAGTCTTTTTGAAAGCATTAAATAGTAAAAAAAAATTAGGAAAAAAAATGTTTTTCAAAGGTTTATTTCTAATTCAGTAACTACAAATGAAAAAATAAATTACCATTTAGGATTTCTTGTTGAGAGTCGCAACGTTCTATTGCTTCTAAGTTGTTTGATACAATTCCTTTAATAAATACTTATTTAATATTTAAGCATATACAACTATTTTTCATACATATTTCCTGTACTGGCAGGTACCCAAAAAAAAGAAGAAATAATTGAGATAATGGCCGAGTTTGATTTGTACTGGCAGGTACCCAAAATAATAAAGATGGTGTTTGATGTAAGTAAAATCAAATACGTAAAGAAATTGAATTTGGTAGTGGAACCCACTCCCACTATAATTGACTCCAAAAACAATAAATGATAGGCTCACTTCGTTCACATCAGCAAAAAAAATCGATTATTAGAGACTCTTTAATATTAGGGTCCAATTTATTTCGATTTTGAAAAACAAAGTTTCATTTTGAGCCAATTTTTTTATTAAGGTCTAGCGTACTCCTAGCATAAAAAGTGAGGGTCCACTTTGAACATTTTCCAATATAAATTTTAACTCAAAGTAAGTAATAATTATTTTTTAAAAAATAATTACTCTACTCTTAAACTATTTCACAGAGTAAACATAATTTTAATATTTAAAAATATTGAAATCCTCAATTATTTTTTTTTGAATAGTATATCTTATAGCGCAACTCCATTGTCAGATTCGGCAACCCAAGGGCCTAAGAGGTTAGGTCTGGTCACGGTTCATAAATCGTCAATTTCAATTCATAAATTGTCGGTTCACAATTTTAAAATTAGTAAAATCGGATTGAAATTAAAAATAGAATTAGTTCAGGATTGGTTCAAGAATAGGTCGATTTCAAGTTTGGTTATGATTCAAGCTGACCAATTTCAATTTTAAATCGGTTTGATTTGATATAATTTTTTTTATGGTATAAAATTGAAATAAAAATTTATTATGATATTTTAAGAAGTTATCTTTTAATTAAAAATAAAATATAAAAAAAATATATATTTTACTTTGACTAGTTAACTAAAAATAAATTAACTAGTTAATTTTAGATAAAAAAACTTAAAAAGATAGAAAAAAATTTATTTTATGTTATATATATAGCTTGAAAATATTTATATTATATATATTTTTAAAAAAAATTTAAAAAGTTTAAATTAAAAATTATAACTAACTCTGATTTAAAATTAAAAAATTTTTAAAAAAATAAATAAGTATATATATATATATATATTAAAATTACTGATTCGGAACTAGAATCTAAACTGCTGATTCGAAATCTCTGATTTATGGTTCCATCTAAAGAGGAACCAACTTTGAACCGATCCTTTCATGGTTTTAAACCGATTTTATTATGGTTCCAATCAGATTTTGACCAAATCAATTTCAATTCAAGATTTGAACCGATCTGTGGCCAAACCTACATGAGTGAGGTTAGATGGTGGCTTTGATGCCATTTAAATGAAGTAATAGATTTATTTATGAAGAGATTTTTACTTCGAAATTACTTTTCCGTTTTTTTAATTGAAATTTTAAATTCAATTTTTTATTTCAATTTATTTATTGTTTTTAAATATTAATACATTTTTATCTTTTTTTTTATTATACCTTTATTTATATATATACTTCTTTTGAGAATATATAAAATTAATAATTAATTGAAAAAATTATTGTAATAACAATATAATATTTTTTTAAATATATGAATTATATTTCGTAATTTATATGTATAATCTTTAAATGATAATTAAAAAAACAGGAAAAATATATTTGAATCAAATTCAAATTAATTAGGTGTTGTGAAATACCAAATACCGAATGCGTAATGCAAAAAAAATACAAAATAAGTAAATAACCACATTGTTTTGCAAATGCTCTAACAAACAATGTCCACTCCTTTTACAGTTGAGATGTACCTATTTAATAACCACACGTTTGAACAAGAAGCTTGTATAAAAGTGCTGTTCATGTATTTATTGGCCATAAGTGGAAATTGGATTTGGACCCTTAGATTTACCCCAATTTCACATTAGATTCTTTTCCCTTTTTAGTTAGATTGTTTTTTTTAAACTTAAATCATATTGGAATTTTGATATATAAAAGTAAGTTTTATAACTTTTTTTTAATATAATTAAATTTTATAAATTAATAAAAAATTAATTTTAACAGTTAATTAATATATAAAATTAATAATATATATATATATATATATATATATATATGCACTAATGTGCATCTATAAAATATCTTAATTTCGTATACAGTATGAATTATATTGGTTCAAAGTAATAATATAATTAGAATTAAAAAATAATAAAAATTAAAAAATGTCAAAACCTAATCATATAAAATTTAAGTGAAACTATTCGTTTGGCATTTCTTTAGGTCTCCGCTAGATGATTAACATCTCATTAAAAATCAATCCAATGACTCATATTCATTTCAACAATTGTATTATAAAACTACAATCAACATAATATATTATTTTTTTTACAATATTTGTTAGAAAATAAGTGTTTATAGACATTAAAGAAAATAAATGTTAATAAAAATAAATTATTAACATATAAGATTAGGCCATCAGATTAATTTTTAGTAAAATATTTTTATTGTAACAATAAATATGATAAATTTAAGAAAAAATAGGGTTGAAGGTAGTCACTGCTTAGTCCCACAAAATGAAGAGAGTCTATAAAGATGGATGAGGAGTGAAGGTATCGAAAGTCATAAAAGATGTGGAGGTTGAAAATTGCAGACGCAGCTGGGGATGAGGAATACCTGTACAGCACAAACAACTACGCAGGCAGGCAGACATGGGAGTTGGATCCTGAAGGAGGCACTCCTGCGGAACGTGCACAAGTTGAAGAAGCTCGTCGTTCGTTTTATGGTAATCGCTATCATATGAAGCCTAGCGGAGACCTCCTCTGGCGTATGCAAGTACTGCTCATTTATTTACTTTAACTCTTTTGTGTGTACGAATATTCCTTTTGATTTAAGATTTTTGTTGACACTACAATTAAGCATCTGAAAACACCTACAATCATTTTCTTTGATTCTTATGTACCCTGTGTTTGATTGGAATTATTGAAAAAATGATTTTCATTTCAAAATGAATTTTACCCTTTATTTTATTTAATTCCGCTATAAATTTCAATGATATTTTAAATAATTAAAATTTATTTGTGGAAATTTACACTTTAAAATTATTTTAACATATATACAAGATGCTTTCATGTCTATTCTTAAACGTCCAGGTTACCTCATACAAGTGTTCTTATATTTTTGTCGATTTTATATCAATTGAAGAATACATAATTTTGTTGTTTTGATCTTTTTGAGAGCAAAACTGGCTAACGATGTTTATCCAGATAGGTCAAAATGCTACTGACCTTGGGAAGACTACAAAATTTGTACAATAAATTTTCATCATAATATATATATATATATATATATATATATATATATATATTGACATTTGTGTGAATTTTAAATAATATTTAAATGTAAAAATATTATTCTCTATAAAAATTTTATATTTTAAATAAATGAATTTATTTTACACTTGTGAAAAAATTAAAAGTGATATAAGAGTTAAAAACTAAAGAATGACATGAATTTTAAAAATTTAAAATTTCAAGAATCAAAAGAAAATATTTTCTGTTAACCTTAAAGGGGTTTTAATAATTTACTTTTATATTTTTTACAAACCTTAAAGGGGTTTTAGTAATTTACTTTTATATTTTTTGCAAGTGAAAAATAAATTAACTTATTTAAAATATAACATTTTAAATATATTTATGTAATTTACCCTTATTTCTGTTAACCTCAGCAGAGATCAATTAATATATTTGAGTAAACCACATGGGTTTCCTAAAAACAATTGGCAAAAATTAATAAGATTTTGATAAAATAAAAAAAATACACAAAATAAAAATACTGTATTACTAAACTAAAGAATTTAAAATCAAAATGTATAATAAATTACAATAAAAATTTAATATTTTAAATACTGTGTGACTATTTTTTTTTTTTTTTTGAGATACTGTCTGAGTAATGTTAAATGGTAAAACTATGTAGTTTCTTAGCAAATTAAGTTGAAATATTATATGTTATTGCAAAATATAACAAGATATTTGCACAATTTTATATGTGATTGTAAAAATATTTATATAATTTTCACCCAACATCTTAAAAAAAAAAAAAGATAATAGTTATACTAATATATTGCAGGCTTTGAAGGAAAAAAAATTTGAGCAAAAAATAGAACAAGTAAAAATAGAAAATGAAGAAGAGATCACATTCGAGAAGGCTACAAAAGTGTTGAGAAGGGCAGTCCACTTCTTTTCGGCGTTGCAAGCCAGTGACGGTCATTGGCCTGCTGAAAATACCGGACCTTTATTCTATCTTCCTCCGCTGGTAAGTCATATATATTTATAACCGCGTGCGAAGCATTTGAAAATAAAATTTTTTAAATTCATAATAGTAAATAACCTATTAAACATATACTTCAATACTATTAATAATTTTTTTAAAAATAATAAATATTATTTATTTATATAAATTTTAATAATAAAATCAATTATAACATTTTAATTATAATTTGCACATTTTGATAAATCTTTTATTTAAATAATTATATGATATTTTTTTAATATTTTCATAATTAATATTTTTATTAACTCTAAAAATTAATTTTATATAAAAAATACTAGACAATAATTAATCAAAAGATAATAAAAATTTATTAGTTATATTCTTAATAAAAAATTTTAAAAATAATAATAAATTATATTTTATTTGTATAACAATTTAAATATTATAACCTCAGTAAATCTATAATTTATTAGAACTTTAGTAAATTTTTTATTTGAATAGTATTACAGTGACACTTAAATATTTTTAATATTAATACATTTATTTACTCAAAAAGTAATTTAATGTAATTTTTTACCTTCAGCTTGTAATTAAATGATGAAAATTAATTAATTTAATTTTAACTTTTTTTATTAAATTGTATAAAAACATCTAAAAGTATTAATTATATTACTTTTCTTATATAATAGAAATACTACTATCAAATAAATTATATATTCTATTTTTTAAAATATGATTATAGATATAAAATAAATAAATAAATTTAATTGATTAAATTTCAATTATTTACTTAATGGACTTTAATTTAATAAGTTTTTTAAAATAGCAAGAGTATTTTTTTTATTTATATAAAAATACAACACTCTTTAATTTTAATTATTTACTTTTTAAATTTAATTTAGTAAGACTTATAAAATTATATTATCTAATTTGATTTATATTAGATAAAAAATAAATAGACCCAATTAAAATAGAAAATATATATTTTTAATAAAATTACTATTAAAATATTAATTAGGAAAACTTACATAAAAAAACCCAACCTGTGGGGGTATTTTCAAATAAAATCCCATCTAATTTTTTTTTTAAATAAAAACACAACCTTTAAAAAGTTATAAAAGAAAACCCTTTCTTACGAAACACATTATAGAGTGCCGGTGTGGCCATTTTTTCTAATCTATAGGGCCCATTGGAATGACTATACTAGTAACTGAAAATGAAACAAATGCATTTATCCCTAAATTGATAATTTCTCCTTTCTAATTAAGTATTTCATTTTAAATTAAAAGATTGTTTAGATAGATAAAAGTGCAACTTAATTATTACAACAAAAAACTCCGCATACTAGGTATATGAAATTTCAACAAAAAAACTCAGCATACTACAATAAAAGTGTTTCAAAGGGCTTTTTTTTTTTTTTTTAATAACGTTTTAAAAGTTTTTGTTTTATTTGAAAGAAAAAATTGGATAGAATTTTATTTGAAAGTACCCCAAATGTTGGGGTTTTTTTATATAATTTCTTCTACTAATTAGTTATAGTTTTATTAAAGAAAAAATAAAAGTTGAACTAATTAAAATATGAAACATACTTTCAATCAAATTAAAATTACATTTTAAATAATTTAATTTTTATTAAAAATAAAATAAAAATTAACTTAATTAGAATAGAAAATATACTTTCAATTAAATTAAAATTATATTTTAATTAATTTAATTTAATTTTATTAATAAATAAATAAACTATTCATTTTTTATATCATAATGAGTGATTTGTTTTTTGTAATTTTGCTTGTCCTTCCCTCTTTTCATACATTTATATATATTAGTAAAAAACTATATGTTTCACACTTGAATAAAAAATTTATTTAACTCATGATATATAGTAAATAAATAATTAAACATATTATTATTATTATTATTATTATTATTATTATTATTAAATAAATATTTTTAAAATAATAACAATGTTATTTATTTATATAACAATTTGATATTTATAATTATGATTCATTACAATTTTTATAAGTCTTTTATTTAAAACAATTATATGATATTACATCAATATTTTTATAATTATTTTTTCTCAACTCTAGAACTGATTTCATATAAAAAAAAAATATTATGGTTATAATTAATTATAAGATAATAAAAAATTGTTGGTTATTTGTTAATAAAATTTTAAAAATAATAAAAGTTATATTTTCTTAATGTAACAATTTAAATATTACAACCTCATTAATCTTATAATTTATTAAAATTTTAGTAATTTTTTTATTTGAGCTATGACACTTTATTTCTTTAATATTTTTAATAGTAATATTTTTATTTACACAAAACTTAATTTGATGTAATTTTTTAAGTTCAACTAATAATTAAATGATGAATATTAATTGATTTAATTTAACTCTTTTTTGTTAAATTTTATAAAAATGTCTAAAAACAATAATTATACTACTTTGCTTATAAAAAAATATACTTTCAAACAAATTATATGTTCTATTTTTCATTTATTAATTTATAAACATATCTACTTTCAAAACAAATTATATAGTTTTCCTATCTTCATAAAATTTATTAATTTTGATTTTAATTATTTACTTATTAAATGTGATATAATAAGACTTATAAAATTATATATGTTATCTAATATGATTTATATTAGATAAAATATAAGTAGACCTAATTAAAATAGAAAAAAAAATATTTTTAACAAATTTATTATTAAAATTTTAATTTATTTAATTTTGTTAGAGATAAAATATAAATTAGCAATAAATAAAATAGAATATATTTTTAATTAAATTAGAATTATTTGTTAATTAATATCATTTTTATTAGAGATAAAATAGAAGTTAACCTAATTAGTATAGAAAATATACTATCAATTAAATTAGAATTACATTTTAATTTATTTAATTTAATTCAATTTTATTAGAGATAAAATAGAAGTTATCCTAATTAAAATATGAAACATACTTTCAATTATATTAAAATTACATTTTAATTCTTTGAGATAAAATATAAGTTAACCTAATTAAAATAGGAAATAGACTTTCTATCAAATTAAAATTATATTTTAATTAATTTAATTTTACTTTTATTAGTAAATGACTAAATTATCCAATTTTTATATAATAATAAGTGAATTTTTTTTTATAATTTTGCATGTTTCTCAATATATATATATATATATATATATATATATATATATATATATATATATATATATATTTATTTATTTATTTATTTTAACTTTTTATTTTTCAAGAGATCTGTATAATTTCTCTTTCTAAGTATCCACGATTTTATATTTTTGTACCATTTGATAGAGAAAAAAATATACAAATCCGTCCATTGTAGTTATAATAATAATAATAATAATAATAATAATAATAATAATAATAATATATATATATATATATATATATATATATATATATATATATATATATATATATAGAGAGAGAGAGAGAGAGAGAGAGAGAGAGAGAGAGTAGTTGTCAATTCGCATTTTGCATTGACTTTACATAATACACACATCTTAATATAATTATTAAATAATTTTAATAAATTAAAAAGTACAAATTAATCAAATATAAAAGTGAAATTTTAGAAAGTTATTATTATAATAATTTTGTTTTGAATAAATAAAATAAAAGAACAATAGAATATAATTGATAAGTTACATATTTTTACTTATGTAAAATAAAAATAAAAATAAAAATGTATTTTTAATTGAATAAAAGGTGAATGTTTTAATTAACTAAATTAAAAGACATAATCTCTAATGATAAAGAAGAGTAGATTTAGTATAAGTGTTATATATAGAATAAAACATATATATTTTAAAATAAAAATTTTTATAAAGAGAAAAAGATAACTAAATGGATTAAAAATAAAATATATTATATTAATTTTATTTTCTTTAAGATTTATTGTCATTATTTTTAAATATAATAGAATTTGTGTTGAGAACTGTTAAATTATTATTGGAGTATGTACAATAGTGCTTTATTTAAGAAAATTTTTAAAAGTAGAAATTATAATAGTTTAGGAAAAATAATCGAGTGATTTGAGATTAAAAAATACGTATTATATAAATATTTTTAGAATTTGAGTAGTATTGAAAATATGTATATTAGTATTTTAATTAAAAAATAATACTAAAAATTTATAATAAACATTTTATTGATAATAAAAACTAAAATTTTTAAGGGTTTGACATATTAGTTTTAAAGTAAATATTTAAATATAAAAATAGATAAATATTTTACATTTAAATAATAAATATGTAACACGTGTATTAGATATATATCACGTTTATGACCATTAAATGTAATAATTTCGAAAGCAAAATTGCAGGTGATGTGTATGTACATAACAGGAAATTTGGACACTATATTCACTGCTGAGCATCGTAAAGAAATGCTTAGGTACATGTACTGTCATCAGAATGAAGATGGCGGTTGGGGTTTACACATTGAAGGCCACAGCACCATGTTCTGCACTGTTCTTAACTACATTTGTATGCGTATTCTGGGTGAAGGACCGGATGGTGGTCAAGACAACGCCTGTGCTAAGGCTAGAAACTGGATTCATGAACATGGTGGTGTCACCTACATTCCATCGTGGGGAAAAACTTGGCTCTCGGTACCTAATCTTTAATCTTAGCATTATTGGTACTTTAATTCCTGATCAAACCAAAAATCAATTTATATAATATATGATTCTCAGATGCTGGGTGTGTATGACTGGTCTGGATGCATCCCAATGCCTCCTGAATTTTGGATCCTTCCTTCTTTTCTACCTATGCACCCAGGTCACCCCTCTTTTATCTCTATGACATATTATGAATTCTTAGGCTAAATGTACAAGAATATACTCCCTATGTTCCTATTTAATTGATGTTTAAGAATTATGCATTTAAATTACGGAATGTAATTAATATATGTATAAAATACTATACAACTCTTATAATAATTCACTCAACTAATTATTAGTTTTAAATAGAAGAAAGATTTAAATAAAAATAGAATAGAAAAAAGAGTATAAGTATATACTCCCTATGTTTTTATTTAATTGACATTTAAGAATTATACATTTAAATTATGAAATATAATTAATATATATGTAAAATACTATATTATTCTTATAATAACTCACTTAACCAATTATTAGTTTTAAATAGGAGAAAAATAAATTGAAATATAAATCTCAACCTAAAACGTAAATTTACCTGGCTAGTATGTCTATAATTTTTTCTTTGGAGTTATCGCATGCATTCAGGTTATTGTATTGAAAAAATAAATGATACATATTTTCGGTGTTTTACACATATATTTATCGCAAATATAAATGTTGGAACTAATACAAGCAAATGCAGGAAAAATGTGGTGCTATTGTCGAATGGTTTACATGCCAATGTCTTATCTGTATGGAAAAAGATTTGTGGCTTCTATTACTCCTCTTATAATTCAACTCAGAAATGAACTCCATACTCAACCCTATGATCAAGTTAATTGGAGGAGAGCCCGTCATCAGTGCGCCCAAGTTAGTTTTCTGTTCTTTTTTCTTGATTATTTGAAAGATTTAACTTTTTTTTTTCTTTTAAAAAGGTAGAAGTGGATTAAATTTCAAGTTTCAAGTCTAAAACGTCAAGTTGTAAATATTAACTGCTAAACCCAGTCATTTGGACTTTTTGAAAGATTAACTCGCCCATGTAGAGGCACCACATTCTCAACTTCAATAATTTTCATTCCCCACTTTTAATTATTGATAATCTTATCAACAAATTTTGCGCTTTATAGCAATGTTGTCAAGACCTAAATTGGAATATGCCATCGACATGGCAATTCCTGGGGGAAATATACTTTTTCTATCCTTAATTTCATTTATTTTTGTAGGTATATCTCAAACTTTTCACATAAATTTAACATATTAGTTTATACATTATTTTAATTTATATTTTTTTAAATTATCACAAAAATTGATGAATAAAAATTTAAATTTCAAAAATGAAAATACATAATATTTCATAATTAATAATGGTTATCATTAACGACAACATATGAAATTATTTTACATGCAATTTAGAAATGTTTCATTTTTTTTTGTTTAATTTGCAGGAGGACCTTTACTATCCTCATCTTTTAACACAAGATTTAATGTGGGATATTCTTTACCTATTGACCGAGCCACTTCTCACTCGCTGGCCTTTCAATGAATTAATCAGAGAAAAGGCTCTCCAGGTCACCATGAACCACATTCACTATGAAGATGAAAATAGTTGTTACATCTCAACGGGATGCGTTCAAAAGGTACACTTGGTGAACCAACAAAGAAAAAAAGAAAAAGGATGAAAGTGCAAAATGTGACTAATGTTCACCTAATTTGCAAGTGGTTGAACTTTTACTCTACTGCAGTTTAGAAACTAAATTTCTATTTATTTTTTTATTCACCTAATTTCTATTTAATTTTCACTGGCTAGTCACCTTGTGGAGTTTCAATGAGGTGACAACTAGAAAAAGCTATTTTAAAAATATTTACCACGTTATCTTCCATCTCACTTTGATTTTATTTTTTAGTACTCAATTTTAATTTGTATGTTGTAGTATTAAATATTATATTTAAATATTTATGATATGTCTAGTCCTAATTTGTGTCATGATTCATGATATTTAAATAATAATATTACATATGCATTTAATTTTAATTTAAATACATTGTTTAGCATTAAAAAAA
This sequence comes from Mallotus nudiflorus, assembly GCA_947683625.1. Classification (NCBI taxonomy): domain Eukaryota; kingdom Viridiplantae; phylum Streptophyta; class Magnoliopsida; order Malpighiales; family Euphorbiaceae; genus Mallotus; species Mallotus nudiflorus. The sequence goes on from CANTUR010000109.1 coordinate 2,832,034, forward strand.
TATAAATAGAATAGCCATTTCTACTTCTATACTTTTTTTAAAAAAAAAAGTAAAACATACATTTCGAACCTTAATTTTATTTTTATATATAAAATTTAGTAATTTTTTTCATTTAACTATATTTTATTATTAATTTTTATAGTTTTATTTTATTAATCTTTTAAATTTGAGAGTACATATTTTAAAGATATTTTCTTAACCTCTATTAATTTAAGAAATTAAATTCTTCTGAAAATTATATATATTAATATTACCATTTTTTGAAATATAAAATATATCTAAATTTTATGTATATTAAAAGTATTAGCAAGTTAAATATCTATATAATTCGAATAAATTAATTACTTATAGATTAAGATTAATTAAGTTTTTAATTTAAACAAAATGTTTGATTTTAAAAAGATATAAATTGAAATTATGTAAACAAATTAAAATTAAATTAAAGTTTACTGATTGTGTAAGAATTTAATCATATATTATTTCAAATGAGGTAAAAACTAATGTGGCAAATATTTTTGCAATTTTTTTTCTCTACTCTGCCGTCATCAAATCAAAATATTACAAGGTGAATTCTAATAAATCTGAATAAATATTTGATAAATAAAAAAATAAATTGAAGTTTAATATCTAAATTATAACAAAATGAAATTTTAAATATTATGGATGCATTTAACTTGAGTAACAGGCTTTTCTTTCTATACGTATAAACATGCATTTCTAATGCTTCCTTGCCACGAGTTCACCAGGTGCTTTGCATGCTTGCCTGTTGGGTTGAAGACCCAAATGGAGATTATTTTAAGAAACATCTCGTTAGAATCCCAGATTACATTTGGGTTGCTGAAGATGGAATGAAAATGCAGGTTATGAATGGAACCCAAATTTTATATTTGTTACATCATATTTGTTATAATTTGGTGACCATATTTTATATGAACAGTCACCATATTTTATTTGTTATAATTTGGTTCTAAAATTTTAATTTATTTCTTTTTAATTATCTAATTTTAGTGATATTTTTATTGAGAAATACTTTAATATTTTTGATTAATTTCGAAGACATGACAGCCAGAATAGCTACATCATATATCACTTATTTATCTCACCAATCTTGTCTTTAGTCCTAAATATCATCCTAAAATCTATCCCATCTTTCATATTATTTGATGACAAGCTCTATTAGATGAAAATATGGCATATGATCCGATCATTTTAATTGCAGCGTCTTCAAAGTTAGCTGAAAATAATAAAATTTTTTTACGTACGTGAAACATAAATTAAAGTTAAACTTTAGAAATTAAAGTTTGATGATCATTTATACAGTTTATTTTATTTCTTCCTTTTAACTAAGTTATACATGTAGACTCATCCAATACAGTAAGATATCCATATGATAATATAATATTTTGTGTAGGGTCTCGGAAGTCAACTGTGGGATGCTACTTTAGCCATTCAAGCCTTTCTGGCTAGTGGCCTTACTGAAGAAATAGGAGATGTGCTTAAGAGGGGACATGACTTCATAAAGAAATCTCAAGTTTGTGATTTTCTTGTTTGCAATATATTAATATATGATGTTCTTTTTTCCTTTAGTTTTCATCGATAAGTTGCTTTTTTTTTTTTTTTAAATATTGTTCAGGTCAACAACAATCCTGTTGGTGACTTCAAAAGCATGCACAGGCATATTTCCAAAGGATCATGGACAGCTTCTGACCAAGACAATGGATTACAGGTTTCTGATTGCACTGCAGAAGCATTGAAGGTAATAAACTTGGTTGAATACATAGTTTCATCCTTAAACTTTACATTATTAACCTTTGACGTCACTCAATTTTTATTATTTTTATAACAATTTTAAATTTTTATTTTAAACCTATTCACCACTCAATTTTTATTATTTTTATAAGTCTGAATTGTTGTTCCTGGCATAAGTAAAATGGCCTAAAATTTACCATAATTAATTAATGTGCAAATGATACCATAATATATGTCACCAAAGTAATTTCCAATTTTGTAGTGTTGCCTACTTTTCTCAATGATTTCGCCGGAAATCGTTGGAGAGAAAATGGAGCACCAACAATTGTACGATGCCGTTAATATCATTCTTTCTCTACAGGTGAGAATCTCTCGACAAACGTCCATAAAAAAATAGCATTACTAATTCTCTTTAGAATTTTGTTGAAATGACTAAGCTTTTTTTATTAAACTTATTGCAGAGTAAAAATGGAGGATTAGCAGCATGGGAGCCAGTTAAAGCTCAAAAATGGCTAGAAGTAAGTTGTTAGGATTATGACTCCCGAAATTCTAAAAAGAAAAAAAAAATTTTTTTTTAGCAGTTAACTTAATGCAAAGTTTTCGTTAGAATAATTTTAAGTTTTAAAAGCTATTTCTATTAATCATATTCATTAATAAAATAATTCTTTATTAGTCAATTTATAAACTTTAATTTTTTTTAACAACTAATAGAGATGATTAATTCCCAACATCACAAGAGAGAAAAAGGGTAAGAAACCGTCATCTCTTTAATAGGATGTCCACACTTTTTACTATTTAAACTACTTGTCGGAACTTTAATTCTAATATTTCAATACTAAAGCTTTTTAAAAATTTCAATTTTTGACATTTTAAAATTACGAGCATGTAAGAGTTGAACTTTAACTAATTTGGTTTTTGTTCATTTACTATCAAGTTGAGCTCAGTATGTCAGTTACATTGTTTATGAGTCTAAACCGAGTCCAAAAAAATTAAAAAATTAAAAATATAGAATATAATTATTCAATAATATATTAACAATAAATTTTTTGCTATAAAATTTATGATTTATACAAATTATATACTCAAATAATTTTTGTTATATTTATTATAAGTAAAACATATTTGTATTATGGGCTAGCTCACAAGTTACCATTAGAACTTGTTTGTGAGCCAAACTTGGGGTCAAATGCACCATTGGATACTGAACTTGAATTTTATTTCAATTTAATTACCAAATTTTAATTTGTATATTTTCAGTTATTGAACTTTGATTTAGTTTCAAATTGGTTAGATAGAAGCCTTTTCTAATCCATAAAATTTTAGACCTACCAATTTAATCCAAAGATGAACCTTCTTTACATATAAGTCTAAATGTTTAATAGAAATATTTGTTTTTATGTGCAAGTGTCATGCCTTCTATTGTTGAAAATCTTATTCAATATTTGTGTTTATTTGATTTGTTTAATAAAAATAGTTTAAGAAATTTGAGACAAGAATTAGTTGAAGTAGAACAGGAAGAATTTAATATTCATTTAGATTATAATAGTCTGTATTGTGATTGTGTTAAATATAATAGAAAATTATGTATTATTAATATTATTATTATATTTTTAGATCACTTGCTTGGTTTAGATTAAATTGCTAGACTAATGGAAAACTGAATAGAGAGTTTGAATTCTAATAATCCATTAGAATTGACTTCGTTCAATTATGTACAGAATGACGTGAACAAACTCCTTGAGCAATTTCATGCTAAAGGAATACTTGGTGATTCACTAGAAGAAAGACAAGCCTTAACCACTGAAGTAGGCTGATTGGTGAATGAAAGGCTAGATGATACAAAAAAAGAAATAGAAAAATTGAGCAAAGAAAAAATGGTCCCTTACATAGTTGACCTTGCTATTAAATTAGCCAACATGAACAATAGCAATCTAGCTCAAGACCTTAGAAAATCTTTAGGTTTGGTTGATGAAACACCTTTGAATACGGATGATAGAACCTTTAATGAACCTGTATTAATAATGAAAAGGACTTTGTATAAGCCTAATTATCCTCATAGGATGAAAGATGAATTTATACCAAGAGATAATCCTTTAAGGCCAATTATAAATTCAGCAGTAAATTTAGATTGGGAAGAGCATGCATTAGAAAGAATAGATGAGTGGATTACTATGATTAGGTTTACAACTAGATCAGGTAGTTACACTCTTGCAAATGCCTATAAATTGTGCAAGGCTACTATGGTAGGCAATGCATAAAAATATTAGAATTTACTAGTAGCCCACATTCGAATCAAAGAAGAGATAGACAAAAAAGTCTTAACTGATGGTGTCTTGTTGCCTTCAAAACTTGCAAGTGCACGGATTGTGATTGCAATATAAAGAGTTATCATTCCCATGAGAATTGTATATTGAATACCAATATTTTTACTTATTATCTCAATTAGTAAATCGAATAGTAGAGAAATTAAATTTAAATAACACATCAAACTAAAGTAAATTGAAATCAAATGATTAGAACTTAGAGTTTAGGTTTAGTTTTATTATTCCAATATGATAATGAACACATTAACAAATAAAAGACATTGATTTTAGTTAAAAATAATTATTCTAAAATACCTAAACACTCTCTTGAGTTCAATTAAGCATGCTAATATTAAATTTTAACCTACTCTCATGGTTAAAAAGTTAATAAAAACTTAATAAGTTTCTTAACAATTAATTTACCACCGTATACTCTTGCCTACCATCATAGTTCCTTGAAGAGTTCGCCTACTCTTATGGTTGAGTGGTCAAAGTCCTATGAGTTATAAGCTAATAAATTTTACTAACTCTCGTTGGTGAATCTACCCATGAACATGCAAACAAGCTGGTCAAGAATAAAAAGCATACATTAAGTGCAACTTATAGAATTAATTGAAAATCATATTAATAAAAATTTGTGTTCAATCATATTATGAAATAGTTACTCTTAACTTAAATCCTAAAAGAAAATTAGCCACACATGGTTATGGCGAAGAACATAAACATAATTATAGAATTAGAGGAGAAGAAGAATTCATAAAAATAAAATCTTGAATTCTTGCACAAATCTCCTTCAAACTTGTTTGGCTCTTGTTTGTGGCCTCTTTTTAATGATCCAAGATTACTTCAATCTTCTCCTACATTTCCTTATATAAGGTAAAATTGGTAGGAAACATCACAACCCTTAAAAAACCCTTCCTTATTTAGTAAGGAAAATATTTTAATCCTGACATGGGCACGAACATGGCCATGTCTGAAGTGGTGTCATGTTACAAGTTTTCACTACAACTTCAGATATGGCCATACTTAATGTGTTATTGACTTCTTAACTCTTCTAGCATTTGGGAAGATTATCGTACGGGTTAAGACACGGCTTCACCAAGCTGTGTAGAGAATTCTTTATGTTCCAAAGGTAGCGATGGTCACAAACATGGCTTCGCCATGTTTGAAATGGTACCGTGCCATTCCATGCCTTTTTAGAATTTTGCTGGAATTTCCTACAAAAAAAGAGACCTTTAGTAACTACTTAAATAAAAACTCCTAATTCAACTAGAATTATACTAAAATAAAAAAAACACAACAAAACCATTAATCTAAAACTATTCTTAATTAAACTCAAGTACTACCCAGTTATTCTAATTATTTATTCCAAATGCATTAAAATTTAACTCAAATACATGTAAAAAGTTGCACACATCAAGTCTTGACTATGGTGGCAGACGATTTGAGAAGAGAGTTTTGTTGTTTCTCTTTGTTTATAGAGTCATTAAAAAAGGAATAATTAATAATGGCTTTAATGAAACTACAAATCTATGACATGTGTTATTTTGATAATTTTGCCTGTGAATTTCAAAAATAATATTTTAATTTGAATATGGCATCCCAAAAATACATGTTAGAATTATTTTTTTTTTTGCTAAGCCTCCAGAGCCTTGGCTTGAAGTAGCAATGACCACCTATCAACTTCTTCTCAATAAAGGTAAGGTAGTCAAGGGTTAAGAGGAAAACCCTCAAGCTGTAATCCAAATAAAAGAAAAAAATTATAAATGAGTTTTTCTTGAAGACAAATGCTTCATATAAGAGTTGAGGTGCAACTCTTAAAATTAAGGAATAAGTTCAATTTTGATCCATGTAGTTTTGCCTTTTGGCAAAACTAGTCCTATGGTTTTTTTAGCATTTAAGTACCATGTGGTTTGCATTTTTTTTTTACTTCTAACTAATATCATAATTATTTTATGTAAACAGGTTTGTCATATCTCCATGGAATGTCCAAACACATGATATATAACAAATTTAAAAGAAGTTGTGATTTCTCATAAGAAATATTGTAAAGAAAAGAGTAGGATACTTTAGTACCCCAAAAGGAATGAAACGAAATAAAATCTAAAGACCCATACTACAAAGATATTAAAGCTGTGAAATTCAAATTAACCAAAGAAGAAATTGAAAAAATCATAAAAGACAGAATACAAGAAGGCTAAAAGAAATACAAACAAGCTTTTTTACAGTAAAAATATTCTAAGGTCACGAAGGAAGAAGAAATCTTTGAAGATGATCTTTTGGATGATCTTCATGAAGATGAACCTAGATATTTTGAAAAAGAATATGGAGATATTAATATTTGAGGATTTTTAGAACTGTTAGAAAATGTTGAGGATAAACAATCCTAGTGTTACTATAAAGACTTAAAAGTCTTAGTGAAAGACAGTTCTATGATATGTGTAGGATTAAAAGAAGGACTTAAGAAAAATGATTACTTGCAAATGACACATTTCATGGAAGAAGTTGGTAAGTACATACAGTCTTTAGAAAAGAGACTTGGGATCTATTCAGTAGATGAAAAAGATTTCCTTAAAGAGATTTCTGAGAGGAAAAAACTTCTTAAAAGTATGAAGCAATAACTACCTCCTCACGTAATGTATAACATTCAGAGAAAGATAATTGATTTGATAGATCGTTCTGTATAATAGTATTTTATGTTACATCCTTAAATCTATTGGTGGTCATATGGATGACCTAGTCTACAAATAGAAGTAGATATATCGATGGAAATTTTAAAATTTATTGAACTAGGATTAACCTTAATCCTAGAAATAGATTTAAATAGTCTAAATTCATTATTCTTAGAGATAGTACAAGCCACTTTTAATATGATTAAAAAAATCATCCAAATTTATTATAGTTTAGATTGCTAGCATAATGATGGAATATGAAGATGATGGTATATCCAATATCCTTATCAAATAGGGGATCTACATCCTATAACATGTAAATAGCTTATGGAACCATATAAAGTTAATGGCCAAAACAGAAAATGAGATGGAAAATGTATGAAGACGTAAAATTGGCTAATAAAGCTCTTCAAATTGAGTTTTTAAAGCAGTTCTAGAGAATGTAGCATTTAATAAAGAATATTGTACTCTTAGAGATGGTAGAATGTTTGTTACCATCTATTCTATAGAACTTTTATATTTAACAATGAAAGTTTCATTATTGGACGCAAAGAAGCAAAGAAGTTGTTCCTGAGATTTGTAGATAAAGATCCTAATCTAAATTTCAAATTTGAAACTTTTTAGATTTGACAAAAGGTAACTAAAAGAAAAGAACAATGCTTTCTGGCCCAAAGAGATAAGACAATCCAAGAACATAATCATGTCCTAAATTGGGACCTTGACGTAGCGGAAGAGTGATAATAAGGAATTAATGTTTGTTGAATTGCGCACAACTACCAAACACTAATATTTTATAACATATAATTTGCAAATTTAAGAAATAGACATCAAAATTTAAAGAGTTTTGGGAATTGAAGGGAATTCGAAATTTCTTATTAATCAACAACATGACCAAAAGTCCAAAAAACACAGCTTAAATAGGGAAAAAATTCTAAACAAAAGAATTCTTAAAAAAAAATCATAACTAAACCAAAATCATATAAAAATGATTATTTAATTGTATTTCAATTAAATTCAAATATTCAGATAATATACTATTTTGTTTCTATCATATACGAATAATATTCAAATACTATATTATTTTTAAGTAACATTTTTATTATTTCGTAAGCTTATTGTGCAACAAAAATTTCAAACAATTGGACAATATAGACCCAACTTTTAATCATTTAATACCAAAATACTCTCTTTTTCTATTGATTTAGAATCTTTAACTTGTAAATCAAAAAACCCTTCTTCATTTGTTCAAAAAAAAAAAAAAAAAATTAGATCACTAAGGATACACAAAATTCTCAAAAAAAGAAAATCTCCAATTAAATTATCAACAAATAAAACAATACTAATTATCTTGACAATTACATGAACATATATATAAATCACATATACAATAAGCACAAAACAAATTGATTCCAAATATGAAATAAAAAAAAATTTCAAAAGAATAAATTTTATTTAAAAAAATTACTTTCAAGATAATAAGTGTTTAAATCATAACATGACGAGTTTATCTAATTAATTTTAGGTTGTAGATTCCCTCATTTTAATTAATTGTTAACAAAATTTGAGTTTTTGATATTATTTTGAGTTTCAGATACTGATAATAGTAAGATAATATGTTGTTTTGATTGTATTATATACAAATAACATTTAGAAAATATACTTTTAGTTGGAGAAAAATATTAAATAAAATATTTAAATTATGTTATATTTTGTATTTTATTTTTAAGCCAATATTTAAATTATAAAAATATTTCTAAATGTGTAAATATTGGTACTGAATAATAAAAGAAAATCAATAATTTAGTGCAGTGAAAAGTGACCCAAACTATTTAAATTAGTCTTTTTCTTATATTATAAATGAAAACTTAAATTATTTTGAATTTTCTAAAAAATAATAATTTAACTTAACAGGTAACAAACATAAATATAAAAGTATGTCAATAAATTTGGGTACGTCAAATTATAGATAAAAAATTAATTATTGGAACTTTTATATTTGGTTTTGGTTTAGTTATGATTCATTATTTAAAAAATTATTAAATTTTACGAAAATCATTGACTTTCTTTATACAAAGCCAATAAAAAAAAAATTAGTGTTTTTTTTTTTTCTAAATTTAAAAATTGAAATACTAAAATTAAAGTATTGAATAATGGAAATACTTTAAACTAAAAGTAATGGAGATATTTTATAAATTTTTTAAATCTTCTTTGTTAAAATTTTAATTTAGAACTTAAACTTTCGTGTCATTAACTCTAAGTTATTTTTGGATTTGGGATGAGATTAAATTCAATACTAGTCACTTAATTTTTTACAATATTTTAAATTAGTATCAGAATTTAATTTTTTTTTTTTAAATTTTTGGTAACTGAATATCTATTTTTATTTCAGACCGTGATCACATTATATTTTTCATTTGCAATGAATTGATAATTGGCTAAAATATACTTTAATAAGTAAAATCTTTAATTGCGTCAAATGCATTATATCAAATAGTTAAATTTGTATTATATATGTATGTGTCTGTATAAGTATATGAGCATTCTAATTTTGGGCATGTTTAGTCCAACTTTTTATAGAAGTTGATAGCGGATAACTGATAGTTGATTATTTATAGTTATTAATTAATAAATATGAGTTGTTTAGTAAAATTTTACTATATGTTGATGTTAGCATATCAAATAATCATTATGGGTATAATTTATTATTAAATATAATTTCATTTATTTACTACAATATTTTTGTGTTATGTAATTATTTAAAATAGTATATAGTAATAAATAAAAAATTATTGTCTTTTATTTATATATTATTAAAATTACTAATAGAAATTAAAAACTGAATTTCAAAATATTTGTATAATTTTTTAAAAATAATTATAGGTATTATTATTATAATTCTTTAATTCTTTATTATAATTTAAAACAATATTTATTTGATCATAAACAATTAAAAATTAATTACATATATTTAATTGAGATGATGTATTTTATTATTAGTTATTTTTTGTAAGGGTGAAATAGTTTAAATAAAAAATATATGCAAATCAATTATGAGCTGATGGAAAAAAGCTACAAAATATAGTTTAACACATTCATAATTGTTTATAATAAAAATAGCTATAAGCTAAATTATAAATAATTCACAAACTCTATAAAATTAAGTTATACATTAGAGAGTGAGTTTAGAGAGTCAAAATTCACTATTTATACAAAATGTTAATTAATACAACTCTGTTTTCTATATATATTCTTGTTTTCCATTGACTTCTTTTACTATCTAATTTTTTTTTCTCTTTCTTTCCACAATATTCAAAAATTAATATTAAATGTTTTTAGGGTAAAATAAAATGAGAAGTAAAATTAAAAAATGTATTGAATTTAAATAAAATTGTTTGCCTTTTATATTAAAAAATACATTAATATACTATTTATTATCTAGAATATGCTCTTTATTTAAAGAGTACCATGGGAGATAATCTAATGTTTTAGATATAAATAAAATCTTCATTTGAGTAAAATATGCTTCACATCATCTCATATCAACCCACTCATCAATCATCTAAAATGAGTTATATCGAAGAGGTACAGAAAAATGTGCTAGAGCGTGTGCTACCTTATTACAAGTTCTTGGTTGGAAAGCAAAAGAACAAGATAAAATTCTACTCTTTAATTCTTGGATATCAGCAACAAGAAGACCAAAAGTTGTGAGATCTGTGTCACTTGAATTTAATTTCTGAACCAGCACCAGGCAGTCCGATTCAAAAAGAACATGCTGAAGCTGCAAAAATAAAGCAAGTTGAACCCCCATTCTGCATGACAAAGCTTCTGCTATCTCCGGTGTCTTCAGAAACTCTTCTGCCCATGCCTGAGCTGCTATCGGTGATCCTGTGCTGTCCCGAATCACAATACCATACCCAGTCCCTCTGTCATTCCTAATTGCTGCATCCGAATTCACCTTAAAAAATTGGGAACTGGTGGTGTCCATCTTAGCTAACTGTGCAAGGTCGACTGCTGTTTCCGCTTATTATTCACCTCCTTATAGAAAACCTTTAGAGCTCGTTGCTGGCATTCCATGACATCAAACCTCGTTTGATTGTGAACAAGAACATTACGAGCGTACCAGATGTACTAGAGGAACATTAAGAACAAGCAAAAGCCGTCATTTGGAAGCCTAGACCTATGTTCGAAGATCCAATCTATCAACTTTTGACATTCATCCTCTGCACTGACAATTATGCGCAAGCAGTTGACATACAAGAAGTGCGAGACCTAAGTACAGTCTCGGAATAATTGTTCTATTGATTCCAGTGCTTCTCCACACCGAATACTAGTCCCATCTGCTGGAATTCTTTTCCGAATCAGCTCAGAACCTGTCAGAAGTAACCCATGAAGCAGTCTCTACATGAAAATTTTCACCTTTGGTGGCCAAGATAATTTCCAAAGCCACTTCCAATTAGATGCAGTTGATGATGAAGCTCCATCTTTTTGTCTCACCTGTGATGATCTTTGAACAACGTGATAAGCCGATTTTACGGTATACAGCCCAGACTTAGAGAAATGCCATAACAAATATGGATTCCTCGAATTGAGGGACATTGCTAGGATTTGTTTGGCGTCAATTAGATTAAATAAAGCTGAACCAACTCTCTATTCCAGGCTGTTTAATTGTCATTCAACAACTCACACACTTTGAACTTTGGATCAGCTTCAACAAGTGGAGGTGACGATTTAAATTGCAGATTTTCTGGAAGCCAACTATCGTTCCATACACTGATATTTGCACCATTTCCTACCCGCCATCTCAGCCCCTTCTTCAACACACTCATCCAAGAATAACTTGGATTATATCATTTTCTTACATCCAGAAAAGAAATTCTTGGATATTATATCTCGCCTTAAGAGTCCTTGCCAGCAGGGAGTCGGGATTAGTAATGAGCTTCCACCCTTGTTTTCCTAGCATATCAGAATTAAAAAGTTTGGATATCTCTAAAACCCAATCCCCCGAGTTCCTTTGGTACACACAATTTATCCCAAGAACACTAGTGAATGTTTTTCTCCTTTTCACCCTGTTGCCACCAGAAATTCGAGATCAAAGAGTTTATTTCGTTGCATACCTGAACTGGGAATTTGTAGCAGCTCATCAGATATCTCGGGATTGCCTGTGCAATTGACTTGATTACAGTTTCTTTTCCTCCAAGTGATAGCTTTCGTTCTTTCCAGTTGGATAATTTTTTCCAGATTCTATCAATGACATCCCGAAAGAAAATCTTCTTGGAACGAGTAATGGTTGTAGGTAGACCCAGGTATTTAGCGTGCTTGTAAACTTGTTTCACCCCAAGCAGATTCCTCAACGAATTGTAAGCTTCCATAGAGACATTGAAGCTGAAGCAAATTTTGGAATTGTCAAAATTTATTTTTTGTCTAGATCCTTCCTCATAACAATTCAGAATATCTTGCACAACTTTTAATTCACTGGTAGACGCCCTACCAAAAATGATACTATCATCTGCAAAAATAAGTGAGACACAGCTGGAGCCCCACAGTAAATTTTGTAGCCATGTAAGGAGTTTTAGGACACAAGTTTTCTTATCAAACTGGAAAAAGATTCAGCACATAAAATAAAAAGATATGGAGATAAGGGACCCCTTATCTAAGGCCTCTAGTAGAAGAAAAGGAGTAAGATGGATTTCCATTAAGGAAAATCAAATAAGAAACAGATGAAACACATCTCAAAATTAAATTAACCCAAAGACCAGAAAAATTCATTTTTAACATAATTTACTCAAGTAATCTCCATTCAACCCTATCATAGGCTTTACTCATGTCACGTTTGAGTGCAAAAAAGCCTTTGGTCCGTTTTTTTTTTTTTTTTTTATTTATTTATGTTTCATGGAATGAAAAACTTCAAGGGCTAAAAGGGCATCATCAAGAATTTGACTTCCTGGTACAAAGGCATGCTAGGTATCATGAATAATAAAAGGAAGAACTCTCTTAAGCCTACTAGCAATAGATTTGGTGACTATCTTAAAAATCACATTGCATAATCCTATGGGTTTGAAATCATTTGGGTTTTTTGGTTCTTTAACCTTAGGACTTAAAACAATAAAGGTCTGGTTAATACAAGCAGGTGAGAGACCATTATTCAAACTATTAAAAACCAAGTCCAAAATTTCATTATTAACAATATGTCAAAATTTTTGAAAAAAGAGAGCAGACATACTGTTAATCCCTGATGCTTTGGTTGAATGCATTTGAGAAATAGCTTCAAAAATTTCATATCTAATAAAAGGTTGGAGAAATTCCACCCTTATTTGGTTATTTATGCATTTGTCCACAGCATCAATAGCATTATCCATAATTGAAGCACCAGTTAAAGTAAACAAATCTTTAAAGTAATTTTGGAAAATTTGAGCAATCCTTCATCATCATCATCATATCGCGGACCATCCGGACCCATAATTCTTGTAATTGCATTTTGTCTTCTTCTTCCTTCTGTTTTAATAGGTGGTATTTTTATCTCCATCTTTCATCCATGACACCCGAAATCTTTGTGCCACATTATCTCCTCTCTACTCATTAGCACTTCTAACCTTCCGTCCACTTCTTTGTCCTCTTTATTGTGGTGCAATCCTACTGTCCTTCTTGAAGATGTACCAACTCTTTCCTTAAACTTTGGATTTCTGAAGTGACATGCCCAAACTTACTTCCCAACTTTTGAGATCATGTTGACATCCCTTCAGTTTTGAGTACCATGAAAAAGCATCTTGGTCCGTTTGCTTTTGCCAAGCACTTTCTATCACTACACGACAAGATTCTTCCTTTGAAAATTTTCTGTCACTACACGACAAGATTATTCCTTTGAAATTTTTCTATCACTACACGACAAGATGCAAGCGAAATTTTTAAAACATTTCCTATACCGCTTTCTTACTTCCCATTGCATGAGAATAGGAAAATGTTATGAACATTTATATCATTACTCTTTTTTTTTTTTTCCCACAAAATTAGCTCTTTATTCAAACTAAAAAATCGCTTTTTGTTCAACTAGAAACACATTTTGCTTTTTATATTTAAGGTGAAAAGTAAGAAATGTATAACTTTTCAACCATTTTTATTATTTTATTTATTTAATTATATATATATATATATATATATATTATAAAAATAATCAAATATTTTTTTTTTAGATTATAAACTTGATTAAGAAGAGAACTAGAAGGATACATCAGGAAACTGAACCTTATAAGGAACCTGAGAATACCACAACTCTTTAGGAGATTCAAGTGAAAAAGTGTGTGACGCAAGCCACACAATTATTGTTCCTAGATGTATACAAAATGCGAAAAGAATAAAAACAAAGGCTATATATATATATATATATATATTAAAAAAATAGTCAAGCAATTTTTTTTGAGAGAAAGAACTTCATTAAGAAGAGAACTACAAGGATACATTATGAATATGAACCTCAAAAGAACTTGAGAATACCACAACCCTTCAGGAAATTCAATGGAAAAAGCGTGTGAAACGAGCCACATAATTATTGTTCCTAGATGTATACAAAAAGTGAAAATAATCAAAACAAAGGCTAAGGTCCTTGATATATTTAACCAGCAAACCAAGCTTCGAGCAATCAAGCATTGGGGAATTGAGATTTTGTATAACTTATAATTTTTAAATTCAGGAAATATATATCAAAATTTAAGGAATTTTAGAAATTGAAAGGAATTCAAATTCTTATTAATCATAACGAAGGAAAAAGTCACAAAACAAAGTTTAAATAGGGAAAAAACCCTAAACAAAAAGAATTTCAATCAAAATAGGAAAAATTCTAAAATAATTAAAAATAGAAAATTATCATTTTAAAGACCTAAACGATTGAATTTGCCTAAAAAGAAATGGAGCACATGTGCTAAGCTCATGACTTAATCATTAAGCCGATTTTAATCAAATTAAACTCTTATCGTGCCAAAATCTGAAACTCCAAAATTGCTAAAAATTATAAAAATGCCACTAATACATTTTTTCATAATTTTTCATAAATCGAATTGTAAGTTGTTCAATGCTCATCATATGGCCAAATTGATCTCTACCCCATTCTCTTAACGCCATAGAACAATTTGAAATTTTAGAAACCCAGTTTGTGACTGAATCTGAACGAAATAGAAGAGCCCAAGAATCAAGAACAATTGATTTGCAATTGTCATCTCGAAGCCACATTGCTTGAAAACGGAAAGGCTTGTTACGTTTTCTCCTATGTTTTTTGACTTCCCACCTCAAGAGAATAGGACAGTGGTCTAATGATTGGCAGGTGAGGTGGGAGACTTGATACCCCGGATGTAAATTGATCCAACCTTCGTTAGTGACAAAATGATCACCACTTCTGCCATTAGTCCAAGTAAAGCGAAAACCCGAAAAACTAAGATCATCTAAGGAGGTAGCTGAGAGAGTGTTCCTGAAAACCTCCATTTTACTGAAATCTCTAAGATGACCGCCCTCTTTCTCATGACTGAAAATGACTACATTGAAGTCCCCACAACACATCTAAGGAGGTCATGAATCAGATTCCAAGTACGAAATTTATTTTGGTCATCTGGCCAACCGTAAACACCTGTGAGTCTCCACTTTTGATGAGGTGCGGTATGAGAAATCATGACGTCTATATAATGAAGATCTTTTATGGCAACTAAACATCCACATTTGATTTCCAGAATAGAAACAAAGCGCCTTTTTTGCCAATACCAACCTTCTCATAGTCAACCACAATAGAATAATCAAAACCCAACTGATGACGAAGCTCAGATAACTTCGAAACCAATCTTTTAGTTTCAATAAGGAAGAGAAGCGTGGGATCTTCTAGAAGTGTTAGCTTCTTGAGAGTTCGAATTGTCCGAGGGTTCCCAAGCCCTCGGCCATTCCAACTATTGCAACTCATTGTACATATAAAATTATTATAATAACTTTTTGAATTCTTATATATATATATATATATTAAAAAAATAATCAAATAAAATTATTATAATAACCTTTTTGTAGTTTTTAATTATTAAAATAAAATAAATAATTATTTTAAGATATGTGTATATTATTTACAGTTTAAAGTTTACATGCGGATTAACAATTAATTATATACAATAATAATCGAACATGTTACTCGTAGCCAAGGGCGGAGACAATGAAGATTACCAATGAAGATTCTAATGTGTCCTCTCCTACAATCTTACAATAACTTTCTTATTTCTTTGAAATTCCAAGCTGTCCAAATGTTGAGTAATTAAATGAAAATATTTTACTCGCAGTTATAAAATGTTATAAATGTAAACCACCATAGAGATAAAAGTCAAAAAGTTATTATTACTGATATTATTTTTTTAAAAAACAATGATGGGAAGGCCTCTTCCACAGGTGCTAAATCCCACAGAATTTTTGGCGGACATAGTCATTGAACATGAATATGTGGAGTGCACTGCGTCTGGAATCCATGCATTAGTTTTGTTAAAGAAATTATACCCTTGTCATAGAGCGGTGGAGATAGAGAATTTTATCAGCAATGCTACAAGATACCTTGAAGACACTCAAAATTATGCGGGAGGATGGTATGTTCCCTTACTTTTTATTTGATTCAATTATACTAAAGAATTTTATAAATTTTTTTGAAATTCATTTATACTGAACATAAACTTAATGAGCTAGCAAAAGCAGCTTATCTCGAGCAAGTCAGAAATGAATTACAAAGTTAATATATCTATATAGGTATGGGAGTTGGGGAATTTGTTTCATTTACGGTACATGGTTCTCATTGAGAGGCCTAGTAGCTGCTGGCAAGACTTATAACAATTGCGAAGCAATTCGTAAAGGTGTTGATTTTCTTCTCGGAATACAGAATGATGATGGAGGCTGGGGAGAAAGCTATCTTTCATGCCACAAGAAGGTGAATCAATAAGCACACTTAACTTGATTATATATATATGACTATTATTACAGTACACATATGTAAATCTGCACAAAGAAATTAAGAATCATTAAATTAATACTTGTTTAATTACAACCATTGACTTAAAATTATATAAATGCTTTTGCTTTACTATAGATTATATATATCAATTGTTATTAAACAAAAATTAATTTAAAGTGTTTTTTATTTAATTTATAAAGACACACATATGTTATATAATAAATCTTATTTTGCAAAATTTTCTATAAACACAAACGAAGAAATTAAACCAAATTGTGAATGCAGAAATATGTGCCTCTTGAAGGAAATCGATCAAACTTGGTGCAGACAGCTTGGGCCATGATGGGTCTTATTGAAGCTAGGCAGGCAAGTAATATTACATATGTGTTATAAATCTGACAATTAGGTGTGATATATTCAGAAAAGTATGTAAAAATTTTTTGAGAATTAATATTGTGATTCCAATTAATGCCCTTGTGTTGATGAGATAACAGATGCATAAAGACCCAACACCTCTTCACAGGGCTGCAAAGCTGATAATCAATTCCCAATTGGAAGATGGTGATTTTCCTCAACAGGTAAAATGTTTTTGAAGGGTTTTTTATGTAAATAAATAAATGAATAAAATGTTGTTAATTAAATGACAGGAAATGACGGGTGCGTACTGCAAGACATGCGTGGTGCATTATGCAGCATACAGGAATATTTTTCCGATATGGGCTTTAGCAGAATACCGAAAGCATGTTGTTTTGCCTTCCACAATCCATTAAAAAATATTGATACGAATTTGTATTGCGAAATTTGTGAAACAATACTTTATTATTATTTACAGTGACAATTGAAAGTGCTTACTTTATTTATTTTTATTTTTATTAATATTAATCTATATAATAAATTGATTTATAAATTATCACCTTTTTCTTATTATTTTTAATTGATACATAAAAAGTTAAACTTTTATGTAAGAAAATAAAAATTAATTCTTAAATATATTTCAAAAATAGTAAAAATAAAACTTAAAATTATTTTTCAAATTTTATTTTCTTAAAAAAGTAAGAAAAACAATTGGATAAGTGTCAAATTTATTTAATAGGGATCTAAAAGTAATTTTTAAAAATATAATTGGACCCTTCAAGTAAAATTGGATAGAATTAACACAATTTATAAAATTGAAGGAACAAATTTAAATGACTTTAAAAATAGAATTTAATTGATAATTGGCCTAAAGTTGAGGATAGAACAAATCATTTTCCCATATTTTTATTATTTTTGTAGATTCAATTTCTTACATAGGCATTAATTGAAAGATGTTACATACATTTTGTATTACTTTACAATTACAATATTTGAAGGCTTTTATTTTTACATTAATACGTTGTTCATTACAGTCTCTTCAAATTTCAAAATCAAAAGGGTATTGTCTTTGCGCATGCATATAATGAGGATTTGCACTTTGGGTTGCGAGGTGGGACATTTAGTGCCTAGAGTTGCTAGGGATTTCTAGGTCACATCTAAGAGTGTATATGTGTATAAGTATACGTTTGATGATTTGGCTATGGATTCCTTAGTTTAAAATAAAACTGAGTTTAAAAAATAAATTGATGAGATGTGATCGCTCAAGAATCTAGTTTGATGAATTGTTTCTTATTTCAATGAATTTATCATGTTTTAAGTTATCTGAAGTGTTTTAATTGATTTCTTATGAATTGAACTGAATAACTTGTTGTATGTTCCCCTTTGTTATACTTATATCCTCTCACTGAGTAGTTGTACTCATCCTCTTATTTTTTATCATTTTCAGACCCCTTTTGTAGATAAATAAATTCTTACTCAATGACATTCACATGTGCGCTTCGTTTTTCAGATTTAGTGGAGGTTGAGCCAACATACTCTTGCTATCTTGGATGAATATTGCTTAGATTAGCCTTAAAAGCCCATGTACAATTTATGGATATTTACACTTCACTGAAGCTTGTGTATAGTAAGCTTGTAATAATATATATATAGTAGTATTTTGTTTATAGTTATTTTAGCTATTCCATAAGTTTTAGTTTACAGTCATACTCATCCTTATGATAGAGGATGGGGTGTGACATTTATTAGTATTAGAGCTTAGGTTATTGATTCTGTAGATTCCATTAGAATAAATAGCTTGTTTAGGCTTTTGATCCTTATTTTTTTATTGTGGTGTAGGAAAATGCCACCTCAAGCTATAAGTGGTAGAGGTTATGGTGAGCAAGGCCGTAATGGCTGAGGTCGACGTCGTTGTATTGCAAGGTTAGAAGATGTAAGCCAACCTCATAGGGATCCTAGCTTATCTTTATCTATAAAAGGGATAGATGAGCATGAGTTGCCTGAAGGTAGTGAGTCAGTAGATGATACTGCTTCGTAAAGAGATAATGTTGGGGCATATCCACTTCCACAAGCGAATCCACTACCTCTGGTAGCTCAAATACCACCTATTCCATCTATTATTGTTCAGATTGATGCTAGATTAGGTGCTGCCATAACTTAAGCCATGACAGCTAGAGAGCAAGAAAAGCCTTAGGATATAGTTAGACATTATAGACATTTAGGAGCTAAAAATTTTAATGGCTCTTTGGATGTGGACAAGGTTGTTGAATGGCTTAAGAAGATTGAGAAAGTCTTTACCTCTATGGAGATGTCAGATAGGGAGAAGGTTAGCATAATAAAGATGTTTTTACAAGGAGTAACAAATAGTTGGATGGATAGGGTACGTCACATTCACAGTGATGAAATGACCTGGCAAGCATTTATGATAGAATTTTAAAAGGAGTATGTTTCAAAAAGTTATAGAAAAGGGAAACAAGATGCCTTTTTTAGGTTGGAACAAGGAAGTATGATTGTTAGGGAATATATCGATAAGTTTGAAGATTTTTATCGATTTGTGGTTGACATTCTTCCTTTTAAGGAAAATAAATATGACCAATTTTTAAGTGATTTACATATGACTGTTTGGTTTGGTTTGGTATCTTTTGAGGGTACTACCTATAGAAGCTTAGTAGAAAAAGCTTTAAAGGATGAGAAGCTGAAGAAAGAGGAAAGGAAATAATTTAAAAGAGTCGGAAGCACGGTCAAAGTTCCTATCACAATATTGATAACAGGTTCACTAAGAGGGGAGGTGGTACATTTCAGGTTAGAACAAGTCCTAATATTAGTAGGGGTTCTTATACAAAATTAAGGCAAGATAGCCAGAGTATAATACAGAAGCCGATGGGTAGTTTTATAGGTGTTCAAGGTCCAACAACTCAATAAAGATTTTGAACTTAGTGCCTTACATATGGTAGATATCATGAAGGAGAATGCAGAATGCTAACCAATTTATGTTATGAATGTGGAGAAATGGGTCACCTTAAGAGGGAATGCCCTTGTCTAACTCAGCCTGCTAGTTTTAGGCATGGATCTACGTACCTAAAGGTCAGAGAGGTGGTAGAACCCAATCTTGGGGTAGGCCTACAGTAGGAGGAGCAAGTACTAGTGGACCTAGTGGGGTTACATCAACCATTAAACCTAGACAAGGTGTGGAGGCTAGTAGACCATAAACTCAGGCTAGAATTTTCACTATGACACAATAAGAGGTACTAGCATCTCCAGAGGTTGTGATTGGTATGTTATCTATCTTGGGTAAGGACGCATATATTCTTATTGATCCTGGTTCCACACATTCCTTTATATCATTTGCATTTACCTGTCATTTTGAAAAATAAGGGGATTCATTAAAAGAGGCTTTAGTGGTTAGTCTCCCTATTGGTAGCCCTATCATGTATAAGCAAGTGTATAGAGATTGCGTTGTCAAACTAAAAGACTATAAGCTGTTAGCGAATTTAGCTCCTTTACCTCTCTAAGAATTTGATGCTATTTTAGGCATGGATTGGCTATCCCGCCATCATGCCATGGTTGATTGTTTTGAGAAGTTAGTGAAATTTAAACTATTGGGAGAGCCTAAGCTCATTTTTTATGGTGAATATTATCTTCTTCCTTTCTCTATAATTTCTACTATCGTAGTAGAGAAATTGCTTAGGAAGGGGTGTTAAGCATTTTTAGCCTATGTTATTGACAAATAATTGGGGAACCTAAAATAGAGGATATTCTAATTATTTGTGAGTTTCTTGATGTATTTCCTGAGGAACTTTTTGGTTTACCTCCTAACAAAGAAATTGATTTCTCTATTGATTTACAATCAAGTACAACTCTTATCTCTCAAGCACCTTTTAGGATGGCTCTAACTGAGTTAAAAGAGTTAAAAGTTCAATTATAAAAGTTATTAGATAAAGGCTTTATAAGGCCTAGTGTTTCTCCATGGGGAGCTCTAGTACTATTTGTGAAAAAGAAAGATGGTTCTTTGCGGTTATGCATAGATTATAGGCGACTAAATCGGGTGACAATACGAAATAAATACCCTTTACCTCGCATTAAAGATCTTTTTGATAAGCTTCAAGGTGCTAGAGTTTTCTCTAAAATTGACTTACGGTCTAGGTATCATCAATTAAAGATTAAAGAAGTGTATGTGCCCAAGATAGCTTTTTGAACTTGATATGGACATTATGAATTTTTTGTGATGCCATTTGGGTTTAACCAATGCACCAGCTACTTTTATGGACCTTATGAACAGAGTATTTTGACCTTACTTGGACAAATTTATCATCGTATTCATTGATGACATCTTGGTGTACTCTGGTAGTAAGGAAGACTATGAGAAGCATTTGAGAATTGCCTTGAAAATTTTAAGAGACAAAAAATTATATGCCAAATTTAGTAAGTGTGAGTTTTGGCTGGACAAAGTAGTTTTCTTAGGACATGTTATTTCTGTAAAGGGAGTATTTATAGATCTTAAAAAGGTTGAAGCAGTGGTTAATTGGGAGCCTCCAACAAACCCTATAGAGGTTAGGATTTTCTTAGGCTTGGCAGGATATTATTGTTGTTTTATCCAAGATTTCTCCATCGTTGCATCACCCTTAACTAAATTGCTTAAAAAGAATACTAAGTTTGATTGGACTACTGAATGCCAAAAAAGCTTTGAAAAACTTAAAGCTTGTTTGACATCAACACTTATTCTTACTCTTTCTTCTAGTAATGGAGGCTATATTATATATAATGATGCTTTAAGAAAAGGGTTAGGCTATGTGTTAATGCAACATGGACAGGTGATAGCTTATGCATCTAGACAACTTTGACCTTATAAATTGAATTATCCAATCCATGACTTGGAGTTAGCTGCAGTAGCCTTTCCCTTGAACACTTGGAGACATTATCTGTATAGAGAGTCTTGTCAGATATCCACTGATCATAAAAGTTTAAAATATCTACTCTCCCAAAAAGAGTTAAATCTAAGGCAAAGGCGATGGAATGAACTGCTTAAGGACTATGATTGTACTATTGAATACCATCCTGGAAAAGCCAATAAGGTAGTTGATGCTCTCAGTTGAAGATCTTATAGTAGTTTAGCTTATAAAAAAGATGTAAGGCTTCCTTTACTCTTGGGTCTATGATTTTTGAAAGTGAATTTTTCATTTAGTAATTCTGGAGCATTATTGGCTTCTCTTAGAGTAAGACTGGTACTGGTTGAAAGGGTGAAAGAAGCCCAAGTTCAAGACCAACATTTAAACAAAATCATCACTGAGGTGAAAAATGACACTCGTATAGATTTTTCACTCAACAATGATAGGACCTTAGTGTTAGGTAATAGATTATGCATGCCTAATAAAGAAATCTTAAAAAAAGGAGATAATGAAGGAAGCTCATTATTCAGCTTATTCAATGCACCCTAGTAGTACAAAAATGTATTGAACTTTTAAGGAAAATTATTGATGGCAAGGAATGAAAAAGGAAATAGCAGATTTTATAGCAAAGTGTTTGGTGTGCCAACAAATCAAGGCTGAACATCAATGTCCTTCTAGAACACTTCACTTGCTTCCTATCCTTGAGTGGAAATGGGAGCACATTACAATGGATTTTGTTTTTAGTTTACCTCGAACTCAAACAGGGAATGATTTTGTATGGGTAATTATGGATAGGTTAACTAAGTCTGCTCATTTCTTACCAATAAAGATGAATTATTCTTTAGATAAACTTGCAAAAATTTATGTGAGTGAGGTCGTAAGACTTTATGGTGCTCTAATTTTTATAATATCTGATGGAGATCCATGATTTACATTTAGGTTCTGGCCTAGTTTGCAATATGCTATAGGTACCAAGTTAAAGTTCAGCACTACATTTCATCCCCAAATTGATGGACAATCCGAATGAACTATTCAAACCTTAGAGGATATGCTTAGAGCATGTGAAATGGAGTTCAAAGGAATTTGGGACAAACATGTGCCTTTGATGGAATTCACATATAATAATAGTTTTCATGCTAGTCTTGGAATGCCACTGTATGAAGTGTTATACAGAAGAAAGTGTAAGACTCCATTGTGTTAGGATGAAGTGGGAGAAAGGAAGCTAGTAGGTTCAGAGATTGTACAAATGACTACAAATAAGATACAATTGATTAGAAGTTATTTGAAGGCAGCTCAGGATAGACAAAAGAGCTATGTAGATTTAAAATAGAAAGACATTAAGTATGTAGTTGGAGAAAAGGTCTCTCTAAAAATTTCTCAATGGAAGGGTGTTATGTGTTTTGAAAATGTGGGAAGTTAAGTCCTCGATATATTGGGCCATATGAAATCATAGAGAAGATTGGGCTTGTCGCTTATAGATTAGCGTTACCACCAGAATTGTCCAAGATCTATAACATCTTTCATGTCTCTATGCTAAGAAAATATAAAAGTGATCCATCCCATATCCTTCAAAGGAAAACTATAAAGTTGAGAGATGACTTAAGTTATGATAAAGAACCAATAGAGATCACTGCAAGAGAAGAAAAGGTATTCAGGAACAAGGTGATTCCTTTAGTGAAAGTTTTGTGGTGGAACCACCCTAAAGAAGAAGCCACATAGGAGAGAGAAGAGGATATGCATGCTCAATACCCTTATTGGTTCCCCATTTAGGTAACTAAAATTTTGAGGATGAAATTTTCTTTTAGGAGGATAGAGTTGTAACATCCATATACATGCATGTGCATTTGCATTTAAAAATAAAATAAAATAAAATAAATGAATAATTATAAAGATAAATAATTGACTAGATGTAGATTTTTCTAGAATTAATATTGTGGAAACATTTTATTGGTTAAACAAAAGATAAGATAAGAAAAAAAAAAGGTAAGAATTAAAAGTGGAAGAAGGATTTGGAGTCGGTGGCTTTCAGCAAAAGGGGGTTGTCTTAAAAAAAAAAGAACCAAACATTGGCATTGAGAAGAAAGAGGGTTTTTTTTTTTTAAATTATCTTCAAATCCCACCCTTGAATTTTCATTTTCCTCAAGTCTTATCATCTCTAAACCTCAAAGCTTCATCCCTTATCACTTGGAGAGTTAGGTTCTCATGAATTCTTTGTTAGATTGAGGGATTTTAAGCACTTGGGTCTTTTTAATTTCATCATTTTTGGTAATCTTTATCTTTAATTTTAAATTAATTTTTGATTATAGAATTTCAATTGCAAGATTAGAGATTTAGGTATTTATCTTAGATTCAAAGTGATTAATTTTTAATTTTCAAGTTTAAGGTCTAGTCAAGTATTTATTGAAGAATAAATTGAGAAATTAGTATTTTAAAAAGAAGTAAATTTCACATGTGTCTTCTAGCTATTTTTAGTGTTTATAAATACTACTTAATTCTTGTTAATATATATATGTATGTATATTTGAATTGAGAAATTTATATGAATTTTTAATTTAACAATGTTTTTCTTGAAATAAAATTTAGGAGTAGTACTTTTTTTTATTGTTGATATTACTACTACTACTACTACTACTACTACTACTATTATCATAAAAAGAAAAAGGAAAAAAAAGGTGTTTGTATTGAGCTTTAAGAATAGATTGTACCAAAATTTATTTTAAGCTCTATGAAATATTTGAGAATTTTTAGGGGGCATTTTTACATATTGAAATGCTGCAGAAATTTTTATAAAATAAATTAAAATTTCCTTCCATGAACTAATTACATCAATGCTCATTTTCATGTCATGTAGCTTATAGCAAATTTTAGGTTTAAGCTTGACTTTAATGTAGCATTTATATGTCTTTATTTAAGTAAAGGACCATCTTTTAGTATGGATAGTTGTGCGGCTCCTCCTAACTAGAATTTTCATTTATCTGTTCCAGGTGAGTGTCTAATGGTGTAACATCATAGTTTTAAAGCTACTAAATATATGTTTGGGAAATAACTATTATTTGAAATCTCTTTTGCATTATGTTTGCAAATATATCTATTTTCTAGCAAACTTGGGAACATATGATGTTAGTTCGATTTTTGAGCTATACACTTAAGAAATGAATTTCTATGATATATTTGGATAAATGGTGTACACTATGTGAAGTTGCCTATAAAATCACACCTTGAATGTCAGGTGCTTAAAATATATTATTGCTCTGAAAGGATACTGTCTTTGCGTATGCGTATGATGAGGATTTGCACTTTGGGTTGAGAGGTGAGACATTCAGTGCCCAGAGTTGCTAGGGATTTCTAGGTCACACCTAAAAGTGTATATATGTATAAGTATACGTTTGATGATTTAGCTATGGATTCCTTAGTTTAAAATAAAACTGACTTTAAGAAATAAATTAATGAGATGTGATCGCTCAAGAATCTAGTTTGATGAATTGTTTCTTATTTTAATGAATTTATTATGTTTTAAGTTATTTGAAGTGTTTTGATTGATTTCTTATGAATTAAACTGAATAACTTTTTGTATATTCCCCTTTATTATACTTATATCCTCTCACTTAGTAGTTGTACTCATCCTCTTATTTTTTATCATTTTCAGACACCTTTTGGTAGATAAATAAATCCTTGCTCAACATCATTCATGTGTGCTCTTTGTTTGTCAGCTTTAGTGGAGGTTGAGCCAATATACTCTTGCTATCTTGGATGAATCTTGCTTAGATTAGCCTTAAAAGTCCATGTATAATTTATGGATATTTACACTTAACTAAACCTTATGTATAGTAAACTTGTAATAATATATATATAGTAGCATGTTATTTATAGTTATTTTAGCTATTCCATAATTTTTAGTTTACAGTCATACTCATCCTTGTGAGAGAGGAAGGGGTGTGACATAGTTCTTCTTAGGTATTTAAGGATATTTTTAATAGTTGTCCAATAATTTTCACCTGGGTATGACTGGTATCTGCTCATTGTGCTTAAGGCATATGAGACATTAGATTGAGTACACAACATTTCATACATGATAGATCCAATAGTAGAAGCATATGGAATCTTACTTATGCTGTCTCGGTCATCTTGTGTCATATTGAGACTAATGCCATATGACATTGGCAAGAATCCTCTCTTAGAGTCTTGCATGTTGAACATGTTCAATACCTTATCAATATAAGTGCTCTGACTTAGGCCAATAAGCCTTTTAGATCTATCTCTATAGATCTTGATGCCTAATATATAAGCAGCTTCACCTAAGTCTTTTTTTGAGAAATCCTTAGCAATGATTTAAAATTTTGCAAAATAAGGATATAATTTCCAATGATTAGTATGTCATCAACATACAACACTAAAAATAAAATTGTGCTCCCACTAACCTTCTTATGGACACAAGTTTCATCTTCATTCTTAATGAAGCCAAACTCTTTGAATGCTTTATTAAAATAAAGATTCCAACTTTGAGATGCTTACTTCAATCCTTAAATGGACCTTTAAAGCTTGCATACCTTTTTAGAATTCTCAGGATTGACAAAACCCTCTGGTTATGTCATGAACACATCCTCAAGTAAGTTTTCATTAAGAAATTCTATTTTGACAACCATTTTCCATATCTCATAATCATAGTATGCAGCTATAGCAAGGAGAATTTGAATAGATTCTAGCATAGCAACTGGTGAAAAGGTTTCATCATAGTCTATACTATGTGTTTGTTTGAAACCCGTTACAACCAATCTTGCCTTAAAGGTATGGACATTGCCATCCATGTCAGTTTTTATTTTAAAGATGCATTTGCATCCAATAGTTTTTAAGCCATTAATTGGGTCAATTAAGGTATATACTTGATTATTATACATGGATTGCATTTTTTATTTCATGGCTTTTAGCCATTTCTTAAAGTGACGACTATTTATGGCCTTTTGATAGGATGTGGGCTCACTTTGATCCATAATCAACATATCATTATCATCAGTTATGAGATATCTATGTCTCATAATGATTTGACATGTCCTACCAGACCTCCATGGTCCTTCTGGTACTTGTACAGGTTCAACAGTTACTTGTTGATCTAGTTGCAGTTCTATGCTTAGTACAATGCTATTTTGTGGGTCTTGAATTTCTTTAAGTTGCATTATGCTCCCACTAGTTCCTTTGGAAATAAATTATCTTTCCAAAATACACCATTCCAAGAAATAAACGCTTAGAAGCATTATAGAAGTAATATCCTTTAGTTTCTTTAAGATATCCTATAAAATGGCATTTATCAAATTTAGTTGCCAGTTTATATGAGATTTGATGCTTGACATAAGCTTCACATCTCCAAATCTTAAGAAAAGATAAACTGAGAGTTTTTCCAGTCCACATCTCATATGGTGTCTTTTCAATTGCCTTTGATGAAACTCTCTTCAAAATGAATGCAACAGTTTCTAAAGCATATCCCCAAAAAGAGAATGGAAGATTAGACTGACTCATCATTGATCAAACCATACCCAATAAAGTCCAGTTTCTATGTTCAAACACACCATTCAATCAAGGTGTACTTGGAGGAGTTAATTGTGAAATGATCCCACAATCTCTAAGATGATCTATAAATTCTTGGCTTAAATGTTCACCACCTTGATTATATCTTAGTGTTTTAATATTTTTACCAAGTTAATTTTGTACTTCATTCTTCAAAACTTTGAACTTTTCAAAAGATTCATATTTATATTTGATTAGATAGACATAGGCATATCTATTGAAATCATCTGTTAAAGTGATGAAGTACTGGAAACCTCCTTTAGCAGTTGAGCTTAATGGTTCACATGTATATGAATGTATAAGGCCTAATAAGTCATTAGCCCTCTCACTTTGTCCAGTAAAAGGTGTTTTAGTCATTTTTCCTAGTAAACAAGATTCACATATTTCAAATAATTCATAATTAAATGAATTTAAAAGCCTATGTTGCTGAAGCTTTGAAATGCGTTTCATATTTATGTGGCTTAAACAACACTGCCAAAGATAGGTAGTGTTGAAATCATTAGATTTAAACTTCTTTGTATCAATGTTATAGATTGACTATTCATTAGTGTCTTCAATGTTTAGAATATAAAAACCACTAGTGCGTGGAGCATATCCATAGAAAATGTCATCATGATAAATATTGCATTTATTATTCCTAATAATAAATTCAAAACCTTTCTTGTCCAAACAAGACATAGAAATAATATTTGTACACATAGTAGGCACATAATAACAATTTTCCAAATTTAAAATAAGTCCATTAGGCAAAGTTAACTTATAAGTCCCTATAGCTAAAGCAGCAACTCCTGCTCCATTGCCAACTTGTAGGTCCACTTCGCCTCTAGCTAATGACTTACTTCTTTTTAGACCTTGCACATTTGTACAAATGTGAGATACAACTTGCAATTTCTTTTCCAATGACCTGGCTCATTGCAAAAAAAGCATATTCCCTCCCTTTAGTGGCTTTGCTTGGGGTTTAGCTTTAGACTTGGGCTTGGGCTTTGGCTTCTGAAAGCCTTTGGGAGCCTTGCCTTTGCCCTTTCCAACCTTTTTCATACCCTTTCCCTTATTGAACATTAGAACATCCTTGGTGGTATTCTTGATGTTCATTTCAATAATTTTAAGCATCCCTTATACCTCTAAAACAATTTTATCCATACTATGCATATTGAAATTCATGATGAAACCATCATAAGCTTTAGGAAAAGATTGGAGAATGATATCAACAATCAATTCTTGTTTTATCTTGAGACCAAGTTTGTTCAAGTGTTTAAGATGACCCTTCATCTTGAGAACATGAGGACTGACATTGTTATTAGTAGTTAACTTATATGAGAGCAATGCCTTGATGGTATTAAACCTTTTGGCTTTCTCTTGGAACATTTCCTTAAGATGACCTATCATGGTATAAGCCTCCATTTGCATTAGTAACTTTTGGAGCTCAGATTCCATGCATCCAAGCATGAGACAAATGACATTAACTAAATAATTGAGATAATTGTTATAAGCATCCTTTTGCTCTAGGAGCATTAGTAGCTAGTTCATCTGGGATGGGTTGATTAAGGATATATTCCTTTCTTTCTTGGCTAATAACAATTCTTAGGTTTCTATACTAGTCAAGAAAGTTAGTCCCATTGAACTTATCCTTCTTAAGGATTGATCATAGTGACATGGTAGGTGCAATATTTGATGTCATTATCTAGAATAAATAAATATATAGAGTACATTTAGTATTTATTATATATATGAATAAGGCATAAGAAAACTCCCACTAAAGTTTCTTAAATTATAAAACCTCAAAATGATTTCAATAATTGAAATTTCTTAGTGGGTCAAGATCCATATTTCACCTTACTTCAAGTAAGCCTTGGCTTATCACTCAAAGTGTGGCTAGTTAGGTAGGTAACACTTTACCATTACATTTCATGTAATTCTTGGATAATTATTGGATATTGACATCACATGTATCAACATATCCTATCAAATGCCCTAGGTCCAAAACCATTTTGATACCCTAGTTAAGTCTAACCAACTCAAACATATGGATATCACCATTATCCATCTTATGTTATTTATATGGATTATACACAATGCTTTGGCATAACCTATATATAGCAATCCAAATCTTGTTAAGTATTGATCAATGGGAGGCATTTTAATGACTTAATAAAAATGAGGGTTTAATTAGTTTTTATCTTATTAAGTTATTTTTATATTACATCATATACATAGCATCACATGCATAACATACTAACATAATAAGATAAACGTGACATAGTGTGGTTCATATCTAAGTTGATCTTCATAAGCCAATATGAAGATCAAAGGTCAAACCTAGGTGAAATTACAAATACAAGATTGAGCCTTTAATTTGGATCTCCCTCTTCCTGTGGACCTCCTTTTTGGGCTCCTACCTTGGATCTCCATCATAGGCCTCCAACTTGAATTTTTACCTTAGATCTTGATTTGCATAACTTGTTTTTATTTAGACTATTGTATTACTATCTAATAAAAATAAAATAATGACAATAAATAAAAATGACTCGCAACTGTATTTTTAAAAAAAGTTACAACCTAATAAAATAATAAAATCCAATCACATTCGTATAAGGGCCATGTTATGCACCATGCATTTAATAATAAACACATATTGTATAATAATTCAATTTACACATTAATTTAATTATTATGTTAAAAAAAATTGCGTGACAAATCCATATAGGGTCAAGGGGCAGCACCCTTTGCGAGGTCCTTGGGGCAGTGCCCCCAGCGGGGTCCAAGGGGCAATTTTTGAATATTTATAGTTTGGTTGGTATGTTCAAAATAGATCATTTTCTATTTAACATTTAAACAACCACCAATAAAAACCATAATTTACTAGTAATCATATTACATAATAATTAATCTGTTCGAAATAGATTATTTTGTTTAACACTTAAACAAAATGTCATTATAATATTTGTATAATCACAAATATTTCTATTTTAACATTAAATAGATATAAATATAAAAGTGATCAGTTTTTGAAAAATAGAATTATTGTTTTATTAAATCATATTAATAAAACATAATACATATGTTGTTTTTCATAAAAATAGTATACATAAATAAGAAAATTAAAATTTTGAATACTATTTAATCATATTAAACAATTTTTAACATTAATGAAATTAATGTTTAATAATGTTTTTCAAACAGATTACAAGGATCGTAAAAAAAAAAACTATTTTGATAAAATTTTTGAATAACTCCTTTTAAAAAATGAATCATTCATAAAAATGTATATCACATATATACAAAATTAAATTATTTGAATTACAAGTAGCTCTTATACCACTGTTGACTTATGGGATTCAAAACATAGTAGAAATTATAAAAATTTAATCATAAACCTGAAACACGGTCTATGTAATTCGATTAACCGATTGATTTAGGGTTTCCAAAACCTTACCACATATGCAAGAATGGGCAAGAATGATGGAAGGATGAGAGGAGGTTCACTTTAGTGACACCCTACCTTGAGCTTTTAGTTTTCTGGGCTAAATTAAAACATTTCTAAAAGAATACATCCTCCATAAGTATCCACATGAATAACCCTTGAATCAAAATGAACATGTGTGCTAGCACCTTTTTTCTTGATTACTCATAACTTAAGAACTAAAGAACTCTATGTTTTTGTTTTCTTAAAGGAAGAGAAAATGAATTCAAGTGGTAGAATGGAAGGTATGTAAAACCCTAAAGAATGTGTCATATTTATAGACTTCTTAATTAGGATTTTATTTACCAAAATAAATTTTTGGTAATTTTTCATTTACCAAAATGTTTTTTGTATATTCCACTTATTTATTTATAGTTTCCAAAGCTGTACTTACAGCATCACATAACCAATTTTCGGCCAGATAGCCTGTCCCCTTTTTATAGTACCAGCTACTCAAAATATTCCTCCTGAACCTTGCAAGCCTCAAATACCTCCTTCCCAGCACACACACACACACACATATATGTGTGTGTGTGTGTGTGTTTTTGTTTTCTCAAACGAAGAGAAAATGAATTTAGGTGGCAAAATGAAAGGTATGTAAAACCCTAAAGAATATGTCATGTTTATAGACTTCTCAATTAGGGTTTTATTTACCAAAATGAATTTTTGGTAATTTCTCATTTACCAAAACATCTGTATGCCCAGTGCTTAGTGGTTTTACCCTCGGGCAACTATAATTTCCAGGTTCTCCACATTCTAGATCAATTGGAATCAAGACTTAATCATTTACCCATCATCCTAGCTACAACCATAGTCAGATTAAATAGATTCCCTGAAACTCGATGCTTCTCTAGTAGTCCATTATTATTAAAGGTTTTTTCTTTTCTTTAAATCTCCCATTTTTCTTATAAGTATAGTTCTAAGAGAAATTCAAGTTAGTAGAGTCTCCTAGAGACATCAATCATTACAAGGCCAAGCATTGTCGTACTAGAAAACTACATCCTTTTCCAGAAAATGCTAAAGATTGGATGGCCACTTTCCTAGACACTGAGATACAATGGACATGTCCATGGTGGAAGATGAAGCATATAATAATTCAATCCTACATGTATTATGTTCTTATAGCTAGTCTTCACCCTACTTTTTATAATCCTTCTTGCCTTTATTGCCAGTATGGGATGAAGCAACTGATTATGGAGCCAGTACATGAGTTTGAACTAGGGCCCCTTACTCAAAATTTCTTGGATAAAATAGTTGCTAGTTGGCCTCATAGAACCATTCAAAGAATAATTATCTATGATGAAGATCAATCCACTAATGATCAGTACAAGGAATGGATTCAGTTATTACAAACAGAAAAGGATGAGTTCATGAAGAATAAGAAGACCATAGAGTTACATACATAAAGCATTCAGGGTGTCTAGCAAAAGAAAAGGAAGATAAATTAGTTTATGAAATTTAATCCTCATTCCTTTTGTTTAATGTAGTTTTCTTTTTTGTTAGCCAATTTGTAATAAGCATTTGATGCAACATTTGACAATAATAAAGGCAAACTATTTGGTTTAATTTAAGCATAAAGTGACTGTACTTTTTACTTCTAACATATCTCTTGTCATTAAATGGCTTGCCCTTGTAAGTTTTTGAACTAACTATATTTTTTGCTCTCTCTCTTCTTTTACACATCCTTAATTTTTTCTTGGGCCACATTTTATAAGGTTTTCAACCCAGCAGGTCTTTTATTTATTATTTTCTAACTTTTACCTTTTTTTTAGCCTCTAACTTTTGCCTAAACAACATCTTTTGAGGTTTTCTCCCTAGTAAAAATCACAAAGAGTATTTTTTGAGCTTATCCAAGTTAATAGGCTCCCAAAACTCATTTTTTTTATAATCAGATAGAGTAGCAGCACCCTTAGAAAATAGCTTCTTTACTAAATATGGACCCTCCTAATTTAGCTTGAACTTTCCATGAGGATTAGTCATAATTGGCTTAATGAGTTTCAATACTAGATCACCCTCCTTAATCTTCATGAGTTGGGGACTTTCTTATTATAAGCCTAGGCTATTCTTTTCTGGTATAACTAAGAGTTATACATGGCTTTCATTCTCTTCTTATCCAACAACATTAACTGCAATAATCCGCACTCTACTTATTAGGACTCAGGAATTTTGGACTCCAAGAGAACATGCAATGACTGAATCTCAACCTCTAATAGCAACACAACTTCACACTCGTATACCAACGAATACAGAGTAGCTCCAATTAATATTCTAATAATAGTCATGTACCCCCACAATGCAAACTATAAATAACTTGCCTAATCTTTATAATTTTCCAACATTTTAGCTAGGATCCTCTTTACATTCTTGTTCGTTGCTTCTACCATTCCTTTGGCCTGTGGTTTGTATGGAGGCAATCTATAGTGCTCAATTTTTTATTCTTTCAGCAAAGCAGCAGTTTTTGCCTTAAATTGAACACCATTATTAGTGACAATATGATGAGGCAACCTGTATCTGCTGATTATGTTCTTTTCTTTAAAATTTTCCATCTATTTTGCTCCAATAGTTATGAATGACTCTACTTCAACCCACTTAGAAAAGTAGTCAATGGCCATTATAATGTAACGATGACCATTTAATGCCTTTGGCCTTAATTCTCCTATGATATCAATTCCCTAGACTATGAATGGCTAAGGTGAAGTCATTCCTGAAGTTCTATAGATGGCAAATGATTAATATTACCATACACTTGACAATTATGACATTTCCTTACAAATTTAACATAATCTATTTCCATTTTCAGCTAAAAGTAGGCTTGATGTGCTGTTTGCTTTGCCAAAACTATCCCATTCATATGTGGCCCATATACCCCTTCATGAACTACCTCCATGAGCTTTTAAGCTTTATTTGTATCAACGCATCTTAAATGCACTCCAGTTGGCATCCTCCTGTACAACATCCCAATATAACTGATGAATTATCGTGACAACATTATGAGAAACATTCTTTCTTTCTTATCAACATCTTTAAGAAATTGTCCTATCTCTAAATATTGTTGCAAATTATGAAGCAGTGGCTTTTTAGTGGTATCAACCGACATCACTCTTATCTCTTCATAGCAAGGGGTTTGAGATTTCATAAGAATATAGGGTTTAAATTATGTCTGCTTCCCACCTTCCCACATCAAAACTAAGGTAGTTAGAGCATCAACCACTTAATTCTCTTCTCTTGGCAAGTGGATGAACTTACACTGAGTGAAAGATAACAAGACAATGCTTAAATAATAAAGTATAATCTCACCTTATCCTCTTTTAATTCCTACTCTTTTAGGGCTTATTTTACCACTAGCATTGGATCCCCAGATACTGTAACTTCTTCTACCCCCACATTCCACAGTGCCTCTAAACCAAAGATGTAAGCTTCATATTCGGCTTGATTGTTTATCACTTTAAACTCCAATACTTTTTCCATTAGGATCATTTCCCCCTCTGGCATGATAAAAATTATACCAATACCTACTCCTTTAGCATTTATTGCCCTATTAAAGTGCATGCTTTAGCCCTGAATCTCTATTACCTCAAGATACTCATATGGAAACTTTAACTCCCATTCTTGTTCATCATCCACTGAATTTTATGCCAAAAATTCTATACTGCTCTCCTTTTTACCACTCTCTTTGCCATATAGTCAATATCAAACTTGATGAGCAAAAATAATACTTGGCTAACTTTCCTATAAGTGATGGAGTCTGCTAAAGGTATCTCAGAGGATCATGCTTGGAGACTGCCTAAACTCTGTAATATTAGAAATAGTGTTAAAGCTTCTTGGTCACCCAGATCATAGCCAGAAATGTCTTCTCCACTAGATTATAGTTAGACTCGTAAGGCAGAAGTTTCTTACTTAGATAATACACTACATGTTGAACCGTATCTTCCCTCTCTTGGGCTAATATTGCCCTCGCTTCTTCTTTCTCAATGGCTAAATAAAGAATCAAAGGTCTACCTGGCCTTAGTGGTTGCAACATAAGAGGATTCATTCAATAATCCTTAATTGTTTCATCCAAAATTAACACTTATCATCCCAAATTATAGGTTGATTCTTCATCAAAAGCTTAAAATTGGTTCACAAATGGTAGTTAACTTGGCTATGAACCTACTAATGTATTGTAGCTGTTTGATGAGCCCTCTCACCTCTTTCTTAGTCTTGGGCGTAGGCATGTCCTTAATTGCCTTGACCTTATACGAATCCACCTTAATTCCCTTCTGACTTACATTGTGTCCCAGTAGCTTCCCTGAAGTTACCTTGAATACACACTTCTTCAGATTCAACTTAAGATTGTACTTTTTAGCCCTCACTAAGAATTTGTCTAAAGTTGCAAAATGTCCTTTTTTGGTTGGAGACCTCACCATCATATCATCCATATATACTTTGATATCTTTATGGATAATGTCATGTAGCAAGGTAGTAGCCATTCTCTAATAAATAGCTCTTGCATTCTTTAGTCCAAAAGGCATGACTAAGTAATAATAAATTCTCCATTTTATGGTAAAGGATGTCTTTAGCTTGTTAATTACTGCCATCATAATTTAGTTGTATCATGAGAAGCCATTTATGAAGGAATACATTGCACTAAAAGTTGCACTATCAACCAATATATCGATATATGGTAAAGGAAAGTCATTCTTTAGAAAAGCTTTTATTCAGATCCTTGTAATCCACGCACATCTTGACTCTTTCATCATTCTTAAGGACTGAGACTATATTGGCTAACCACTGGGTGTCAGCCACTACTTCCAAAAATTTTGGTTTCCACTACTTTTCTACTTCTTCATTAGTTGAAAGAGCCCATTCTAGCCTTAACCTCATTTTCTTTTGCTTTATTGGTGCAATATGAGGACATGTGGGGATTTTATGTTTCGTGATCTCCCTATCAATATCAGGCATATCCTCATAACCCTAAGCAAATACTTTCTGCCTATTTATTAATATTTCTTTCATTTTTTCTCTCTTATCAGGAGTTAAATAAAAAAAATCAATATATTTCTAGGGTTGTCATTTATGCCTAGATTAAATGATTCAGTTTGCATAGAATTAATGTCGTATATATGCATGAAATGATAATCATAAGTAGGATAACCATTAGGAAACAAATCACACAAGTAAGCAAAGTCGAATTTGATTACATCAACTTTTGAAAAAAAATCGTTAGTGTTAAAAAAACTAGCAAAGGAAATGTCATAATCATCATAAAAGACATCAACAACAAAATTATAAAAAAGGTCTCGAAGTCCAGCTCCTTTTCCTTATTTGTAGCATCTGTTAGCTTTATGGTAGCAATGTCCTCTTCAGATTCTAGAGCCAACACCAATACTTGCACCACTGCTTCCTTCACCTCAGCAGCCTTCTCCATCCCATTTATATATTTAGCAAATATCCCAAATCCCATGACTAATTTCCTGGCTAGTATTAGAGGTTTAGGCTTCCCTATGTATGGATAATTGGTGCCTTCCTTCAAAAAATTCTATCACAGTTTCCATTTCTATGTATTCAAAGACTCATGATACTCTATTTGATACTTCAGGATCGACACTTTCACCTTGATGAACTTTAGTAGGCCATTATGATTTTTCCCTAATCATAGAATAGGCATAACATTTATATTGTGCATTATGTTTACAATCTTCTCATCTAACTCATCCTTATATACCATACAAACCTTAAAGCTAGGATTGATGGAAATTTCCTTGGGAGTCAATTTTAAAGTAGCCACAACAACCTTAGTTTCTACTGAAATAGTAAACACCTTCCCTCTATGTGGAAATTTTATCTTTTAGTGCACAGTAAATGGTACACCTCCCAAAGGATGAAACCAAGGCCTCCCCAACTAGTATAGCTAATGTGTGCAATTTATTATAAGTTTTTTAGTTGAATTTTGAATGATTAATTAATGAATTTTGAATGATTAATTAGCTATAATTAGGACATTAGGATTTATTTTTATTATAGCTTTGTTTAGGATTTTATTGGCTTGAGCTTAATTTCTATTAAATAATGAGTTTTTATTAAACATTAATAAATACTTCCCTTTTTTGTAGTTAAGTCTAGAAAGGAATTCCAAAATAATCAAGGACTAGTGTGACGTGGGTTCTGTCATGGCTTGCTTGTGCCCATGTCCTGTTCTGGAAGTTGAAATAATGCAACATAGCTTGAAGCACGCCATGATAGAAGTTGTGTCCTATTATGTGTAAATTGAAGAATCAAGAGAAGGTTAGCATGGGATTCAACACACCATGATGGAAGCTATGCCGTAAAACTAATGATGTGACATGGCCTACATCATCCCGTGCCTGAAACCATGTTGAATAGAGAAAACTTCATTTTTAAGAATTCATGTGCAAGTAGATTTTCCATGGGACCTAGCTTTTAAAAGGGAATATAAGAGAATTTTTTAAGATCATCCAATTTCATTGAAATTCCATTCAATTCACTTCTGGAAGACACAAACAAGCAATTAACAAAGATTAAAGAAGGAGTTGTGCAAGATTCAATAGCTATAATCAATATTTCTTATTTTTTAATCTTTAAATCTTTTTATCATGTTTGTGTTTATAACCGTAATTATGTGTGGCTAAACTCTCTTTAAGGTTTAGATTTGCGTAACTAGTCTATTCCTTATTTGGATCCTTGTTTCCTTTTAATAAATTAATTTTCAATCAATTTTACAAGTTGCTTTTAATTGTTCTTGTATTTCACTTTAGGCCTGATTAAATACTTATTTTTAGGTAAATTAAAGACAAGGAGTAATAAATTCCTAACTTAATAAACCCTAGTTAGTTGATGTGACCATGAAAATAGGCTATAATTAACTTTGGTATTCTTAGATGAAATCAAAAGTGACTTTAAGTAATTTGAGTGGTTTACCCTTGATTGAGTTAATGAACTAGATTGTGAAAAATTTTTGTAATCCAAGTAATAGCTAGTGAAGCAAATCCAAGCTCTAGATTTTTAATTACTGAATTTTAAAAACAATTATTTTAGCTTTAATTTTTTTATTTTTGTTAGTTGATTTATTATTACATTACAATTATTCGATTTTGTTAGATTGTGAGAATACAATTAAGGTAAGTACTTGGTATCAATCTCCTCGTGGGAACAATACTCATACTTACTCTTTACTATTTATTATGAATTGTGCATTTGTAGAATTTGCTTAATAAGTTTTTGGCACCATTACGGGGGAAATCGACAATACCAATATTAGTGCACTTTTTATTTCTGCTAGACTAACATTTTTATTTTTTTTATTTAATTTTCTTTACTTTTCTTTTTAGGTACTTGACACTTGTTTATGCAAATAAGATCAAAATGTCTTGAACTAAAGAAACTAAATCTATAAATCAAAAAGTCTTACAAAAGGAATTGGAAGGAGAAGAGAGAAAAAGAAAGAAGCATGGCTAACCAAGCAGTGCAAGGAGCTCAAACTAGGGCTTTAATAGAATATGAGGTACCAAGTCTCACTGGAAACTAAAATTACATTGTGAAGCCAACCATCAAAGCTTATAACTTTAAAATCAAACCTATATATATACAGATGGTTTCATAATATCAATTTAGGGGACTAACATCAAAAGATCCTAATGCTCATCTAGCTTCCTTCCTCGACATTTGTGACACTTTCAAGATCAATGGAGTAAGCATATATGCTATTCACCTCAGGCTATTTCCATTTTCATTAAGAGACAAGGAAAAATTATGGTTGGGATCATTGGCACCAAATTCCATCACTTTATGGGATACACTTTCTAAGGCACGCTTGACTAAGTATTACTCACTTGGAAAGACTGCAAAGTATCAACAAGACCTTACTAAATTTAGACAATAGCCTGGAGAATCCTGCTATGATGCTTAAAAGAGATTCAATGACTTACAAAGACATTGCCCACATCGTGGCATTCTAAAGTGGCTACTCATGCAAACTTTCTACCAAGGATTATCTGAGTCCCCACAAATCACTATAGATGCTACTGTATAAGGTTCTTTTATAAGTAAAACATGAGATGATGGCTATGCACTCTTAGAGAAGATGGCATCAAATAATTATCAGTTGCATGGAGAGAGAAATCAACTAAAGAAAGCAGTAGTAGTTTATGAAGTTAATAGCTTAATTTTATAGGATATCCATCCCTAAGTTCTCTCATGTGAAATGTGTGGAGGAGGACATTCTACTATGAAGTGTCAACAATTCCTAAGGCTACTAAAATGAACAACTTAATGCCTTGAATAATTTTAATGATAGGCCTCAAGGGAATCCATATTCCAACATATACAACCTTGGATAGAGGAACCACTTGAACTTCTCGTGGTCAAATCAAGGAGGGAACTAAATTTCAAGTTCAAAAAAAGGGTACAAAGCACCACCTCCACTATGTTTTCAGTAAAAGGCTATTTATTCTCAATCGGAACAAAAGTTAAATCTTGATATGATGATGGATAATTTCATTCAAGCATAAAGTGAAATAAACCTCTTAACTAAAGAGAGTTTAAATAAGCATCAAGCAAGTCTAAAACATCATAAGGAACATTTTAAGAGACCCAATCAACATTGGAGTAGTTAACCACACATGTAAGAATAATGGAAAATCAAATTGCATCACAAGCAAGCTCTTCCAATTTTCACTAACCAGGTCATTTTCCAAGTCAGCCTCAGAATCCAAGAGTGCATGCAAAAGTTGTAACCTTGAGGAGTGGGAAATAATTTCCTGAAGTTGAACACAAGATTAAAGAATCTAAAGTTAAGCCATAGAAAATTCAAAAAGGAGATGAGGAGCTAAAGAGTGATGACTATGAGTCTAAGCAAGTAAAAGCTCCTTGTTTACCTTTCCCTTAAAGGATGAATAATGGAACACTTGACAAGAAATTTTAAAAAGTATTAAAGGTGTTCAAGCAACTCAACATCACTATTCCCTTCTTGGAGCCAGTCATTCAAATGCCTAAATATGAAAAATACCTCAAAGATATCATATCCAATAAGAGGAAGTGGGATGATCATAAGACCATTCCAATGAATGAGGAATGCAGCGATGTCATCAGAAATAATCTTCCTCTAAAGCTTTAGGATCTAGGGAGTATCAATGTACCTTATGTAGTTGGTAAATTTTTTATTAATAGAGCCCTTTATGATATAGGAGCTACTGTAACTCTAATGGCTTTGTCTTTATGTAGGAAATTGAATATCGGAGGCCCTAAACCCACTAATATTTCCTTATAACTAGCTAATAGATCCATTATCTATCCAGAAGGAATCTTAGAGGATGTACCTATTAAAGTTGGGGAATTCTCTATGCCTTACGACTTTATAATCCTATAGATGGAAGAAGATCTTCAAATCCCAATAATTCTAGGATGGTCCTTCTTTATTACAACTAGAGCAATAATTGATGTCAAAAGGGGTAAAATCAAAGTTAAAGTTGGGGAAGAAACAGTGGAGTTTGATGTCTTTAAGATGGCATAAGACCCTTTAATGGTGAAATCATGTTTTAGGATTGACGTGATTTAAGGCTGCATTGAAAAGGTTTTCAGGAAATAACACCTTCAAGATCCATTAAAACCTTGTCTAGTTCACGAAATGAAGTCTAATAAGGAAGCTCATTAGGTACTTGCATTTAATAACACTTTGAATGCACAATTAGCACTTCCACATCATCAATCTCAAAGGTATAAACCCTTACCTCATGATTCATATTCTAATGTTTTAAGGGAGGAAGATAAACCTAAGGTAGAGCATAAACAACTCCCTCCCGATTTGAGGGATGCTTTTCGAAGACCTAACTCTACTTATCCCATTATTATTAATGCTAAATTGAATGATGAACAAGTTGATAAGTTTCTTAGAAGAGTTATAGATCATAGAAAAAGTATAGGATATGCCATTGATGATTTGAAAGGGATTAGCCCTTTTTTTTTGTATGCATAGGATACATTTGGAAGAGGGATCAAATCCTTCTATTGAACATCAACGTAGATTAAATCCTAACATGAAAGAAGTGGTTAAGAAAGAGATCATAAAGTTCC
This sequence comes from Mallotus nudiflorus, assembly GCA_947683625.1. Classification (NCBI taxonomy): domain Eukaryota; kingdom Viridiplantae; phylum Streptophyta; class Magnoliopsida; order Malpighiales; family Euphorbiaceae; genus Mallotus; species Mallotus nudiflorus. The sequence continues at coordinate 2,873,040 of CANTUR010000109.1, forward strand.
TTAATGTAGGAGTTATATATCTAATCTCGGATAGTAATTAGGTTAGCCTAATTCATGTAGTTTCTAGGAAAGGGGGAATAACAGTTGCTAAGAATGAGAATAATAAATTGATACCTACTAGAACTATTATAAGTTAGAGGATGTACATTGACTATAGAAAGTTGAATAAATCTACTAAGGAAAAACTATTTTCCTCTTCCTTTTATTGATCAATTGTTAGAAAGGTTAGCTCAACACTCTTTCTTTTACTATTTGGAGGGGGTATTCAGGATTCTTTCAAATCCCAATTCACCCTGAGGACCAAGAGAAAACCACTTCACTTGTCCCTATAGAACTTATGCTTACAGATGCATGCCCTTTGGGTTGTACAATGCCCCTGCTACCTTTTAAAAGTGCATGATGGCAATTTTTTTTGAGTTTGTAAAGAATATAATGAAAGTCTTTTTCTTTGTTTATGGTTCTTTTGATGATTGTATAAAAAATTTGTCTAAAGTATTGTAGAGATGTGAAAAAGCTGACTTGGTTTTAAATTGGGAAAGTTCCATTTTATTATCATAAGAGGAATTATTTTTGGTCACCTAGTTTTCAATAAGGGCATAGAGGTTGGCAAAGCCAATATCAAAGTCATTGAGAAGCTTTCACCACTTAAAAATGTGAAAGGGATTCATAGTTTTTTGGGACATGCTGGTGTGAGCAACCTTTGGTTTTTTTATTTTCTTTTTGTACTTTATTAGACAGTGTAGTGGGTCTTTCCATTTTTGAGTGACATGGAAACTTTACCGAATAAGGATAAGTGATTGGTCTCGAGGGTACGAGATGCTTTTGATTTTATGGAGTCACCACTCAATTTTTAGAAAATCGAGAAAAGAAAGGGACAACATCGGGTCATTCAATGAGTATTGTCCCTAGTAGAGATTTTCGGGTTCAGGGAATCGCATATACTTTTTGACTATTTCTCATTATATGATATTCAATGTATAGCTATCGCAACACCCTAGTTTCGGTAATGAAAGTTTATATAGCATTCACATAGCACATAAAATAGTATAAGGTAATAAAGATGAAAATTTTATTACATTGCCTTTTTAATAAAATACATATGAAAAAAAGGAAATATTGTAGAAAGATAAATCTAGTATAATAGATCTATAAGAATAATATGATCATTTGCATAGTTTTTTCGGTGAATGATGGGATGATCATGCTTGTAATGATTATGATGATGTATGATTACAATATAAAGGATGCATGAGGTCATCATTAGACTGAGAGCATGATGACTATATTCTAGGATATGGACTTTTCACATTATTGGTATTTATGATGTGATTCCATAATTTCATAGATGGAAGATGTAGAATGATGATATGAAATAAGCACAAGAATGCATATAGTATTCATGCAGGATGTAAGATTTCCAGTCTCATTATACAAGCATAACAGTATTCCTAAATGCTGGTGGTAATAAAATAAAATGCAATGTGATAAAATAAATGTGCTAAAATGATTGTATGGTCCTAAGACTTGACTAAGCTTGTGTGAGCTTTAAAGCTTTAGCTTCGAGAGATTATCAAGTTTTCCTCATTGAGAGGTTTAAAATGATAGCAGAATGATGCTAAATCATATACCTTTAAAGCATGCTTTGACAAATATGAGGCTTGATTTGGTCAAAAAGGGGTCTAACAACCTAAGGGAAAGGCTGTGGGAGAGTAAAAACTATCTAGAAAGGGGTTTCTAGCACCTTCAATCGAATTGATTTTTGAGTGTGTGTGTGTTTTTACTTGCTCCCCCTCTAAAATGAGGTGTAGAGGGGTCTATTTATAGAAAAAATGTGTAGAATGGCATGGTGTAGGCATGGTCACGTGCGTATAAAGGGATTTTGCTCATGGCCATACACAGTGTGCACGTGGTCATGCACTTGGTGCATGCCACGTACGTGTACATTTTCATGTGCGCTTTGACACTCTATGCACTCTTTCTTCATTTTAAACATGTAGTTTTAAGGTTGGTTCCTATGGTTATTGGGCCTTCTAGACATGTTTTCAGAGTTCGTTTTACCAAGTTCGACCTTGATTTTAGCAGATGACACCTAAGGGTGTTTACGTGCACTTTTGAGCGATACGTGTTGACACTCGAGTTATGTTAGACCATTTCAGGATGACTTTCAGAAGTTTTAGAGCCCTTTAGATGTGTTTCCAAAGTCCATTTTATCAAAATCAATTTCCATTTTTTTATGAAGCTAGGTCCTAGTCTAACAAAATGTGCACTGGCCTAATGAACTGAGTATTCTAAGAGGAGTTTTCTTGAAATAAAACATCTTGTTGTCCTAATAATTTGTATTTCACAATGTTGGAGCACAACTTAATGGCCTGGTGATCAATTTGGCACACTGGTGGGGTCGGTTAGGTGTTTTAAGGTTGCACACTTCAGAGGTATTATGAATGACTAAACTTTAATCATCTCAAGGATTTATTTCATCATTCAACCTTTTTGGAGATAGTCAAATTTGAGGTATGATAATTTCCCCTGCTTCACATGTGTTACATAGCCACCTAGTGCTAGTGTCAATACATATGAAGCAAAATGCAAAGATGCAAAAAATGTTTTAGTAGGGAGAGAGGTACTTACCTATGGGTTGTCTTTAGACATCTTATCAAGATTTAACTACCGTTGTTTTGTTTATTGATGTTGTTTAGTGACTTGGTCATCACACAAAGTGCTATTTAGGACATATGCAAGCTTATGGTTGATGCAAAGTGCATTGGAATTTTTGTGACTATAACCTTTTTAGGCATCATGCAAATGAAGATGCTACTAAGTAAAGAGAGATGTGACTATAACCTTTTTAGGTGTCACGTGAATGACCATGCTACTAATAGGAATGCATATGTGACTATAACATTATTAGGTGTCATGCAAATGAAGATTCTACTAAGTGAAATACAGTTGCAACTATAACCTTTTTAGGTGTTATGCAAAATAAACATGCAACTATAACCTTCTTAGGTGTCATGCAAATGAACATGCAATCATAACCTTCTTAAGTGTCATGCGAATGAACATGCAACTATAACCTTCTTAGGTGTCACACAAATGAACATACGACTATAACCTTCTTAGGTGTCACACAAATGAAGATGCTACTAAGCGGAATGCAGATACGACTATAACCTTCGTAGGTGTCACGCAAAATGAACATACAACTATAACCTTGTTAAGTGTCATGCAAAATGAATATACAACTTACTTGTCATGTGAATGAACATGCAATTAAGCAAATGAGAATTCTTTTGAGCAGTGAGATGATGCTTCTAAGCAGTGAAAAGTGCTTCTAAGTAATGTGAATGCTTCTGAGCAGTGTAAGAGTGCTCCTAAGCCATGCGAATGCTCCTAAGCCATGCGAATGCTCCTAAGCAATGAGAATATGCTTATAAGAAAGTGATTTTAAGCAATGGATAAGTGCTTTAAAGTAATGAATGAGTGTTTCTAAGCAATGTGAAGATACTATTAAGCAATGAATAAGGTAGTAGTGATGATGTAGTAATGATGTAGTGATGATATAGTAATGATGTAGTAGTGATGCAGTGATTATGTAGTAATGATTTAGTAGTGATGTAGTTACTTATTGAAGATGTTATTTTAATGATTTGAAGTAAGATATCCTTATAGTGAATTTTCCTTGCTCTTCTTCTTTTGTAAGATGTTGAGTTTTCTAAAGAAAGCGATGCACGTGTAGTGTCTTGAGATAGATGGAGTCCTCATCAATGTACTTTTATATGAGTTTGGTGCATGCTTATGCTTAAATGGAATTTTAGGACTGTAGAAGTGGGTGTTTAAAGTCTCAAAGTACGTGTAAAACCACAGAAAAGCATATAAAAGGGGAATGTGCATGTGACTGCACATGGGGTCGCATGGTCACGCACTTCCCCCCTTTGGGCTTATTTAAATGACAATTTTTGGAGGTCTTAGGAGGCTTAGTCCAAACTTCTTTGAGTATTTTCTAACTTTTCTTAACCTTTTTTATGTTTCAGATGCTTTTTACTTTGTTTTTGCTTATGTACTTCCATTTTCTTCTTCATAAAATAGAGTTCCCTAACATTCATGAGGGTTTAGAGGACATTTTTATTAATGTTGATGTTGATCTTGAGGGTGACTTTGTAGAGGCTACTAGAGCTGGGATGTTCATAGCAAGGACTAGCACATCTAGTGCTTAGAGTTCTCACCCTTCTAGGCTTTCTCAAAGAGATTCGATCCCTATTGTTCATAGCTTAGAGACACACATTTGGGTGTGTCATCATTGTGAGGCAGGTCCCTCTTTGCCCTTATTTTCTAGACCTTGTTCGTCGACTGTTTTACTGTATGAGGTTATTGTAGCTGTAGCTCTGTAGCTCTCACTGTAACTATCTATCTAGCTTTATTGTAAATGCTAGTGACTGATAGCTCTTGCTTTATTTTATTTTTATGATTTTCTACTTGCCATAATGCTTTTATTTTCAATCTTTATTATTTAGATCATGTTAAATGATAGAGAGAGAGATGTGTTAATATTTAGTAGATGTGCAAATGTTTGATAGCGTACCTATTATTTGTAGCCTCATAGGTATGTGACTGTGTTGCTTAGTAGTTTCAACAGGGTTAGCATTTTCTATCAAGGTCTCTCAATGTGTGTGAAGTAGATGGTTGCTGGGAAGGGCTTTGATAGGGTGATTGCTGCATTATTTTATGACTCATATGCATTGAGTCAGATTACTGTATAAGCATTGATAGAGCGGTGGATGGACACGACACATACTTTCAATCTGCCTATCAGGGAGATGACTATTACCCCCTTGGATTTTGCCACTATTATGGGCTTGAGCTTTTCTAGAGAGCCCTTTCTTGTCAATGAGGAGGAGTGTTCTACTGCTATGGCGAGGAGGTGCCTCACAATGGATTTTCTTAGGGTAGTCACTCCTATGAAGTCTAGTTGCTCGTATCTCACTCGATATATGAAATTTATTTCTTTTGTGTGGGCTTTGTATGATGATGGTCTTGTTTCTACAAAGCAATTGGCTTATTGCTTTTTATTTTATTTACTGAGTGTTGTTATCTTCCTAAACCCTTTGGGTACAGGTGATATGCAATTGTGGTCCATCTTGAGAGATCTGGATGGCTTGCTGGGCTATTACTGGGGCACTGCTACCTTTGCTCATACGGACTTGGAACTTGATGCAGCATACCGAGGTGGCTTGAGGATCTGCAGATGCTTGTTTGTGCTCGACGTGAGTCAGAGTTTTGTTGTCTATTATTTTTCTTTTAGTTTGTTATTTCTAACCCTCTGATTTTAATAGATATGGGCGTATGAGTTTGGGATTGTCCCTCATCCGTCCATTAAGCATTTCTAAGAGGATGGCTTCCCTTATGATTCTCACTAGATCTGGAAGACTACTTATTTGATTGAGGATTGCATGGTAGCTCAAGACCATATGAGGAAGTTGTCCCCTGATAAAGTATGTCTAGTTCCTATTTTGTTGGTTGTTCCTTTCTTAGGGATCGTTCATTTATTGTTACCCTTTGAACATATCTTTCTTTGTTGGTGGGTGGCAAGATCTCACTAGACGACAGAGATGGTAGCTGACAGAGAGATGAGTGTTGCTCTCTGGCCTCATTGGCAGGGTGTGGTATTTCGACGGGTGAGTCCATCATTGGTGGGATGCTCCAAACATGAGGAGAGTTCCCATCCCTCCCCTTAGGGACATGTTCTATGACCATGAGCTTTGCGATGATGATCTCACTACTGTTATGATGGGATTCCCTTTTCAGAGCCTCTTAGAGAGTGTGGGTTTGCCTTCTGCTGATGTATTGATCCCTCAGCTGATTGATGTCATAGCTAGTGGGACCTTTCCTTCACCTCCACCTTCTCAGTTAGATGCATCTTATCCCTCAGGTTCAAGGATTAGGCCATCACGTGGGTCATTGAGAGTCGCTTCTTCTAATTCGATAAGCTTTTATTCCTATTTTGGTGCAAGCATGTAGCATACTTTATTAGTAATAAATTATAATTGACATGAGTTTTGAGCTTATCTATAATGATGTCGAAGGAAATCTGTTTCTCGCTTTGAGGAGGATGAGGGCATGCTCTGCACTGAGGCGACTACTCATGCTAGTGGTGTGGCTTTTAGTAGCACTATCCTTGGGGATTTGACTGTTTAGTCATCTTTATCTTTGCTTGGGATGGATATCCTTGGTAGAGCAGTGAGCTTCGATTTGCCTAGACTTGGCTTTCCTCAGTCGAGTGTTGCTCCTGTTGATGCTACCCATGTTTATGTTCTCCACTTATTCTTACTTGTGTTTCATTTATTTAGTGAGTGGTGGTTAACTTATTTGCTTGCTTTTATAAATTCCTATCTCCTTTGGTCAGTACTAGTATACTGTTGCTAGGAGTGCACACTAGTGCTTTTTGGAGCTTGCTACCACTCAAAGGGTATGCCTTCTTTATTTTACCTCTTTATTTTATGTATATAAGTGTATGATATGCAATGTGTAATGCAGGTTGAGCATCATCTTACTAGTCTTGAATGGGAGTAGGAGCATGTAGCTTATCGTGACCACATCAATGAGCTAGAGTGATGGCTATCATCCTTTGTGATGAATGGTGATGAGTCATGATGAGATGCTTGAGTAGGATTAGTGTTTGCTTCTGATGGTAGCCATGGTCAATGTAGTTGTTTTTGGAGCTAAGTGTAGGACTTTTGGTCTGTGATTTGCTTTGTTGTATTATTTTCCTGAGGTTATGGACTCTAGGTGTTGTATCTGAGCATTTTTCCCGTATATTGTATAATGCTTATACAATGATGATTGTTTATGCTTCTTGCTATGTATCATTGATGATAATGTTTGCTGCTACTATCGTATACCTTTTTTCCCATTTTTGGCTAAGGTGTCTCCTTTTAGAGCTTTTCACACTTAGCTGGGTTTTCTTTTCTTTTTTTCCTTTTTTGCCTAGGGTGTCTCCTTTTGGAGCTTTTCACACATAGCTAGGCATTTTTATTTATTTATTTATTTATTATGATATTGGTTGATCTCAAAGAGTGAGCTTAGAGAGGATGGTAAAAACCATGGTCATGTAATGAAAGAAAATGCTAAGCATGCTTGATGCAATTCATGATGATAAAATGTCTCGCAATTTTCAAAGATATTATTCATAAATTAGTAATCATTCTCATTTCACTATAATCATTTAAGAAAATCATAGGTGCATTTGTACAAATTTCAAATTTGAGGTTACCCTTGTCCTTAACTAGCCTTCTTAGGTTTTTCTAGTTAAGTATTTTCTCTCTTTCCTTAATTTTTGCATGAGCTACCATATTTAGGTTTTCAGCTTAGTGGGATGATTTTTTTGTGTGCCTTAGATGTAGTACTTCTTCATGCGGTCTGTATTGACAGGTTCAGAGAATTCATTGCTTTCAGAATCCATCAGCTTGACTGCTCCTTTTGATAGGACATGTTTGACCAAGTATGGGCCTTCCTAGTTCAGTCTAAATTTCCCTCTAGGGTCTGAAATGTTTTGTCGTACCTACTTTAGTACCCAGTCTCATGCTTTCACACTCTTGCGTTTTACTCTTCTATTGAAGGTTTTGGCTAGTTAAGCCTATGTGTGGTATAAAGCCTTAAGCCTTTGGCTATCTAAGAGAGTGAGATTATCGTGCCTTTATTGTGCCCACTATACTTCTGGCAATTCATATTCGATTGCTACCCAAAGAGACTTGATCTTTATTTTGATTGGTAGAACTACTTTTGATCCATACATTAGTGAGAAAGGATTTGCCCCCATTGAAGTTTTGACTGTTGTTCGATACCCCTATAAGGCATATGGTAATATGTCTACCCAGTCTCAGTAAGTTTGAGTCATCTTTGACAAGATCTTTTTGATGTTCGTGTTTGTAGCTTTAATGGCCCCGTTTGCTTATGGTCGGTAAGGAGAATATTTATGATGTTCCACCTTATAACTCCTTAGTAGCTCTCTAACTTCCCTTTAAAATTGGACACCGTTGTCAGAGATGATGTGATGGGGGATCCTATATTAGCAAAACAAGTTTCTTTTGATGAACTTAGCCACTTGCTTGGCTTCTATCCTCATAAATGATTATGCTTTGACCTATTTTGCAAAGAAGTCCACTACCACTAGGATGAATCTATATTCATTCGAGGTTATCGAGTGGATTTCCCCTGTTATGTCTAGTCCCTATGTTGAGAAGGGCCATAAAGAGGAGATGTAATGCAGTTCTATTAGAGGAAGGTGTTTGGCATTCCCGTGGATCTGACACTTGTGGCATTTCTTTATAAATTTGATGCATTCTTCTATCATTGTCATCCAGAAAAACCCTTATTTGATTAGCTTCTTAGCCAGGATTGCTCCATTCATGTATAGACCGCAAAAACCTTCGTGTACTTCTTCTCCTGCTATTGTAGCCTCAGTTTCATCTAGACATCAAAGTTGTAAACCACATAAGGTTCTCTTGTATAACACACCCTGGTGTGATGTGAATTTTAATGCTAGTCATCAAATGAATACTTTATCTCTTTCATCTATTTGATCAGGATAGGCTCATTCCTTCAGATATCTCTGGATGTTATAGAACCAGGGCTTTTTAGCTACTTCTGTCTTTGCTATTTTGCATTTTTTATGACAAGGTTGTCCCGATTTGAGTAGAATCAAAGGCTTTATGGGCATTTTGGATGGTCCTTCCTATACTGATGCCAGGAAAGCAAGTGCATCTACCATCTAGTTATGATTCTTGGGGAGATGAATGAATCTGCATTTTTATAAGGACATGGTAAGTAGCCTCAAGTGGTCCAAATAAAGCTTTAAGTGCTACTCTTTCAATTCCCACTCTTCCATGGCATGATTGATTACTAGCATGGAATCTCCAAAGATTTCAACTTCTATGACATCTAGGGCTATCAGTGCTTCTATTTCAAGCGTGCATGCCTCATATTCTGCTTCACTATTTATGACTTTGAACTTGATCTTTCTAACAATTGGTACTACTTCACCTTCTAGAGATTGCAGTATGATACCAACTCCTGTGGCGAAATGATTGGCTGCTTCATCAAAGTACATATACCATCCTTGAATTTTAATGGCCGAGTTGAGGTTGTTTGGGAAGTCCAGTTGGATTTCCTTTGAGTCTAGAATGGATTTGAGAGCTATAAATTCAGCCACTGCTCTCCCTTTTACTGCCTTCTTAATAAGATATTGCACGTCAAATTTTGTTAGGAGTATGAGCCACTTGGAAAGTTTCCTTGCTAGAGAGGGAGCTTTGTAAAGGTACTTCATTGGGTCCATTTTAGACACATCCTAAATTCTATAAGATTGAATGTAGTGTCTAAGTTTCTTTATTACCGATACCATTGCCAGACATATCTGTTTGACTTGGTTGTACTTCTCCTTATACGACAACATCTTCTTGCTCAAGTAGTAGACTGCGTGTTTTGCTTTTGTTTCTCCCTGTTGGGCTAAAATTGCACTGATTGCATTCCCTTTGATGGCCAGATAAAGGGTTAGAGCATCCCTAGTTTAGGTGGTCTTAGAACCGGTGGGTTGGCTAGGTAGCTTATGATAATGTAAAATGCTAGTTGACATTGTTTGTTCCATTCAATCGACTCATATTTTTTAAGTAGCTTAAAGATCAATTCATATACTACTGTCAACTTAGCGATGAATCTACTAATGAACTATAGTTTCCTTAGAATCCCTTTGATTTCTTTCTCTATTTTAGGCATTGGCATCTCTCTAATGGCTTTTTCTTTGTCTGGATCCATTTCAATCATTAACTAACTGACAATATACCCCAACATCTTTCCTGAAGTGACCCTAAATACAACTGAGACTGTACTTTTTGACCCTTTTGAGTAACTTTTCGAGATTAGAGGGGTGTTCTTCCTTGGTGCTTGACTTAACCATCATGTCATTAATGTATACCTCCACTTCTTTATGTATCATGTCATGGAACATTGCAGTTGCCATTCTCTAGTAGGTTACTCCTGCATTTTTTAGTCCAAAAGGCATTAGTCTGTAGCAGTAAGTACCCTATTTTGTTATGAAAGCTATCTTTGCTTTTTTTGATAATGTTCATTAGGACCTAATTGTACCCAGAGAATCCATCCATAAAGGAGTACATTGCACATATGATGGCGTTGTTAACCAGTATGTCTATGTTAGTAGTGGGAAATCATCCTTCAGTCATGCCTTATTCAAATCTCTATAGTCAACATAGATTTTAACCCTTCCGTCTTTCTTTGGTACTAGTACCACATTTGCTAACCATTCTAGATAGTCTACTACCTCTAGGAATTTTGCCTTGATATGTTTCTTCATGTCCTCATTCACTAGTTGGGCCTATTCTTGTCTGAGTCTTCTCAGTTTCTACTTTACCAATTTACACCCTTCTTTGGTATGAATGAAGTGTTAAGAAATGTCTCTGTCAATATCAGGCATATCATCATATGTCCAGGCAAATACTTTTGAATAATTTGTTAATATTTTTTCAATTTCTCTCCTCTCTTCATGGGTAACATCTTTCAAAATATGCAGAATGCATGGTTCAAATTCCATGCCAATGTTAAATAATTCTGTGCATATGGAATGAATTTTAATATGCTAATGTTTTGATTAATGCAATGCACACTGCCATCAGGAAAGACATCAAACAAGTAAGCAAAATCAAACTTCATTGCATTAACTTTAGAGTTCATTACGTCATCATTTTCAGACAAAGAAAAAAGAAATTAAAGAAGTGGACTTTCTCTAGATCAATGACTTAAGGGATGTTTATGTCTTTGGATCATCCACTACTTGTATGCTTTATCTGTAACACCATATTCAATACTAGCGGTAAATTGGTGGATGATTCTTCTCCTCTATGTTGTTCTAAAGTGATCCATAAACCTTTGTTGTATCCTGCCATTAGAGAAATTTATGAGCTTAAAAAGTACATGTTGCTTCTTGCCAAATTTTCTTTTCACCAGTATTGAGTAGTAGTAGGTGCATGACCTGAATCCTAAGATTGGTACCCAGTTGACATATGTGCAGAGAGTCACATGCCCTAGCTTCCACCATGGGCACATCCATCTTACTTGGTATTCTGGTGTGTCCTTCATATATTCAAACCATTCTTGGGTTGTGATGTGGGCTGAGCATCCGTGAATGTCTTTGATGTGTCTTTCCAGGTCATTCCTAGGTTGGTATCTTGTCCAGTTCCCTATAGTTTTGTCAAGTAGACTCAACTTTTCTTGCAGCCATTTTTGAAGCAACAAAGGACTTATAGTGAAGTTTGGAATTTCCCTTTTTTGAGTTCATCCAAACCTTGAATGGTTTTTTCTAGGATCAGTGGGATAGGATTCATTCCGCATTCTATTACTTTAATGACCTAGAGTATCCTATAATCTCCTAGCCCATTATTCGAGATAGTGAAGTATTGTAAAAAGAGGTAACACGTGAGGAGATGTGCCTAAATCAGAGTACGAGTCTTCTTGGTAGTGTAGGTAGGTAGGAGTTGCATAAGAATCAATCATTTGCACTCAGTGACTAGTTTATCAAGCTTTTGTGAGCTTAGGTCAAGGAAAGTGACCCCAAGCCTTGGGTATTTGATGTCCTAGTCAGTGAAAACTGCTTCTTCGATCATGGTGGGGATTCTCCCTATTGTGGCACTAAATTCTTCATATAACGAGCATAGTTCTATAGTGTTGAATCAGAAAACATGCTCTTGAGGGTCCTAGAATGACACAATAGCATTTAAGAGTTCACGGTCGAGGTGCACATGCTGGAATGTCTTAATGCATAGCATTCTGTATGGTTGTAAGCTTTTCCAGTCGGCCTCGTCAAGGTTATAGAGGAATGTCTAGTGATACTGGTTTGGGCTTGGGGGTTTTCAACCATGACACCATTGTCAAGTAGTTCTTGGATCCTGGCTTTTAATTTTCCATTGCTTCAGTGAGAAGACTTAGCTTCATGGTCACTCATATTTGAATGTCGTATTCCTTTACATTTATTAGGGTTGGCTAAATGAATGATGCATGACATGTGCCTGCAAAAGAAAAGGGTGAGCATGTATGCATGGAGTGGATGCAAAAATCCTATGATGGAAAAATGATTATTCTTGCAAGAAACAGTGGTTATTATGTGCTATCTACATATATATGATGTATGCATGATTAAAGCTAGTTAGTTTTCTTTCACAATGAACAAACCAATCATAAGCAAGCTCTCACTTCCAGCCTTATTTCTCCATAAGGTCATTCAGTCTCTTTCCTAGGTGGGTTTTGAACCTATAGTCATTAGGGGACTATGGTTCCATTCTTAGAACTAGGCTGTTTCAATTTATGTTGTTCATAACCAAAGGGTAAATTGAGGAACGATACTCAAATGTGCTTGAGATAATCACACGATGTTAATGTGAGGGTGGGTCAATTGTTGGGCTTCAAATGATATCTAGAGCTCATATATGCCCATATACATAGGACCAAGGTCAATTAAAGGGAGTTTGGGTTCTTGAACTCACATTGATATTCGATATGTTTACCGTGAGTCATGATAGTATCATTTGATGGTTTACAGTTTTATTTTACTAACATAAAGGTCCACAATTAGTTGGGTTCCTAACCCATTCATTTGATCTAATAAGGATAAATGGATGACATCTCATATGTTTCATCATCGAGGGATGTCGTTATTTGTTAATTTGCATAGATTATTCAAGTTGAGGTACATGATTCTCATCATTCCTCATGCTTTGGGTTCATATGAAGTAGTTGAGAATCACAAGGTCCTGAGCATAAACTTTCTATAAAAACTGACATTAGGAAATCATTCGATGATATACACTAGGAGGGTCATGTCATTTATATATCAGGTCAAATGGAGAATGTTAGGACATGGATAACATGCATAGCTTGGTGGAATCCTAATGGACATTGCTACTAGTTTATCTATATAAGTTGAGTCAGGGTGAAAGGCTAAGGGTTCCTTTAGCAAGAATGCCCTTATATGACTAGGGTTATGGACTCCGGTCAGTGAGTCTAGCATTCTTTTGGTAACTCGATCACCCCCCCTTAAGGACTTAGGTTACAGACTCTGGTCAGATGAGTCCAGTGAATGCATGAGTAAAGACTAAAGGTAATAATACTGTATCTTCGTTGCATTGTGACTTGACTGGAATTATAGTGGCAATGTCATTTAGTATTATCGAGGCTTTTAGGGACAAGTGGTGCACGTGTGATGTGTAGTGCAAATGCAATGGTGAGGGGCTTTATATGATTGAGTGTTGCATAATGATAAATAGTCATTTTCAAGTTGATCCCTCTTACTTAGAAGTCCCCAGTGGAGTCGCCATTATGTACCCTTGGTTTTTATTCTTGTTGCTTTGCACTTTGTTAAATAGTGTAGTTCCATTTCTAAAGGGCATGATAACTTTACCAAATAGGGATAAGTGATTGGTCTCGGAGGGATGAGACACTTTTGATTTTATGGAGTTACCACCCGATTTTTAGAGAATCAAGAAAAGAAAAGGACAACATCAAATCACTTAGCGAGTATTTTCCCTAATAGAGATTTCAAGGTTCAAGGGATCACATCTACTTTCTGACTATTTCTCATTATATGATATTCGATGTATAGCTACCACAACACCCTAGTTTCAGTAGTGACAGTTTATATAGCATTCACACATCACATTCGATAGTATAAGGTAATAAAGCTGAAAATTTTATTACATCACCTTTTTGATAAAATGCATATGAAAAAAAAGGAAAGATTGCAGAAAGATAAATCTAGTATGATAGATCTACAAGAATAATACAATCATTTACACAACTTATTTGATGAATGATGGGATGATCATGCTTGCAGTGATTATGATGATGTATGATAACAATATAAAGGATTCATAAGGTCATCATTGGATCGAGAGCATGATGACTCTATTCCGGGATATGGACTTTTCACATTATTGGTATTTATAATGTGATTCCATAATTTTGGAGATGGAAGATGCAGAATGATGATATGAAATGAGCATAATATTGCATATATTATTCACGTTGCATGCAAGATTGCCAGTCTCATCATGCAAGCATAACGATATTCCCAAATGCTTGTGACAATAAAATAAAATGCCATGTGATGAAAAAAATGTGTTAAAATAATTGTATGGTCCTAAGACTCAACTAAGCTTGTGTGAGCTTTAAAGCTTTAGCTTTAAGAGATTATCAAGCTTTCCTCATCAAGAGGTTTAAAATGATAGTGAAATGATGTTAAATCATATACCTTTGAAGTGTGCTTTGATAAAGATATGGCTTGGTTTGGTGGAAAAGGGGTCTAACAACTTAAGGCAAAGGCTGTGGGAGAGCAAAAACTATCTAGAAAGGGGTTTCTAGCACCTTTGATTAGATTGATTTTTTAGTGTGTGTGTGTTTCTACTTGCTCCCCCCTCCAAAATGGGGTGTAACGAGGTCTATTTATAGGAAAAAAATGTGTAGAATAGGGTGGTGTTGGCGTGGTCACGCGCGTATAAAGGGATTTTTGCGCATGGCCATACACAATGTGCCTTTTTAGGAGCACTCCGAAGCTATACGCACTCTTCCTGGGTTTTACTCATACTATTTTGGGGTTGGTTCCTAGGGGTTTTGGGCCTTTCAGATGCATTTTCAGAGTCTGTTTTGCTAAATTTCACCTTGATTTTAGCACATGACACCTAGGGGTATTTACTCACACTTCTGAGCAATACATGTTGATACTTGGGTTATGTTGGACTATTTCAGGACCACTTTTGGAAGTTTTGAAGCCCTCCGAATGTGTTTCTGAAGTTCATTTTGTCAAAATCAATTTTTGTTTTTTCAGGAAGCTAGGTCTCAGTCTAACAAAATGCACACTGGCCCAATGAGCTGAGTATTTTAAGAGGAGTTTTCTCAAAATAAAACATCTTGTTGTCTTAATAATTTGTATTTTGCATGGTTGGAGCACAACTTAATGGCTTGGTGATCGATTTTGTACACTGGTGGGGTCGGTTAGGTGTTTTAAGGTTGCACACTTTAGAGGTGTTACAAATGAGCAGACTTTAGTTATCTCGGGGATTTATTTCATCATTGGACCCTTTTGGGGATAGTTAAATTTGAGCTATAACAACTGGGTTCTATAGAAGATTCATTAAAGATTTCTCCAAACTAGCCAAACCCCTCACTAATCTTTTGCCTAAATATGTTCAATTTATATTTGATAAAGTTTATCTTGATGCTTTTTGTAGGTTGAAAGAAGGCTTAATTTCTACACCAATATTACAGCCTCCTAATTGGAGTCTTCCTTTTAAAATCATGTGTGACACAAATGACTATGCTATAGGAGCTATTTTAGGATAACGAAGAGATAAACAGGCTTATGTTATTTATTATGATAGTCACACTCTTGATGAGGCTTAATTAAATTATGTTACAACTAAAAAAGAGCTTTTAGATGTGGTTTTTGCAATTGATAAGTTTCATTCTTATTTAACAGGTAGCACGGTGATTGTCTTTACCAATCATACTACCTTAAGGTATCTTCTTTCAAAGAAAGGTACAAAGCCACACCTTATAAGATGGATTCTTCTCCTTTAAGAATTTGATTTGGAAATTAAAGATAAAGGTGGGGTTGAAAATGTTGTAGTAGGCCACCTCTCATGGTTAGAGTTGTCAAATAAGAAGACTAAGCTACTCATTAATAATTACTTCAAAGGAGAACATCCCATGCAAATCAAGAGTTCAACACCTTGGTATGCTAACTTTGTGAACTTCTAGTTTGTGGCATCTTGCCTCCTAACCTCTCCTACCAACAAAAGAAGAAATTCTTTTTAGATGTCAAATACTACTATTGGGAGGAACCTCTTCTCTATAAGAGGTGTGGAGATGTCTTCCCAAAGATAAAGTTTAAGATGTGCTATCCCATTCTCATTCACTTGAGTGTAGTGGAAACTCAATTCTACCAAGACTATCGCTAAAGTGCTATAATGTGGATTCTATTGGCCAACTCTTTTCCAAGATACTAGAGACTATACATTGAAGTGTGATCGATGTCAATGGATTGGTAACATAGGAAAGCACAATGAAATGCCTCTCAATGTCATTCTAGAGGTTGAAATCTTCGATTTGTGGGGATTAGATTTTATGGGGCCATCCCAAGTTCTTATGGCAAAAAATATTTTTTGGTAGGAGTGGCTTATGTTTCTAAATGAGTGGAAGCAATAGCATCTCCAACCAATGATGCTAAAGTGGTGACAAAGTTCCTTCGCAAGAATATATTTGCAAAGTATGGAACACTAAGGGCAATCATTAGTGATGGTAGCTCATAGTTTTGTAATCACCAATTCGAGAGTTTACTGAAAAATTATGGTGTCACTTATAAAGTTACAAACCTTTACAACCCACAAACTAGTGGCTAAGTAGAGATTTCTAAAAAGGCAATCAAAACCATACTTGAGGAAACAGTGAATGCCTCAAGAAAAGATTGTTCCCCTAAGCTTAATGATGCCTTATGGCCATACAGGACTGCATTTAAAACCCCCATTGGTGCCTCTCTTTTTCAATTGAATTATGGGAAATCATGTCATCTGCTTGTGGAATTAGAGCATAAAGCACTTTGGGCTACTAAGTTCCTTAATTTTGATGTACAAAGAGCTGGTGAAAAGAGGCTACTTCTATTGAATGAACTTGAAGAACTTAGGCTCAACTCTTATAAGAATGACAAAATTTACAAGGAAATAACCAAGAAGTGGTATGACAAGCACATCATGAAAAAAGAATTTAAAACAGGGGATTAAGTGCTTTTATTCAATTCAAGGCTTAAGCTTTTATTATAACCTAATGTTTTCTTAATTTACTATTGTTCTTCCTTTATTTTTATGAGTTATTTTTCTTTCATTTAGCTTAATTTTCTTTTTTTTTTTATTCAATTAGGTGCATCATGCATTTAAAAGAAGAGGTGAATAAGCTCATAATGCGCTAGCTTACAATAGGACATACCATGCAACATGACATGATTAAAACCATGTCAAGGTATGTATTCTTTAAATTCAATATAGCAAAATTAAACACAGTTTCATGCATGGCATGATGCAAGTCGTGTCCTATCAAGTAATTTAATTCAGCTTGAGTCATGCCATACATAGTTTATAACACTAGATGTTGTAACCCGTGTCTCATTTTGCTAATTTGCCCCATTTATACATGGCTTTCTACATGACATATCTTATGTCATGTTCCATTTTTTTAATTCTTTCATCTTCGCAGTAGATCGATGCATGGCTTTACATGTGGCAAGCATCATCCTATGCTGAGCATCAATTAGAATCATCAAAACAACATGAGAAATGACATGAGAAGAATCATCCTACGTTACCAGATCTAAAAAAAATTAAATTAAAAAAATTCTTTTACCATCCATTACCCTAGCTACTGACACACTATCCCTTTATATTTCTTTCTTATTCTTTTTCTTCTATCTCACATACTTTTCTTTTCTTTTCAACCATCTTCTCATTTTCTTCTTAAATTTTTCCCTTTTCTTTACCAACCCACCCCCAATCCTTGTCATTTTCTCCATATATTTACCATGGTTAAATCAAACTCCATATCAAAGAAGACTAACACTCCTCCATAAAAATGATCTTGCACATTAGGCGATCCGGGTTTGCTAACTTCTACTTACCAACCTTCATCTTCAGCCAATAAGGTTTGAATGCACCCACACATCCCCTCCTTCAATTTCCCACTAAAGATCAACAAGACAGGTGTACCACTCTTTATTCTTTACCCATTCATCCCTCATATAAGATAGTTTACCAAGACTTGGGTGTGATTGGGTTGAATGAACCTATTTTGAATATGCTAGAACTTTCTAAGTGTGGTGGTTTACTTAGTATTGATCACCCTATCCTTCATGAATTTTTTATTGAATTTTTAACCACCTTTAATCTTGAAAAAAAGCTCATTGATTATAATAAGCTTGAGTTTGTCAAATTTTATTTAGGTAGGAAACACTTTCAATTCACGTTGAAAGAATTTATTGAGCATTAAGGGTTTTATAACCCTATGTTTACCACTAGTCTTGAGATTGATTAAACTTTATATGATTTTGGTGCTGAGAGTCCTAAAGCCTTTTGGGAAGTGATTGTTCATACCCTTACTAGTGCATGTTATGACCCTAGACTTAGTAAGAGCTAAAAAATAACTAGTTTAACCCTTCACTATCTATATAGGCTGATTGTTTTTACAATCTTAGGATAAGAGAAAGCACCGAGGTCATTACCCTTCATGACCTTTTCTATTTACATTGTTTTACCAAAGGCTTAGTCCCTTATTTGGGTAATGGGTTGGCATTATACATGGAGGGAATGGCACAGAAGAAGAAAGGAGCATTGTGTGGAGGTTCATATGTCACTATGCTTGCAAAGAATTCATGTGTGTTTAATCAATGCTCTAATCTGATTCAAATTTGCACTATGCTCCCCCCCACTTGATTGAATTAAGGGATGGGTAATATATACCAATTGAGCCTAATGTAGACCTCCATTCTAGTGATAAAGAGAAAGATTGACCATAGCCTATCCATATTCCACCTCCTATGCACGCAGTTAGTCCTTCTTCTACTCCTTGCACCCCACATCAATTCCACTTTGCAATATCATTCAACCTTGCTGCATTGGCTTATTTAAGGCATCTTTAATCTTTGCTAGCTTCATAGTCTCCTTTTACCTCCTCTTCTGATATTCCCTTCTTCATCTGCTCCCGCTGGCACCGAAGAGCTTCATGATACTGATATAGTTGACGATGTTGTTAATGGAGGATAGACTGGTCCTAATGTTGATGCACCTTTCCCTGACTAATTTTCTTTATGCTTCTTGTGGCTATTTCCCTTTCTTTTGGATATTTGGATATTGTTTTTATATTTTCATTAGTACTTCTATTTATTTTTATGGTTTGGATGTTTCTCAGTTTATATCCATTTTTTTTTATGTTGGTTGTCTTTTTCTTAAAGTATGGAAGTTGATACACATTTGTTCCAAAGCAACCACATTCAGGGCAGCACTCCCATTCGCCTTTATTTTATGTTATTTTTCTTTTTTTTTTTAATTTTAATTTATGTTTATTTTTATCTTTTTTATATTATTTGTGTCATTGAGGATGATGCCTTGGACAATATGGGGGAGGGTCACTTGCATTTTTGCATATCCTATGCATTTAGCAATTTTAACGATTTTGATGATGTTTTCTGCATTATGCATGCTTTTCATGAAAAAATATAATAATAAATCAATCAATTAATTTTAAATTTTTTATTAGGGATTATTCCATTTTCATTAGTTTTCAACTTGATTTCTCCATATTTTTGTAATGTCTATCCTCAAAAACTTTTTGTTTTGGTTTTTATACAAAATTGATGCTCAGCTATGATTGGAGGGTGCAAGTATGTAAGGGTGCACTTTTTATTTAATCATCAAAATATGAAATGATTTATTAATTAAGATAGTTAAACATGGTTATGTATGAAAGACTTAGTTCTTGCAACCTGGGCATGAACCAAAAGATTGAATTTAAGCATGAAATTAGGAGATTAAATGAAATTTTTAGTAAAATAAAATCTCTCTTTTCTTAAGTAAGAGCAATGCTTAATTCTAAATTTTTATTCCACTCCAATGCTTTAATTAGAATAAGAGTATCCAAAGGACCCACTTGGCAATATCCACGATCAGTAGAATGAGAATGGAAGGAGATTACTAAGAGTGGGAAGATTTGATTAGAGAGAAAAAGTGATGAGATGGAGCATAAAATTCACTCATCAAATAAAAGAAAAGATGTTATGAAATGGAGCATAAAATGCATTCACATCCAATTTTATTTTTCTCCTAAGGTTATGTTCATTGGATTTCAAATAAGTTATATGCTTGGGTTGTGATTAGGATATCATTCATATATGGTGTATTTTTTTCTGATTATCTTCTTTAGTAAACATGTTTTAGTCTCAATTTTATTGATTTGTATATCTTAGAAATTGTAACTCTTTAGTTTTGATTGAGCTAATGTTTAATGTTAAAATCTGGTTTTTGCTTGAGAACAAGAAAAGCTTTAGTATAGGGGAATTTGATATGTGCAATTTATCACATGTTTTTTAAGTTGAATTTTAATGAATTTTGAATGATTTATTAACTATAATTGGGTAGACATTAGGATTTATTTTTGTTATAGCTTTGTTTAGGATTTTATTGTCTTGAGCTTAATTTCTATTAAATAATGAGTTTTTATTAAATAATAATAAATATCTCCCTTTTTTGTAGGTAAGTCTAGAAAGAAATTTTAAAATAACCAATGATTGGTGTGACGTGGTTTCCATCATGGCGTGCTTATGCCTATGTCTTGTTCTAGAAGCTAAAATAATGCAACATAGCTTAAAGCACACTATAGTAGAAGTCATCTCCTATTCTGTGTAAATTAAAGAATCATGAGAAGGTCAGTATAGATTCAACATGCCATGATGGAAGCCAATGATATGACATGGATTGCATCATCTCATGCCTGAAACCATGTCAAGTAAAGAAAACTTCCATTTTGAGAATTCATGTACAAGTAGGTTTTCCATAAGACCTAGTTTATAAAAGGGGATATAAGAGAATTTTTTTTAGATAATCCAATTCCATTCAATTCACTTTCGAAAGACACAAACAAGTAATTAACGAAGATTGAAAAAGGAGTTGTTTAAGATTCATGAACAATAACCATTATTTTTCTTATCTTTAGCTCTTTTTATCATGTTTATGTTTTTAGCCACAATTATATGTGGCTAAACTCTCTTTAGGGTTTGGATTTGTGTAGCTAGTCTATTACTTGTTTGGATCCTTAATTCCTTTCAATAAATAAAATTTCAATCAATTTTACAAATTGTTTTTAATTGTTCTTGTATTTAATTTTAGGCCTGATTAAATACTTGCTTTGGGTAAATTAGAGACAACAAAAGTTGCATGATTTATTAGCTCATAGACTTGTAAAACTTACGGACCTTGATCACGAAAGTAGACAAATCCTTTTGGGAGTAATAAATTACAAAGAAACTTAATGAACCCTAGTTAAATTACGTGACCATGAAAATAGGCTATAATTAACTTTGGTAGTCTTAAATGAACTTGAAGAGACTCTAGGTAATTTGAGTGGTTTACCCTTAACTAAGTTAATGAATTGAATTATGAAAAGATCTTATAATCCATGTAATAGCTAGTAAAGCAAATCTAGGCTCTAGATTTTTAATTACTGAATTTTAAAAAGATTTATTTTAACTTTAATTCTTCTATTTTTGTTAATTGATTAATTATTGCATTACAATTATTAGATTAGACTGTGGGAATAAAATTAAGGCTAGTACTTGGTATTAATCTCCTTATGGGAATGATACTCATACTCACTCTTTACTATTTATTGTAAACTGTGCACTTACGGAATTCACCTAACAATAGCGAATGCCACTAAAATGTTAATCACATGCAAATCCACTCAAGTTTTAATAGGTCCAATTTTCACTAAGGCTCGAAAAGTCCCCTTAACATGTCATTTTGCGTCATCATAGGCCTTGATGATAGCATCAGATGGCTTAAGATCAATTACAGTAAGTCCCAGCTTAGGAAAAATTTTCAGAGGGCACATCAATAGCAAATACCTTGTCCACCATCATATAGTAAGTAAGTTTGCCTTTCGCCTCAGCCTTAATGAATAAGGCCTTGTAATGGTCTCTTCCCTTCAGTGGCAGGTCATCATTAATAAACATAATAGCCCCTTCAAGGCTTTCCATCAAAGAGTTCACCATCTATTTAGGAGTATAAGCTATATGGACTTTCTTATAGTCCAAAGCTAGGACTAGTGCTTCCCAATGGGCTTTGGAATTCATGAGTAATTCCCAAACACTAGCAATAGTCTTCTCCTCTTTCTTTGGTTCTTCTTTTCCCATTTCCTTATTCTCAGCTTTAACCTCAACTGTCAGTTTTTCCTCATTCTTTTCTTGCTTCTTTTCCCCAACCTTCCTAACTGACTGACTCTCTTTCTCTTCATTATTGTCCCACATGTCAATTTGCCCTCCTTCTTTATCGAAACTCTAAATATCTAGGATGCTAATAAATAATCCAGTGGACTGTGGTCTTTTTGGATCAGTTCATGTTTCAGCGAGTTAGATGTGGTTCAATAAAGGAATATAGTCCTTGTTAGACAAGTATTGATCATAAGGATTGGGGCATTTTGTGGCAGTACATTTTTATATTTCTATAGTTAGGTAAAGAATTTCTTTAGGTATTTGGCTTTCTATATTTTGGGTCAATAATCTTGCTTGAATTAATCAAGTCTTGGATCTCATACTTCAACCTAACATAATTATCAATGTCATGTCCAATGACTTAATGAAACTTGTAGTCAAACTTCGGATAGGCATTTGGTAAAGGTTATCTTAGGGCTAATAGTTGTAACAAGGTTTTCTTAATTAATTTCTCTAGCATCTTTAAGAGAGGTTTACCAAAATTAGAAAATCTCTTGGGCTGCATAACTGCATTGATATGCACATTATTGCTACTACTGTCGATTCCTTCTTTGCCTTTAGATCTCCCACCTTATAATTTCTTTTCTTATGCCAAGTTAGACTCTTTCTAAACCCCAAATTTGTATAATTCCTCTAAGTTATAGATTCCAAGATCCCTCAATTTCTTAAAAAGTGGTGGAACACATCCTTCTATTGCCAACACAAGTTGATCAAACTCAGCAAGCCTGGGTCTTATATGAGTTAACTTCTCCCTCCACTAAGTCAAATAATTAGTAAAAGACTTATTAAATTGCTACTTAGTGTTTTGAAAATCCCTTAAAGATACCTCTATTTGAACATTGAGGTCATATTGCTTCACAAATATAGTATATAACTCCTTCTAAATCTGCATAAGTGGCTCCAAAGCAAAATACCAATGGATTGGAGCATCCTCCAATGACATGGGAAACTGCTTGATAATCTAAGCCTTGGTCATTCCAGTTGCCTTCCTATAGGTCACATACCGTTTCAAGTGCAGATATGGTCATCAACTCCAGCATACTTCTTCATGTCGGGGAACTTGAAGTCTCGAGGTAGGGGGTCATCATCCTTATCTAGGTTGAGGTCAACATTGCTTTAATTCCCTTTTCTTTCATTATCATCTAGAATTGAGTCATGGACTTGGTCATGTTCATAGCACAATCTCATAAAATTTTCACTTCATGTCAGCCTACTGGATCTACTAATAAGGTTTTATATCACCCTCTACTTCCTTTCTTGTAGAGTTCTTAACATCAAGATCAAATGCATATTGTTGCTAAATCGATTATTTCTGACGGGAAGCTCCCATCATCTCCCCCATCATTTCTCGAATAATTGTCCTAGTTTACACAACTAATTATGCTTTCAACTATTCCTTGAAGGCTTCAGAATCAAAACCTACCATTACTGCTATTTTTGAGTTTTTGACTAGACAACTGATGCTAGATCTTGTTTGAACAGAAGACTAAGATGGATCTATATCTACAATCACAATGGTTAGAAATAAGCATGACATAAAATACAAGTCCATTTTTCATTTTTTATTTTTTATCACAAAAAAAAACAAACAAAAAAATAATAGAAAATACAACAAAATAAACAAACATTTACAATTAACCAGAGACAATGAATTCATAAATGATCACTTCCACCCTTATTCTTTCCACACATATTCGATATCGAGTTCCTTGTCTTAGGATTTATGGCCTGGGTTTTGATTATAACGGGGGATAACAAAATTGATGTATGTAAGAAACTCTCAAAATGGTATAAACAAGTAGGAATACCCTTGGATGAAACCAAAGTCCATCAAAGTGGGCCATAGTAGGCATGATAGGCCCAATTTTGACATAACCCATTTAAGATGGGCTTGGGTTTCTACTATATTGCATCAAAATACATGTTTTTAGGAATAAAACCTAGAGGACATGAATAAGCCATTACATGGGTTGGGTCTTAAGTAATAAGCTTCAGCTCCCACAATGATATACCTCCATTACGTCTCCCTACTCAAGGGTCCATACAATATGGATAAGTATGTGCTATGAGTGACAATGGCCAAATACCTCACCACTAGGTTTGAGTGAAACATAGACAGTAAAGTAAAAACTATTGTCAATTATTCAAGACTTTATGCATTGTATGTGGAACAATTTTGTGAAATGCAAAAGAAATAATAAAATAATAAAAATGATAAAATACAAAACACTAGAATTAATTTATCTATCCTTAGTAGAGTTACCATTGTAGGCAGCGGGGTTCAGCAAGTGCCTAAGTATTTAGTAACCATGACACTGTGTGGACTCAAGTCCCCTAAGAAATACAAAATGGGCTTAAAGCTCAAATTGGAGAAGGGAGTCACCACCAGATGAAAGCTGGGACACACTTTTATAGCAACTGGATCCCATAGAGGCCCCCAATAGCCATCATTAGATTTTGGTCTCAAAAACTAGGCATGGGCTTTGAATGCCCACCCAACCTTACGATTGGCCTCCATTTGTGTTTTTTATTTTATTACCTTAATTATTTAATTATTTCTTTATTAAAAAGTGAATTATAATTGCCTCTAAAAAATTATCCATTTTTACACTTAGGCCCAAGTTTGCACATTAGTCCTTTTTTATGCATTTCAACGTGATCCATAACATCCATGATATAAAATAAACATTCATCCAAAACAAAGTAAAAATAAGGTAAATACACATGCAAAAAAGAGGAGGGAGGTGAAAAGATTACACCTTAATCATGCAATTAATAAATGAAATGAATTAAATAAAAAAAAACATGAAAAGAAATGAGGGAGCATAATAGATTACAACCCTTATGATCATGCAAAAAGAACATAAAATAACCAAATAAATAAATTGCTGAATAAATAAAAATAAATCTAAAATTCATCAACAGGACCATAACATGGTGATTAAGAATTACCCTAATTATTCCTGTAAAACATAAAATATTAACTCCCCATAAATAGATAAAAAAAAAACCTATAAAACAAAACCACCAAGTCAATCATATGAAATCAAAATAAACATAAAAATAAAAATAAAACACATACGAATAAAGGAAATTAAATGAATAAACATCCAATTAAACAAAATATCAAGATAATTGTATAAGAGAATTTAACAAAAAAAAAAAGAAATATAGAAATTCATAAAAATACAAACCACACAAAAGTAAATAAAGATCAAAATTAATATAAACATAAACCTAAAAAACTAGTCTCAAATGACAACACATGAACACTTATATTTAAAACATAAAATAGAGCTAAATTAACTTTGAAAATATAAAAGTTAATTCACACAAGAAATTTATGAATTAAGATAAAATAATTTACCAATTAAATGAAATTCAAAAAATGAGAAAGCAAAAGCACAACGATGTGGCAACGCCTCTTCAACGAGGTGCTGCCTTTTGGTGATAGGACAATACCACATTGCCTTAACCCAAAAAGGCGATGCCCCATTGAAAGGATGTTGCCTAACTTACAAACAAAGAGACCAAATTTAACTAATTTTTATTCTAAATCATATATAAGCAAATTGAACTATCCAAAACTTTAGAACCAACTCAATAATTCATGAAATTAGGTTCGAAATAAAAAGAAATAGTTAATAATAAGATAAGAAATGAACAAAAGTATATTAGATGATGTAGTTACATAATGAGACCAAACATTGAAAACCACACGTTTTTATTGTTTAAAACAAATTTACTTTCAAAATGGTTGGCCCTTAGAGACAAATTATAGTTGAAAACATGTGATAGAATGTCAGAACAACTCTATCCCTTGAGAATGGATCTCAAAAATCCCCTTTTTCTTCCTTCCTCTTTAGTCCCTTGTTATGCCCTATTCCTAGAAAGCTCCATTTTTTTCCAGATCAGTTCTCTCTGAGTTTTTCCTTGTCTTTTGCTAAAAAATGTCCAAAAGTCCTTTTTCTCTCTCCTCTCTTTGCTTTTTATTCCTCCCTTATTATTCACTCTCATTCAAGAGCTTCTAGCCCTTCACCTCCTACTAGAAACCCCCCTCATTACTCTTGGAACATGCAAGCTATAAATAAAAGAGTAACGTAGATGTTTCTTAATAAGTGACGTTTATTTTTAAAAAGGGTATGGATCATTGAGGTGAGGCCTCTGTGAAGAGGCATCACCTTTATAAAAATAAGCCACGTCATAACCCCATTGCTAAAGAGGCAATGCCACTTTAGTGTGTCGTTACCTTATCAACCTTGGGTTAATAGGCTTTTCGGCCTAATAGGCTCCTCTAAGTTTTTAGGTTCTTCTCTTGGGCTTAAGATCCACTTCTAAAAGGGTTTGGGCTTTAGGTCCATTCTCAAAAGGATTTTTAACTATTCTTTACATTTAGTGCTTCTTTTATTTTCATCATCGAGCTTTTATTATAGGATGATCAAACTGGGTGTCCAAAAATGTAAATCCTCCTAAACCAAAAGCTAACTTAGTGGAAGGATATGATATTATAGTTATTGTTATCTCACAAGCCAACTTAATGGCTAATATAAGAGAATGAGTGGTTGACTCGGGAGCTATAAGGCATATTTGTGCAAATTAAGATGCCTTCATTTCTTACACACTTATAGGAAATAAAGAAGAAGTGGTTTATCTTAGTGATTATAGCACTATTCAAGTGATGGGAAAAGGCAAATTTATCTTGAAGCTTACTTTTGGAAAGACTTTGTCTTTGAATGTTGTCTTGCGTATTTATAGTATTAGAGCAAATTTGATTTCTATAGTTCTTTAAGGCAAAGTTGGGGTTAAAGTTTCATTTGAATATGATCAAGTTGTGATTACCAAAATAATACATTTATAGGGAAAGGCTACTATAATCAAAGATTATTTGTACTCATTATTATGAATGTTATAATGGAATTGCATCTTCTTTTTCTTACTTGATTGATTCTTATAATTTATGACATGTTAGATAAGGACATATTAAATTTGGCTATGTTAAGAAAATTCATTCTTTAAGATTGATAATGAAATTAGTAAAATATGTATAATAAATGGAAAATTTGTGCTGAAGCTAAATTAACTAAGAAATCCTATATATCTATGATTAAAGAATTGGAATTATTAGGATTAATGCACATAGACATAGGTGGTTTAAAAAAAACTATGGCTAGAGGTGGTAAAAAAATATTATGTGTCATTTTTAGATGATTTTTCAAATATACTAAATTTTATTTGCTTAGACATAAAAATGAGGCCTTCACTATGTTTATCATATATTATAAATGAGGTAGAAAATCAATTAAATAAAAAGATTAAAAGAATTAGATTAGATAGAGGTGGTGAATGCATTCTACTTAATGATTTTTGTGAAAAATAAGGAATCATACATAAGATTACTCCCACTTATTCACCTAAATCAAATGGAGTATTTGAAAAAATAGGACACTTAAAGAAATGATGAATCCTTTACTTATTAGTTCTTCTGCACCTGATAATTCATAAGGAGAGGCTATTTTATCTACATGTCATCTACAAAATAGAGTTCCAGATGAGAAAACTAGAAAGAAACTTAATGAATTATAGAAAGGTCATGCACCTAATATCAAGGATGAATCCATCATTACATTTGGGGAGAGGCCACCATTAACTTATGGCAAAAAATTTAAGGACAATGTTCTTTCTAAGTTAACAAGATAAGGGCAAATTCTTATTTTCCATTATACATATTTAGGTTTTTTTAAAATAAAAAATTATAAGGGGAAAAGGCCACTCCTATCTTTAACTCCTATTTTTAACTTAGGTCCATCCCTGCCTAATATAAGATATTTAAAAGTGTAGGGTGTCTTGCTCCCTAAAAAAAATAAAAATAGGTTCAAAAAATTTTGATTGCATGTTCATTGGTTATACTAATCATAGTGATATATATAGATTTCTTATAATTGATATCTTAGAATGAAACACTATTATTGAGGCAAATATTGCAGAATTCTTTGAACATATTTTTTCACTTTCTAATAGAATTTCTTGTGTACCAACTATTATGAATAATCTAAACATGAATAATTCAATAGTGAATAATTTTATGTGGTTTTAAGGAGTGAAAGACCTAAAAGATAAAAAAAAGTTTCAAAAATGATTTTTACACCTATTTAGTAGAAAATGATCCTTCAACTTATTATGAAGTAGTTTCTTCTTTTAATGCAATTTTTTTGGAAAGGAGCCATTAAAATTGAACTTGATTCTATTTTATAAAATCAAACATGAGATTTAGTTGATTTACCTTTAGGAGCAAACATAATTGGTTATAAATGAGTTTTTGTTGACCATTTGCATGATCAATCTCTAAATTTTGACTTTGATAATAATTTAAATTCACTAATCCTTTTATTTAAATGTGTTTTATATTTATTTGATAATTCACTTCAAGAAAGATGTGAATAAGACTTAAAAGCTCATTCAAGCCCTTAAAACACCACTCAAAAGTCCCCTAGAACCTCAATAAGTATCAAGCATCAAATAAGAATAATTGAGAATAAAAAAAAACTTGAAACAAGCTCCTATATGCACTTTACAAGCAATTAACCTAATCATAAGGAGCACTCATAAACTAAAAGGTTAAAAATGTTTTCATTGTCTTAGAAGTTTGTACCCCTTACGATCTCCCATCATGATTATAAGGAGGCTGGTCTCGATTGTGAGTAGGCATCTAGATCGTGACCCATACAAAGCTTAGATGTGTGAAGAACTTTGGGACACTCATAATCTCCCCACTTGGTCATGACCAAATCATGAGCTATATTAGCTTAAGAGACAACGACTATATGAGGTCTAATAACTAGTTTCTTTTAACCCTCATGATCATTACTATACCCTCATGACCATGAATAGATTTTTCACTACAAAAACTAAAATCATATTAAATGAAGTTTCTAGAGGTTGAAGACAAAGTTAATGCACCCCAATAGCTACATTTTATTCTCAACTATAA
The DNA here is from genome assembly GCA_947683625.1 of Mallotus nudiflorus. NCBI lineage: Eukaryota > Viridiplantae > Streptophyta > Magnoliopsida > Malpighiales > Euphorbiaceae > Mallotus > Mallotus nudiflorus. The sequence goes on from CANTUR010000109.1 coordinate 2,902,106, forward strand.
ATACAAGCCTTGAAACATCATTATAAAGTCAGATACACTTGGGTAAGAAAATTCAATTCTTAGAACTCTTTGTACATTAAACTCTCTTCTTATTTCTTAATTATTCTTAATATACTTTTAAGTGTAGGATTGTGTGTTCTAACTTAGGTTCTTCTTCTTCTAATTTCTTGAGTTAAAAAGGGAAGTGAGGAACTAAGTTTAAAAGGAATTGGTTTAAATGTTAGTCATCTAAAACACTTGGGATTTTAGTTTTAAAAGTAAGCCAAAAAGACTCCTGTTGTAAGGTTCAAGTTAAGCCTTGCAACTCAATTGTGTAAACTCAATCTAAATGAATAGATTGGAGTGGATTAAAAATCCTAACTTAGGATAATTTAGGTGGAGACATAGGTATGATTAGAAATCAAACTCCTTAATTTCTTTTATTAATTTTTCTTCATCCCTTAATCTTTTCTTTAATTCTCTTTAAAAATTTTAAAATTCCATTAGCCCTATTTAGTCCCCTCTAAGGCTCTTTCATTTAGTATTAGAGCTAAACTTCTTAGCACTAAATTTCATGAAGAGTGAATCTTTTAAGTTTTCTTCACTTAGACCTTTCATTAATGGTAGTGACTATCATAATTAGAAGTTCAAAATGGATTTTTATTTAGACAGTGACCCAATTAGGTTATAGGAAGTTTAATTGAAAGGTTGGGAACCCTCAAGAGGCAGAATTAATGATATTGAAGTCACTCTCATAAGATGTTAATGGTCAAATGATCAAAAAGAAGAGAACTACCAAAATAAGAGGGCTATAACCATTTTGCTTGCCTCAATGTCAAGAGAAGAAGAAGGTAAGGTTCAACATCGTTAATCCATAAAAGAAATTTATGTGACTCTTAAAAACCATTATGAAGGAAACATACAAGTTAGAAGCAAGAAGATTTAACTCCATATCTATAAGTATAAACTCTTTAAAATAAAGCCTTAAAAGTCAATAACTAAGATGACCAACTGCCTCAATGCTCTTCTCACCACTCTCAAGAAGCTTGGGTAGCACTAATCCAATGAGGAAGTGAACACTAAGATTCTAATAATCCTACCTAAGCTTGGAAATCTAAAGTCATTTCTATTAAATAAGATCATGTCCATTCTAAGCTCTCCACTGATATTTTTATATGGAAACTTCTTACACATGAGCTCACCTTGAAGCAAAGAGAGGATGAGAAGGATGAAAAATAGGAAAAGAAGAAGGGGATTGCCTTGAAAGCCATCCAAGAAGCTAGTGATGAAGAAATTCCTATTGACACTGGAGGGGAGGATGATGAAATAGCTATAATCACTAGAGCTTTAAGAAATTATTAAAATGAAAAAGCTTCTTAAAGCAAAGGGATGACAAGAAGTTTGAAGCTAAGAAAAAAAAAGAGGTAACTTGCTATGAGTGCAAGAAACTGGGACACATTAAAAGTGAGTGTCCAAAGTTAAAGTTCAAGAGAAAGGGAGCAAAGAATAAGAAAAAGGCTTTCAAAGATTTATGCGATGACTCCTTCAATTCAAAAAAATAAGAAGAGTAATAAGAAGTGGTTAACCTTTGCTTTATGGCACTTAAGGATAACAATGAGGTACCCTTTACTTATCACTCTTCTTGTGATGATTGTGATGGTGATGACGATAATGATGATAAAAGCTCTATTATGAGTAAACTCATGCTTAAATGTAAAAGCTTAGTTTTTAAGAAAAAGATTTATGAGCATGAACTCTCAAAATTAACTAAAGAGTTTGAAAGTTTGACAAATGATTTTTCAAAAATTGCTTTATCAAATGAAAAAAATTAGTAAGTAATTGAAAGAATTCTACTTCTTTGAAAATCGAATTTGAGAAAGATAAAGATAAGAATCAAAAGCTTTCAAAATTTTTGGATTTAAAGAATTCCATTTCTAAATTTAGAAAGGGAAAGGAGATTGTTGATAGTCTTTTTAAATCCTAAAAATTTTATAGTAACACCCATGGACTTGGCTACTCAAATTGAGCTTCTTTATCATCATCATCATATACAAGTATTTCTTCTCCATCTACTTCTTAATGTAATAAGACTCAAGCTTTTAAAGCTAACAAGTCTTAATCACCTAGAGCCAATATCAAGTCTTCTAAGACTCAACCACCTATAGCTCAAAGGTCTAAGGCATAAGCCAAGAGACCTCAAACTAAGCATTATTATATGTACATTAGAAATAACACTTCAAATTATGCTTTACAATCACATCAGACATAATCTTGTGAATGTATGTCTCATATGCCCCTTAGAGCATATAAATAATTTAGGATGTATCCACAAAATTTCTATGTATCATTTGGAAGGGATAAACCTTATAAGAAAAATGTACAATATTCAAATGCAAGACACCACTATACACCTAGAAAGAATAGGTTTGCTAATGTTAAATGTTTTGACCTAAGGACTCACTAGCAATGTATGCTTCTATAAAATATTACACTTGCAATTATTGCCTTTGAATTAATTAGATACTAAGTAACCTAAACCAATAAAGGTTTAGGTTCAAAAGAATACTTGAACTTGTTATTATGTAGGTGTGTTTGGAGTCCACAAAGACTAAAAGTAAATAGTACCTAGATAGTGAATATTCAGGGCACATGATGAGAGATAAAAGCTAATTTACTTCCCTTAAAGCCAAGGATGGAGGAAATGTTAGCTTTGAGGATACTGCAAAAAAGAAGATTATTGGGATTAGCAAGATAGGTAACCATCAACCCTCTATATTCATCATGTATTTTTAGTTAATGGTTTGAAATATAACTTGCTTAGTATTAGTCAACTATATGACATGGGAAATAAAGTCACCTTTTATCCTAAAAAAAAAATTATTAGTAACTTGGATGATGACAAAGTAGTTTTTAGTGGTGAAAGAGTGGATAATGTTTATATTATTGACTTGAATAAAATGGATAATAAAGACATTAAATTTTTTATGTCCTTTTCCAATGACACATGGACATGGCATAAAAGATTAGGACATGTAAAGTTTGAGCTTTTAGATAAACTTAGTAAAAATGAACCTATTGATAGCTTGCCTAAACTTAAGTTCACCAAGGACAAGACTTGTGATGCTTGTTAAAATGTAAAACAAACTAAGTCCTCCTTTAAGCTAAAAAATAAAGTGTCAACCTCTATGCCATTATAATTAGTTCATGTAGACTTCTTTGGTCCTATTAGAGAGGCTAGTTTAGGTGGAATGCATTATGCATTTATGCTTGTTGATGCTTACTATAGATTTACTTGAGTGTGTTTCTTAGCTTATAAAAATAATGTTTTCAATGATTTTTAAAGTTTTGCAAATAGAGTTCAAAAATAAAAAAAAAGATTTTTATATTTCAACTATTAAAAGTGACCATGAAACCCAATTTGAAAATTAATTTTTCAAAAATTATTATGATGGAAATGGTATTTTTTTTTTCAAAACTACTCTTCTCTTAGAACTCCTCAACAAAATGAGGTAGTTGAAAGGAAGAATAGAACATTGGTAGAGATGGTAAGAACCATGCTCCATGATTATAATTTGCCATTATACTTTTGGATGGAAGTCATTCATACAACCTGTTACATTTCTAATAAAGTTTTCAAAAGACCTATTCTTAAAAAAAGTACTTATGAGCTATGGAATAATAGAAAACTCAAAATTTCATACATAAGAGTATTTATTTGTAAATGTTTTATATTAAGCACTAAGGGAAACCTTGGGAAATTTGGTTCCAAAGCCAATGAAGGAATTTTCCTAGGCTACTCCACCTCTAACAAAGTTTATAGGATTTTTAACAAAAGAACTCTAGTAGTTCAAGAGTCCTTGCATGTTATTTTTTATGAATCTAACCCATTTGACCCTATAAAGGATTTTATTAGTGTTGATAATGTTGTATAGGACTTTTTGGAAATGAATCTTCAAAAGGAGATGCCAATAAACCTTTAGATACTAATAGTCTTAATAAGGAAGATAATGAGGAGGTGCCTCAACTCACTTTAAAGGATGAACTACCAAAGGAATGACAATTAAAGAAAGATCATCCAAAAGACCTCATCATTGGTAATATTTCAAAGGGTAACTACTATATATCATATTAAACCTCTTGTTAATTTAGCCTTCATCTCTCAACTTATACCTAAAAATGTTGATGATGCTTTATGTAATGAATATTTGATCTTTGCCATTCAAGAAGGACTTAACTAATTTGAGAGAAACAAAGTTTGGAAATTAGTTCATAAACCTAAGAATCATCGTATTATAGGCACCAAGTGGGTGTTTAGAAATAAGATGAAAGAACAAGGCATCATAACTAAGAACACAATTAGATTAATGGTTAAAGGTTATAATTAAGAGCAAGGCAGTGACTATGACAAAACCTTTTCCCTCGTTACAAGATTAAATTCCATTAGAATGTTACTTGCATTTAAAGTTGCTTTTCTAAATGTATTTATACAAAAAGAGTTGTATGCTGAACAACCTCTAAGTTTGAAATTTTTAACTTCCCTAACCATGTTTTTAAACTATCCAAAGAATTATATGGATTAAAATAAGCTCCTAGAGCTTGCTATGAAAGGTTGAGCAACTTTTTATTAGAGAAAGAATTCTTTAAAGGAAAGGTTAACATAACTCTCTTCATTAAGAAATTCAAAAATGACTTATTGATTGTGTACATTTATATTGATGACAATATTTTTAGTGCTACTAATTATTCCTTATGTAAGGATTTCTTTAAGCTTATGCAAGGAGAATTCGAGATGAGCTTGATAAGAGAACTCAAGTTTTTTCTTGAACTCCAAATTAAGCATAACGAGGATAGAATCTTCTTTAACTAAGCATAGTACATAAAGGACATCCTAAAAATTTTAGGATAGATGGAGCTAAGGAGCAAGACTCCGATGGGCACCACCACCAAGCTTTTCAAGGATGAAAATGGAAAATCGATTCATAAAAAGCAGAGGTATGATTGTATCCCTTCTTTATTTTATTGTTAGTAGACCAAATATCATGTTTGATACATATTTATGTGCTAGATTTCAATCTTCTCACTTAAATGCAGTCAAGAGAATTTTTAAGCATCTCATAGGAACCATGCATTTATTTAAGACTTTGGTATCCTAGGAGTGAATCCCTTGACTCTTAGTAAGTTATTCAGATGTAAAATTTATTGGTAGTTTGCTAGATAGAAAAAATATTTTTAGAACTTGTAAATTCTTAAAACAATGCTTAGTTTCTTAGTTTAGTAAGAAATAAGTCTTAGTTGCCTTATCTACTGTTGAAGCGAGTATATGGTGGCTAGTTATTGTTGCTTATAATTATTATGGCAAAAATAACTCAAGGATGATGGAATTGATCTTGATCACATTCCTATCAAATATGATAAGTTAAGTGCAACAAACGTTAGCAAGATCCTGTTCAATAGGGTGATATATCACCTATGTTTATTGATACCAACAATCAACTTACATATATTTTCACTAAACCTCTCAATGAAGAGAAAATGAATTTCATTAAGCATGAGATTGGCATGTTAGATTCCTCTAGTATGAAATAAAGCATGCATTTATTTGACAAATATTTACATAATCTATTGTGAAAATTATATGCTTCTATCTCTATGAGAATTATGCTTATTTGTGTTCAATTCTGTGTAAAATGTTGCTAACTGATAATTAATCTTTACAATTGATTCAAATTTCAATGATTAATTGCTAAACATACAAATAATATAAAGTCCATCAAGATCCTTTTACTAATGCATGCTAAAAATTACAAATATTCCTTTTTTAAAGTGAAAATTTCCTTATTTTTGAAACTTTTTAAATTTGTCAATTTAGCCAAGAAGGACTTGATTGCAATATTTTTGTTCTAAGTTTTTTGGACTCAATTGTAACTTTTTAAAAGTTCAAGGGTCAGTTAGAGCTTTTCTCATGATTATTACTACATTAAGTGCAAATTTTGACACTTATAACGCTTTGATTATGAGCTCCTCATGATCATTGGTCACGATTGTGAGATATGGTCACAATAACTACTCATGATCATGATGGACTCCTCACGATCATGAGTGCAATTCTGACAAGCATAGGAAAATGCTTTTTGCACCTTTTAAAGTGCATTCAAAGCTCTTTAATTAGGAACGTCTCCTTGATCCTAACCTTTCATTTTTTTCATCATCCAAGAGTTTAAAATAACCTATTTTCTTTATAAATACCCTCCTTTTCTATCACTTTTTTATATCACTTCTAGATTCTCAACTTCTACTCTTTCTCTCTCTTAACAATGCATAATTTCCTCTTATTCAAACAAAGCTCTTACTCATCCTTTCTCTCTTATGCAACTATGGCTCCCAACAAAAGCTTAAGGCAATAATAAGAGGCTCCATCCTTATCCACTTCAAAGAGGGCAACTAAAGATCCACCTAAAAAAAATCCATCAATATCCTATTCATCAAGTGAAATTTGAAATCAAATAAGTCACTTTTCTAAAAGGGCTATTATCCCTTCTCAATATATGTCAAAAGTAACTCTTGAAAAATTGGGTTGCTACGATCAAGTTAAAGAGCTTCTTAAAAGTATAGGTATGCTTAATCTTGCCTTTCAACCACTCCCTACCTTTCCTACCTTAGTTTATGAATTCCTATCATCTTTTATTCATAGAACCTAACATATTGATGATTAAAATTCTCTCTATAGCATGATGTTTAAGTTAGGAGGTAGAGATAGATTTCTAACCAACTAAGAATTTGATGGGTTGTTTGGGTTCAAATATTGAAGGGGGGGAGGGGGGCTTCATTAATCAAACACACTTTGGCCACCCTATAACTTTTGTTAATAATACTAAAGAAAATGTTAAACCTTTTGTGGTGGGCATTCAAAGTCTTATTTACTTTCTTTTAAAGCCTTATGGTACATCCAAAGGTTCATTACCTATTCTATTCATGCAAAATGGTTAAGTAATAAAGCAATCCCTTTAATGACCTTTTCTAACTTTATTGTGTTAAAGAAAAAATTGATGTTGAGTTAGGTAGGTGGCTTTAATGGTGTCTTTGGTTGATTAGTGATAGTGTTAGTATGAGTGTTTACATTGGGGGAGTGATTATTAGAATAGCAATATACTTCCATATCAACACTAACACCTAAGAATCCATTCCACATTCTCTTCTTAATGAAACCTTCCTAAAAAAAAACTTTAAATAATTCAAAAAGATTAGTGAATAATGATTATAGAAATGTGAAGATAAAGGAATTAATGAAGAACTTGCACAAGATCTTGAGGATATCGAATGGATAAGCACCTTTGGTCTTAATCAAGAAGAACTTGGTGAGGAATGAGCCCCACATGCATAGCATCCTCCCATGCCTCAAAGAAAATATGCTAAAGGGTTCTTAACTTCTCAAGGTATTAAAGATGAGTCTAGTTGGGTTGGACAATTCTTTAATTAAATGTCTATAGTTAAATCCAACTTCAACATAAGATTTAATAACATGGATGCTAGGCTTGACTATTTTAATCATGGATCATATTGAGCATGATATCCAATATCTATATTCTTATCATAACGATTATTGCACTTGGCTACCACCACCTCCTCCTACTTCTCCTCCTCCTCCTCTAGCTACTTAAGAAACACAAGATGAAGATACTCAAGAGGAGACCTAAGACTAGTCCTTTTTCTTATGTTTTTATCTTTTTTTAAGTCCTTATGTTTTCTTTCTTTTATGTTTTTTAAGTCTTTTTTTCTTAAATCCTATTATAGACTACATGTCTATTTTTATGTCTTATATACTTATTCTTTCATTAATGAAATGTTAACTTTTCCTTGTTTCATACTTGTCTTTTATTATGTATGTACTATCTTTTATCTTTGACAAAAGGGGAGAAATAATCAAGTTGTTTATGCATAATGGCATAATTATTTAATCATTATTAATCATTTATTACTTGTAATTTGAACATGCCATAAATTTAACTTCACACATCCAGTATGAATTTGATCATTTGAAATTCACACATCAAGTATGAATTTGTTAATTGGAATTTAACATTAAAATGCAAATTTACTTTATTGAACTTGTGCAAAATGACTCTCTATATCTTTTGAACCTTCTAAAGTACTTAGTCATATTCCCTTTTTCATCTTTGTAGACATTGAGGGCGAGCACAAACTTATTAAATTTACTAAGCATATAATTAAGGGTGAGCTATACACAATTAATAAAGTTTTATTCAACTATGCATTAATTACTTTCTTAAATTATTTGTCAAAGTAAAAAAAAATGAGATTGTTGCCCATTTGCATGATCAATCTCTAAGTTTTGACTTTGACAAGTAATTTGAATTCACTAGTTCTTTTGTCTAAGTGTGTTTTAGATATATTTGATAATTCACTTAAAGAAAGATGTGAATAAGACTTAAAAGCTCCTTCAAGCCCTCAAAACACCACTCAAAAAGTCCCATAGAACCTCAATAAATATCAAGCATTAAATAGGACTAAGTGAGAATCAAAACCAACTTAAAACAAGCTCCTCTATACTCCTTATGAGCGGCCATCCCAATCCTAAAGAGCACTCAAGAGCTGAAAGGTTAAAAAGGTCTATATTATCTTAGAAGTCTACACCCCTCATGATCTCCCATTATAATCATAAGGAGACAGGTCCTAATCATGAGCATGCACTTAGATGGTGACTCAAAAAAAGCTTTAAAGTGTGAAGAACTTTAGGAAGCTCATGATATCCCCTCATAATTATGATTAGATCATGAACTATACCCAGCCTGAGAGACAATGACTATATGAGGTCCAACAATTAGTTTCTTTCAACCCTTATGATCATGACTGTGCCCCCATGATCATGAGTAGACTCTTCTCTACAAAAAGCTAAAATCATATTAAATGAAGCTTGTAGAGGTTGAAGATGAAGTTAATGCACTCCAATAACTACATTTTGATTCCCAACTATAAGTGCAAGCCCTAAAACGACATTTATGAAGTCATATACACTTGGTTGAGAAAATCAATTCTTAGGACTCTTTGTACATTAAACTGTTAAATTTCTTAATTATTCTTAATAGACTTTTAAGTATTGGATTGTGTTCTAGCTTAGGTTCTTCTTCTTTTAATATTTTTAGGTTAACAAGGGAAGTGAGGAACTAAGTTTATAAGGAACTGGTTTAAGTTTTAGCCATCTAAAACACTTGGAATTTTGGTTTTAAGAATGAGCTGAGAAAAATCTTGTTGTAAGGTTTGAGTTGCGCCTCAAAACTCAATTGTATAAACTCAATCTAAATGAATAGAATCGAGTGGGTTAAAAATCCTAACTTTGATTTTCTAAGTTTGGTGGAGACATAGGTTTTATTAGAAACTAAACTCCTTATTGTCTTATGTCAATTTCTCTTCATCCTTTAATATTTTATCTAATTCTTTTTAATTTTCTCGAAAATTCTAATAGCCTTAATCACCCCCCTCCTAGGGTTCTTTCAATTTTTAAAAGAAAATATCATCTTGATGGCTCTATTAATTTATACAAAGCTAGATTAGTAGCTAAAATTTTTACTCAAGAACAAAATATTGATTATTTTGACACATTTTCTCTTGTGACTAGAATTGCATCGGTTCATATTTTAATTGCATTGGCTTCTATTTATAAACTTTTTTTATTAATTAAACGGATGTTAAAACAACATTTTTAAGTAAAGACCCATAAGAAGAATTATATATGGTGCAACCTGAGGAATTTATAACACCTAAAAATGAAAATAAAGTTTGCAAATAAAAAAAATTATGTTATGGTCTTAAACAAGCTCTTAAATAGTGGCATAAGAAATTTGATCATAATATAGTGAGTAATGGATTTTCAATTGTTTATGTGGATAAATATATATACAAAAAGTGTTGATGGTGAATGTGTGATCATAGCCCTTTATGTGGATGACATGCTCATATTTAGCAGAAGGCTTGATTTGGTACATAGTACTAAGAATTTTCTAGCTTCACAATTTGATATGAAAGACATGGGTGAAGTTAATGTCATTTTAGGTGTTAAAATTATAAGGAGAGACAATAGTATAATATTGTCACAAAATCATTATACTGAAAAAGTTTTTAAGAAGTTTAGTCATTTTAACGTAAAACCTATGAGCATTCATTATGATGCTAACACAGTTAAAGAAAAATTGAGGTGACCGAGTTTCTCAATCTGAGTACGCTCAGATAATTAGGAGTTTGATACATTTAATAAACTTTTCTAGACTTGATATAGCATATGCAGTCCCATTCATGATCATTGGAATGCAATAGTTAGACTAATGAAACACTTGAGAGGTAATATAGTCTACAGTATACAATATAGTGGATTTCTTGTTATATTAGAAGGATATAGAAATGCTAACTAGATCTCAAATTTAAATGATGCAAAATCTACTAGTAGACATGTATTCACTATTGGTGGAAGTGTTATGGCTTGAAAATCTACAAAATAGACTATCATTGCTAAATCTATATGGAATCAGAATTTATAGCTTTAGAGTCAACTAGGAGTGAAGTTGAGTGGATAAGAAATTTCTTATTAGAAATTTCATTGGGTATGAAACCAACACATTCAATGTCTATACATTATGATTGTCAAGCAGCAATAGCCATTACAAAGAATAAAGCTTTCAATGGAAAAAAAATAAACACATTAGATTAAGACATGAAGTGGTTAAGCAGATATAGAAATTTTGATGGAATAATATCTATTGACTATGTAATGTCAGAAGTGAATTGACTAAACTCTTAAGAAGAAAATTAATTTATGAAATATTTGAGGGCATTAAGACTTAAGCCAATTTGAGAATTGTAGGGATAATAAGCCAATCTTTATGATTGGAGATACGTAATAACAAGCCAATATTAATCATGCCAGCACTTAAATAATGACCATTCATATTATGTGAGAAAGTGCTAACTTCTAGTATTTGAGAGGATGAATTTATATATCTCTTAAGAATGGTATATATGAATGAAAATATATACTTGATACATATATGAATGCAGAGTGAGGCCACTTTTATGAGATTATGGCGTAATCTCTTAAGCATTCATGAATAACTAGGCATGCATATAGCCTATTAACGCAAAACATCATGGACTGCAAAATTATGGGGTGTAATGTGAAGAATAAGACCAACGTTAACAAACATAATTGTTGGTTCATAGAAGCTAGAAGCTTCACCAACAATTCTATAAAATGTCTTATTTTTTTAGAATTTTTTCATGGTCCAAAAGACACTAATTTGAAACATATACACCTATAATTAAACTCAAAAAAAAGTTTTCTAAAATGTTTTCAAAAAGTTCCCACTTTTGAAATATATGGGGGGATTATTGTGAATATTTCAAAATTATCCCACATTGCTAGGATATAAATTAGCTTTATGGTTTATTAATATAATCAAGTTGATGGGTTTATAAAGGGCTAGAAATGGGAGAAAGTCTCACACACATGAGAAATGGATCAAGAGCCTATTGGTAGTGAAACCGGATGGATTTCCCCTGATATATGTGAAGCCTGATCCAAGACCTTCAAATAAAATTTGATAGAATAGATACTATTTCTAAAGTTGAAGGAGTAAATTGAAATAACTTTTAAAGTAAATTTCAATCGTTAATGGGTTCAAAGTTCATAATAGAACTAATGACTTTTCGTTATTATTTTGAAATATTTAAAACATCTAAATTAAAATATTTTTAAAATAACAATTTAATTTAAAGTAAATATTTAAATAATTAATTTAATCATACAATTTGATTAAAAAATAAAATATACAATTTGATTTTAATTTAATGTTGCAATTTAAGTCACTGATAGTACAAAAGTAAATGATATATACAATTCTTAGAAAATATGATTGTTGAGCATTGATTATGTGACACCCGTCCCCATTATCTCTATCATTTGATGGACACAACTATAAGCCACCCAAATGAGTACTGTTGCGACAGGGTATAGTTCTTTTATGGATTCAATATACCAAAGTTTGAAAATTCTTAACTTTTTAGTAAAATTTTAGCTAAAACTTGTGAGTCTTATGAATCAAGAAAAAATGCATAATTAGTATCTAAACTTTTTAATTTTTACTATTTTAGTTGATAAACGGTTTTGTTTTTTTGTAGTTGAGTGATTAAACTCATTATTTTTATATTATTTCAGTGGTTTTGAACAATGAATAATGGTTTGAGTGTCTTGTCAGCTCATATGGCCCACAATATTTGAACATACTACCGCCACATCCTAAGAGTATTTGAAATAACAAAATTAGCCTTAATTAATTCATGTATCAAGACCAAAATAACCATATTCAAGTAAAAGAAAGTACCTATAACACCAAATCCTAATCCCACCGATCTTCTTCAAGCTCAGGACGAGTCTCACTTCATGCCCCACTCCCCTGATGCATGCAAATGAATGATTTTTCAAGTGGACCCACCTCATAATTTGCCATCTGCAAGTTATTTAGGCTGAATATCCTTTTTCACCCCTGAACTTTACTTTTTTCATACATTTTACACATTAATTTTTTTAACTAATTACACATATAAATTTTTATTTTAGACCGATGTCACCCATGGTCAGATATAATCAAACACGTGTGAAGGATGCATGATGACATGGCACAGGTGGACATCTATGTCAAATATTTCACCTTTGAACCTTATACTTTTGATTCATTTCATCCATGAACTTTCAAAATTAACCAATTGCACATGTGAACTTCTATTATATATTTAATAAAATATCAGTAATGAATTTAACTTTTTTTATTGTTATGTTAATAATTTTTATTTAATTTTAATTAGATAAATATTTTTATTAAAATTGATTAACTTGACTAAATTAAAATAATTTATTAGAATTTTTATAAGTTTGGCTAAAATTATTAAATATTAACTAAACTAAAAAAAATTAAATCCATGAAGCTTGCAAATAAATTCGAATATAACCTTGCGAGTTAACTTGTAATTTTTATGTTTAATAATTTAATTTTAGACATATAATATATGAATTCTTATTGTAAAAATATTTTAAAAAATATATTATTAAAATAAAATTATAATTTTTATTAAATATATTTTAATTTATTTTAATTTTTAATGTTCAATTATATAATGTTCCTATTAAAAAAAAGGCCGAATACCTCTTTTTACCCTTTTAGTCTATTTCACTCATCAATTTTAAAAATTAACCAATTGAACATATGAACTTTTATTTTGGACCAATTTCACTCATGAATACGTCAGCTCACATTAGCACTTCAACTCTTCTATCACCAACCACGCACCTCACATTTATTGAGCTCACACGCTTGTTCACGTTAGCAAATGATGTGTGAAATATAATACAAAAATGTCATCCATTGGTGAAATTGAAACAAAATATAAGTTTATATTTGCTATTGGTTAAAAAAAATTGATGTAATTCAGCAGTTATTTAACTAAATACAATGATATGATCACTCAACCAATTTTTTCAATCAATTGAACAACAACAATAATCAAGTTTTTCAAAGAATTAAAAAAATGAAAAAGATGCAGTTTTTTAATAATCAAGTTTTTTTTTAATAATTATTTTTAACTTTTGATTTTTTATTTCTTGTGCCACATAACACAATAGAACACAAGAGATAGATATTTATTTTCCTATTAATATAGACACACACTAAATTAAACCTATACATGTTTAAAAAAAATTAAACCCATACATTGGTCAATTGTGATGTTTCTGTTTGACAATTAGTGTAAATGGTTAATTCCCAACACTATAAGGGAGAGAGAAAAGGGGGTGGAGGTTCAAACTCTATTATTCTCAACTGGATATTTATACCTTTTACCACTTGAATTATTTAATTTTGATTTCATACTCAACTATTTTCAAAATTTTATTATTTAACATCAAATTAAATGAACTACAAATCTAATGTTATTAAATTATCACACATTGTTGTGGCATATGTGCAGTTTGAAGGAGCTAAACTAGTTATTTATTTGGAGGTGTCTAAGTAAAGTTGTTACGATAATGGATGAAAATTTACATAACAGCCACGATATGAATAGTTCTACTATGGGCCCCAAAATTATTTGACACTATAAAATTAGGGAAAATGATGTGTGTGTGAGGATATATATATATAACACTTAAAAATTGGAGAAAGTTTAAAAAAGTACTTTTTGGTTTAGAGTTTTTAGCACGATGGGTTGTGCTTTTTTTTTTTTTTTTTTGCAGTTAGATAATCTAGGATATCTTGCCATTAACACTTTAGTCATAAAACACCGTTAAATAAGAGGTGATCTACATGACCAATGATGTGTGCTAGGGGATGACATGGCACCAGATGGTAGATGACGTGTTATGCACATGGTAGATAATCTGGTGCCACATCATTTGCCATATATAATTACTTAATAACATCACTAATTTCTCATTGAAATGCTAAAGATGGTATACCATAGGTTACATAAGTACAAAAAAGAAAAACTACAAGATACTTTTTTGTACATATATTAATCAAACATATTTAGTCAAAATTCAATTGTTTTTTAATACTAATGATCTAATCCGAAATAATAATTTATAGCATTTTCAAATAATCTTACTTTTTAAATTTTAATCAAAATAATAAAATATAACAAAAGAATTTAATTCATATCGTCAGTCATCATATAGATCTAAATCAATTTAATGTTAATCATTACAATATTTTTCATATTAATATTGAGTATAGTTTCATCCAACTCTATTGATTAAGAGAAGTAGTAGTGACTACAAATGAGATTTAATTCAAACAGTTTAAGTTGAATTTTTAAGACCTTTCAAAGAGTTTTAGTTAATTAGTTCAATTATTGAAGTTTCAAGGATCTTAGTCTAAACCTCATCCACAAGTCAAATGAAGAAGTGCAAATTTTAGTTTGCACTAATTAATTGAAGCTCTTCTAAAGGTCTCAAGTCCTTAGCCTAAATAATTTGATTTAAACCTCATGTAGTCACTACTACTTTCTTTTATCAATATAATTTGATACACTATACTCATCTTTTTTAAAACCAAAAAGAAGAGTTTTATTAATCATTAGATAAGCCTTCCTCAAGAAGAAAAGGAGGAACAATAAACTAATTAGGACCTTGTAAGCACTCAATTTCGGAATAGTTGAGTGTGGATGCAATAGAAGACTTTAATAATGAAAATTTGTTATAAATAGGTCTGTGAATATTAATTTTTGAATCTCAGGGCTTAATTACAATTTTGTTAAGGACTTAATTGTGATGTTTTCCTTAGGGTCTTTTTGTAATTAAATGTTAAAAAAATTATTACCAATCGAAATTATAGATTTCCAATTTGAATTATAGAATTATGATCGGTCTTTTTCATCTTTAATCTTTTTTTATTTTTGAAAATTATTTTTCTTTTTTTCATCGGTCCAAAAAAATTAATAATAATAATAATAATAATAATAATAATAATAATAATAATAATAATAATACCTGATAATATCGAATTATCAGGAGATTTGTTACTTTCAAAATTAGAAAAAAAAAATCTCTTATTTTATCTCTTGAGGTTTAAAGGTTGATCAAACTTTGAGGGGCAATTAATACTACATCCATAAAATCATTTTCATCAACTCCTTTCTTTTATATATTTATTTATTTGATTTTAATTTAATTTAATTTTGTTTAACTACTAATTTTTTATTTCCAATCGGAAAAATCAATTTCAATTGGAAGTATAATTTGTTTTTTTTTTTGCTTCTTTTGCTTGTTTGTTCATTGTTTCTTACTTTTTTTTATTCTTTTTATTTTTGTTTGTTTGTTCCATTTATTATCAGAGTTATTGCTTTCCTATGTTCATTTATTCAATTCTTTGATATTGTTTTTCTTTATTTTAATTTTATTTCATTATTTTTTCAATTTCTTTGATTATTATTTTAATTCATTCTAATCTTTTTTTTTTTTGTGTTTCATGTTTCTGTGATGATGAACACATAATTGAACCATGGAAAATCCATGGAGAATTCATGAATGAAAACTAAGAATCAGGATCACAATTTAATTTTTATGTATTTTTTATTTTGTTTTATCTAATTTTTTTATTTTTTTAAGTTTTCAATTTGTTTAATTTATTTTCATAAGGGTTTTAATTTTATTTTCTTTATTATTTTTGGTAGAATTTGTAATAGCTCTGATAGTGGGAATAGTAAAACTCTTTAATTTTATGCACTATTAAAATTAATTAGTAAATTATGTTCATTTGGTAAAACCCTAATAAAATCAATGGTGGTTTTAGATTAATTTAGGTTGCATGTAATTAAAAGTAGGTTTAGAAATCAATGAATGTATGTTTCTTATTCATTATTTGCTTTAATTTATTGTTTGGGCTTGTTTGTGTGTTTTTATTCTTTTTGAGCCCCAAGCCCACGTTAGGTTTGAACCCATTTAATTAATATGCCTTTTAAATTGATTTGTAGATTAAATTAACTTTAAAATTAATTTAGGCCCATTAAGTTAATTTAGACTTAGTCCCATTTTTAATTTAATTAAAATTAATTTAGACTTATCTCAACCCATTAAAGCATTTTCTTTTTAAAATAAATAGATTTAGGATCACATCACTTAATTAAAAATTAAGCCCACTAATTTGTTTCTATTTTATTTCTTAAAAATTAATAAACTTAAGCCCACTTTTTAGAACTAAAACAGGTAGACTTAGACTCATTAATTATCTTAAAATAAAGGTCCACCTTTAGCTTTATTTCATTTGTAAATAAAACATATAGATTTAGCCCATTTAATTAACATCAATGTATATTAGATTAACTTAGGGACCATTTTGCTTTATGAATGCAGTTTTAATATGTACTTTTCATTATCAGTTGCCTTAGAGTTAGATATATGCAAAATTAAGGTTTATATGAAATTGCATGTAAATAGGGAATAATTTAGTAATTAATAAGGTAATTCTAAATGAATAAAAGACTGAAAGAAGTTAGTATTCCATATCCAGAATCTCCTGGTTGTGGTGCTAACTCTTTTTTAAAGAATCAAGTTACCACCACATTTAAATTGTCCCAGTTATTTCCTTGGGTGGTAACTCCTCATCTCCACGCTATGTCTTTGTGATATAGTAAGTGTTCTCTAAAGCCCTGAGCTCAAACAGTGTTGTGGTTGCTAAAATCTTAGACGTGTGCTAAACCCCACCGTCAATAGACATGTATAAAGAAGGGCTACTTTAGCTAAAGCATGTGCACAACCATTTGTAAGCCTGTTAACATAATGAAAAGAAAATTCATTCTTTGAATTACATAATAAAATGCAGTCTTTCACCAGCATACTAAATTCTAAAAAAACTTCTGCCACATTAGTTATAACATTAATCATTTACAAAGAATCTAATTCAAACCGCACATTAGTTAAATAAAGATCCAAGCACCATAGAATCACCTCCCTCAGACCCAAATATTCTGCTTCATGAACCACTGAATCTTTCAACTTAAAGAGCCATCTTCCTCTAATAACAAAACCATTCTCATCTCTGATAATTAGGCCAATACCCATTCTTGTCCTATCACTAGAAAAAGTAATGTCAGTATTACATTTTAACCATCCTGTAGGTGGTTTCCATCATCTTTGCAAAGATACCCCAAAGCTCAAGTTTAATTAATATGGAATAGGACCGAAACGAGCTTGCTACCATTAAGAGTGAATATTAAAAGCCCATTCAACTATTTTCATAGGAGATAAATAGTACCCCTCCCATAGCTTTTTATATCTCTGCCCCCATATGCCCCAAAGAAACATTACAATATGAACTATTGTATTATTAAAAGCAAAATTAAAATAATGACAAAGCCAACTCCAAAACTCATCAAAACTTACTGTAGTTAACACTAAGCCTACTCAAGCCCAATAATTCACAGTGAAAGGGCAGTCAATAAACAAAAGCCATAAATGTTCTATATCAATAGAGCAAAAAATGCAATGAAATGGAGTGGATATACCTCATTCTTTAAAATTTATTTGAAGTAGTAAACACCCATCCACAAGATGCCATAGAAAAACATTAACCTTTAGAGGAACTTTAAGTTGCCAAAGCTTCTTCCAATTAAACACAAAATTCATTAATGAGAAGATTCCCACTCTTTCATGCACACACAATAGCCAGATTTAACTAAATAATGGCCATACATTGAGAAATACCAGATAAGCCTATCTTTAATAGAAATAGATGGTAATGGTATACAAGAAATGATCCTTACATCATCATCAGTAAATAATAATTACAATAAGTTATGATTCCATAATCCATTCAGTAAAATGAGATTCTAAGTTTCATATCCATACCACTTAAATCAATAATGTTATTGTCTTATCTCAAATTTGACTATCCTCAAAAAGGTCCAATGATGAAAAAAATGTCCAAACATGACTAGAGTCTGCTTGTTCGTAACACCTCTAAGGTATGTAACCTTAAAATCCTAATTGATCCTACTGGTGTGAAAAATTGATCACTAAGGCATTAAGTTGTGCTCTGATCTTATGAAATACAAATTATCGAAACAATAAGAGGTTTATTGTGAGTAATGTTCTCTCAGAACACGTGGCTTGTTGAGTTGGTGTTCATTTCATGAGACTGGGACCTAACTTCATGAAAAAATAAAAATTGATTTTGATAAAATGGACTTCATAAACACATTAAGAAAGCTCCAAAACCTTTGAAAGTGGTCCTGGAATAGTCCCAAATAATCCGAGGATTAGCGGACATCGCTTAGAAGCAAGTGTGTAGTTATAAACACCCTTAATTGTCACATATTAAAATTAAAGCTGAATTAGACAAAACAGACTTCAAGAACACATCTAGAAGACTCTAAAACCTTTGGAAATGGTCTTAGAATAGTCCAAAATAACCCGAGGATTAGCATGCATTGCTTAGAAGTGCACGTGTAGTCACAAACACCCCTAGGTGTCACGCACTAAAATCGAGGCCAAATTAAACAAAATGATCTTTGGAAATGTGTCCAAAATGTCCAAAAACCTTAGGAACCAACCTCAAAATAGCCCCAAATTACGTGCATAATACACACATGCCAACACATGACCACGTGCCAACACATGATGATTCTCCAAGCACAAAGTCAAGCACACTTTAAGTGGCCACGCGCTCCATCCTCCACACACATACCCCCCTCTTCCTTAATTTTTGCACTATAAATAGTTATCTCCATACCTCATTTTGAGGGAGAAGTAAGAGGAAAACACACACATACTTAAAAATTTATCCGCTCTAAGATGATAAAAACCCACTTCTATATAGTTTTAGCTCTCCCATTGTGTTTTTCTTAGATGATTAGGTCTACCTTCCACTAAACCTAGTATCATATTTGTCAAAACACACATCAAAGGTATATAAATTAGCATCATTCTACACGTCATTTTGAATCTCTCGACGAGGAAAGCTTGATAATCCTTCGAAGCTAAAGCTTTAAAACTCACACAAGCTCAATCGAATCTAAGGACCACACAATCATTTTAGCATGTTTATTTTATCACACTATAGTTTAATTTATTATCGCCAACATTTATGAATATTATTGTGCTTGCGTGATGAGATTGGCAATCTTGCATGCTATATGAATAATCTATGCTCTATTTTGCTTATTTCATATCATCATTTTTCACCCTCTAATTTTGAAATGTGAAATCAAACCACACATTAATAACATGAAAAGTTCATATTTAATAATAGATTCATCATGTTCTCAATCCAATGATGTCATCATACATCACTTATATCATCATCATATATCATCATAGCATAAATAATCACTACAAACATACATGATTGTGTACATTTTGCATACTCTTTCAAGTGATTGAGTGTCCATTGTTTATCTCATTATTCATGTGATCAAGTAAGCTACATGCATAGTCATGTTAACTGTATGGTTCATTATATCTAAGTTAGATTTACCTTTCCATAATCCTTTTTTCCTTTTATGTATATTTTATTAGGAAAGTGATGTAATAATGATATTTTAGCTTTATTATCTTCCACTATTTGATGTATTATGTAAATGTTATACAAACTATCATTACCAAAACTAGGGTGTGACGATAGTTATACATTGCATACTGTATAATAAGAAATAATCAAAAAGTATATGCGATCCCCTAAACCCAAAAAACTCTACTAGGGGCAATACTCGTTGAGTGACCCAATGTTGTCCCTTTATTTTCTTGATTTTGTAAAAATTGGGTGGTGACTCTATAAAATAAAATAAAATAAACATCTTGTTCCTCTTGAGAACAATCATTTATCCCTATTTGGTAAAGTTGTCATGTCCCTTAGAAATAAAACAAAAAGATCCTCATAAAACTTTCCAGAGGGAGTAATTATAAAAAAAAAGTTATTTCACTTAAGAGCCCAAAAAATGGGTCTCTCACTGTTATGAACCTTCAAATTTGGTTTTTCATGAAGCCATGGATCCCTCCAAATACTTATTTTCTTACCATCACCCACCCTCCATCAGCACCCTTTATCTAAAATACCTTTTAAAGACCACACACTCCTCCATACATAGCTAGGATTATTCCCCAATTCAATAGATAAAAAGTTTCCTTTTGGAAATTATTTATCTTTGAAGACACAAGAAACCAAAGGGTGCGGTTTAGATAAAAACTGCCACCTTGTTTAGCTAGTATAGCAATGTTAAAACCATTAAAGTTTTAAAACCTAAGCCCTCCATTTTCTTTTCTCAAACACATAATCCCATTTATGCCACTTTAATCCCAATTTGCTTTGAAAATTATTGCCCCACCAAAAAAAGTTCAACATTCTTTGAAGCTTATCACACACTAAAATAGGAATAATGAATGTTTCCATATAATATGTGGGAATAAATTGACCAACTTTATTTGTTAAGACCTCCTTTCCTACCTTCAAGAGATGTTTAAGACTCTAGCCTTGAAGTTGTCCCCATAATTTCTCCCTTAAGAATGAAAAAATGGCTCACTTAGATTTTCCAATTAGAGATGGTAACCCAAGGTACCTACTAGTGTTTAAAGGATTAACCACACTTAGAATAGCTGACATTTTTTTATTTTAAGTCTAGTCGAACATTGGAACTGAACATGATACTAGACTTTTGGAAATTAATTGCTTGACCTAATGCAAGTTCATAGTTCTTTAGAATGTCTTTAACGTTGCAATATTCAACTGTCATAGCTTGGAAAAGTAAGAAGCTCTTATTGATATATAGTAAATGAGAAACTTTTGGGGCAGCCTTATAGACTCTCACACCTTGAATATGGCCATTTAACTCAGCATTATTTAAATGTGAAGATAAACCCTGCACATATAAGATAAAGAGGTAAGACAATAATGGATCGCCTTAATGAAGACCTCTCCTTAGGATAATAGGACTAATCAAATCACCATCCAAACATACTGAATAAGAGATAGTTTGCACACACATCATCATCCATTTGGCCCAAGTCTCATGAAACCCAAGCTTTAGTAGCATACAATGAAGAACATGCCAATTTATTCTATCATAAGCTTTGCTAATATCAATTTTCAAAGTTATATTGCCTTGCTTACCTTTAATCTTCTACTTTATACGATGAAGAAGTTCAAATGCTATTATTACATTATCCGTAATGATTCAACTTGGAACAAAGGCATATTGGGATTCATCAACCACTTAGAAAGTAGAATCTTTAGTCTATTGGCTAATAATTTTTTAAAAATTTTGTACAAGACATTACATAGGGCAATTGGAAGATCCTTTATCTACTCTGAGTTCACACTATACTCATTAGTATACAAAATCAATTGAATTTTGATTAATTATGTTGGCTTAATACATGTACAAAAAAGTACCATGTGATTTTTTTTGTAATTAGGTGACATGTAATACACCATTGTTAGCACTTTAATGGCAAATTAATGATGTCATTAATAATCCTACATGTGGCAAACGATGTGGTGCCACATAATCTACCACGTGTGTGCCGCATCATCCTCTCGAACAAGTCATATGCCATGTGGTGCCACATCATCTACCACATAGGATTATTAATGGTGTTACATAATTTATCACTAAAATGTTGACGACAAAATATCTCAGGTCACATAAGTGTAAAAAAAAATCCATAGACCAATCATGCTAAAAGTGCTAAACCATATAGTACTTTTTGTACTTTTCCTCAAAAAATTTCAAAATTATAAAATATATATATATATATATATATATATATATATATATATATATATATATATATATATGTTGTGGTTTTTTTCTTCAACATTAATTAAAATTTCCATTGCAGGCATACCTATTCCAGTTAATTTTCATGAGAAATAAATGGGCATTTAAGGTAGGCATCACTTCTAGAGTTACACACTTAGATAGCTGCAGTAGCCCTTTTTTTTATGTTTTTCCCTTCTTACTTTTAAAATTATTGAGTTGGGTCTCAGAGATATGTTCTCATTCGAGCCATAATTGTATTCAATTTTGATGGGTTTGGACAGATTGTTAAGCAAAATGTCATTATTTTGTGACAATCCGTCCACCTTAAATCTTTTAATGAGGGACAATGAAAAGAAATGTGACTGTCAAGACAAAAAGCTAGTAGCTTTAGCAGTCCCTAAAATTACAAGGAAACTAGCATAGGGAATACTATTTAAGTTATTTCATATTACTTTCTTCTGCCTCTGCTGCAACTATATATTATAACTAGTCTCATTTTCCCATATATAATTCTTTAAGTTGTACCAGTTGTTGTGCTAGTGAGGGTGGTGTAAATACTAATTTTAGAAAATCACATCCCTCTAAGTTCATAATTTGCAAGTTTAGTACTCGTAGCCAATGTGATGGAAAGAGGCAATGTGGTTAAAAAAGTTGGGTATGCTTAATCTTTGTCCTCTCCTTTATGTGAGATTTTTTTGGTGTTAGTAAAAAGATGACACTTAATCACTAAAACAAAATATTAGAATTCAATGTGAAGGTTTTAATGATGAAAACATCTATATTAAGGAAAAAAATATTCTACCTGGCTCAATATTGACAAATTCATTATAGCATCATCATCCTTGCATTGATTAGCAACTACATTATATGTGTTTGCTCGTAAACTAATTAGTTTGGGAAGATAATGCAGGCTTAAATTTCTTAATTTGAGATACTCAACCTTACCATCTTTATCAAATATTTTCTCATCATGTTTAATGGAGCATACAAATCTTACCAGTTAAAAGGTCAATGAGATCCAAAATATTTTTTCTTATATGCCACGTAAGAGACAATGACATTGACCATATACCCTCACTTTATGGCGCAAGTCCCACTCTGTATTAAGAATAAGAGATTTCTTTTTAAAAATTTATTTTTCCAATCACTTGGGTAGTATATCCTATTCAAGAGCCTCAAGTGCATCTCTACTATGCATTACATGCGGCAGTCAATCAATTACTATAGCTCTGATGGACACACCTTCCCAAAATGCAAGACATGTTGGCCTTTGACCATAAAAGTGCCACCAACTTCTCTCTGACAATCAAAGGATGCCATTCTTACCCACGTCTTACAATATAAAAAGGGCAGAAGAATAGAGGTACTAACTTTTCTTTCTTTTATAAAAAATTCATTTTTATTCTTCACGTTACATATGCATCTTTTGTTTGCTTTTCTCTCTTTTCTTATTTTCTTCTTTTCTTTTCTACTTCTTTTGTTATCACTACTTCATCACTGATCATCTGTGATTCTTCTCTTGATCTTATCTTGTCCTACTAAGGTAATCTTATTCATTGGAGGGGCTTCAGGTCAACCTAAACCCTCTATAGTTGATCTTTCTTTTCTTGTAAACCATCTTGACAAGCCGGAGCTGAGATGTTGTGGTGTACCTATTATTTGGCACTGATTATGGGAATTAAAGTATAATTTTAGTCTTAATTCTTTTTTTCCAGAAAACTTTTATTTGTTGGTTGGGCATGAATTTGAGTTAGATATAGAATAGATGCAGAAATTGAGGGTGTGATGTAATCTGATGAGTAATGTTGTTATGATATATGAAGTGGGTAAAGATTTATCTTTATTTATAGAAATAAGGGGGAAAGACAAGTGAAAAGTTGATTGATGGTAGGTTCAAACACTTCTAATAAAAAAGGAGGGAATAATGGAAATAAAGGTAATGGTGGAGGACCTCATGGAGGGAATTCTAGTCATCAATGAATGGTTGAGATATCTATGGAATTTTTAAATAGTTTACTGAAGAAAGTATATTAGATTGTCGATGCCCAATAAAGGTAAGAGAAAGGGAAGGCTTATATGGAAAACCTTTATATAATAAGGAAGAGACTATTAATAATACGTGTGAGGAGATAGGAAAAACCAGTCGTATGACTCCTAGTCATTCAACTCATGCTATGGGGAGTGAATTAAAAATTACAAAGAGAGAGAAGTTGTAAAGGAGAACAACCATTATATGGCAAGAAGGAAGAGAACATAAAGGGTGAAGTGTGAGTGGAAATAAATCTCAATTATGCCAATAGGGTCACTTGAAAACTTCCTAGGAAAGGCATGACTCTGAAGGCCACTTGGGAACCATTGACCCTTTGCATTATTAAGGTCATGATCAATCTTAATTCAACCTTTATTTTGACTTTAACAATCAATTTTGAATCACTAATGCTCTTTGTTTAAGTATGATTATAAGCTTAGGTACATAATTATGCTCAATAAAAAGCAAGGATAATTAATCACACTTTAGATAAAGTTTAAGGGCATTCTAAGTACATTTAAAGCCTTCAAAGGCTCCTACACATGACCCCTAAGGCATGAGAAGTGAACTGGGTGCAAAAGAATTTGTTAGAAGGCAAAATAGATAAGTTTTTTTAAGGTCAGCCTATGCTCATGGTCAGCCTACAATCCTAAGCAAACCATGAGCATACCTTCATGATTCTAAGCCTACACTCATTGTCTCGATGTGCCTAATGCATAAATTATGAGAAAGAAGGTTGATTCACTTATGACCTATGCTCACTATCCCGAATAGACCATAAGTGTCACCAATGGTCACTTTTGCATGTAACGATCATACTTTTCAATGCTCATGATCCTAAGCCTACGCTTACAATCCTAAACTACTAAAATCATGTAAAAGCTAAAAATGCATTAAATGAAGAAGAAAGAAGTTGGGGACAAATTTAATGACTCTCAACAGCTAGTTTTCACTCTCCAACTATAAATTAAAGCCTTAGAACTTCATTAAAAAGTTAGAGAGTCAATAGAGCAAATTTATTTATCAAATTCATTAAGCCAAAATTTAATTCTTTCACTTTCCTTTTATATATTTATCTCTAGTAAATAAACTCATGTTAAGTTTATAATTACTTATCTAATGAGTGTAGGTGAGTGCTCTAGCTTAGGATTTCTTTTCTTCCTATTTCTTGGGATTAAGAAAGGGAAGCAAGGATCTAAGTAGAGGAATTGGTTTAATTGTTTATCATTAAAAAACTTAGGTTTTTGGTTTTAAGAGTAAACTAAGAAAACTCTTTATGTAAAGGTTTAAGTGTGAGCTTTGAAAACACTTAGGAAAAGGTTTTGAGTTAGCATTAAAAACTCAAGTTGTAAAGGTTTGATTTAAGTCTAGAAAAACTCTTATGTAAACATAATCTACTAGAATATATTGGAGTGGGTGTTGAAAATCAGGAACCCCTAATAAGATGATCCCATATAGGAGAAGCCAACCTCCATCTCATGTGGTTGAGAATAGTTTGGAAAAGTAGTTTAAGGAGTTTTTACAGTGGAGGGAAATGAAAGGAAAATTAATCCAAGCTTCCTAATTTGACAAATTATGTGCAATCTCCTTTTCCAAGGAGATTCATTAAAAGCCTGTCCCAACTAAATTTAAATTGCTTTTCTTGCCCAATTATGATGGAACAACCAACCCTCAAGATTATGTGATCAAATTTAAAACCTTTGTAAAGTTCTACACATATTCCAATGTTATTCCCTATAAGTTATTTTCCATAACTTTTACTAATTTAGCCTAGTTATGGTTTAATAATCTTCCACCAGGTAGCATTCATTCTTTTACTAATTTCAGTAGGCAGCTTATTAGTAGATTTATATTAAGCATCCTATATAAAGGGAAACTTCATTTCTTAAAATAATAGTGCAGAATAAAGGAGAAAGTTTAAGGGACTACATTGCTCATTTTAATATGGAAGCTATAAAAATTCCAAATATAGAACATTCTCAAGCTATAAAAGCAATTATAAAGGGAACTACTAACCCTCCTTTCTTTGGTTCTTTATCCAAGAGCAGGTTAATGGATTTGACAAACTTAATGGAGAGGGCAGAAAAATATATTTAAAAAGATGATGCTTATAGAACTAGTCAATTTACACCAAGACAGAGAGAAGATGTTAAAGATTTGCTTCCTACCAAAAGAGTTAGGATAGGGGGACCTTCACCCTTCATTATTTAGAACTACACATAAACCCCCAAGGCAACCATTTACACCTCTTGAGGAGGAGAACTTAACCCTGCATAATTAAACTATGCAGGATGTTTTGATGGCGATAAAAGACAAAAGCTTCATCAGGTGGCCTAAGGAAATCTCTTTTAATTCAAAGAATCGAGATAAGAGTAAGTATTATAATTTCCATAGTTGTCATGAGCATAACACAAAAGATTTTTATCAATTAATATAAGAAATTTAAAGATTGGTGAAGGAGGGCCATTTAAAGGGTTATATGATGAAAGATGACAAAATAACCTCTATTAGGGATCAAGCTACAACTTCAAAGCCTGCTAAGGACAAATAACTTATGTATCCTACTAATACTAGATTGAGGGGAGTGATTCATTAGATTAAGGGAGTACATTCTATTTCAAATTAGCCAGGAGGAAGAGGAAGAGATGGAGGACTAAGCATTCGTGGAGGAATACAAAAGATCAAATCTTGCACATGAACTATATCACTTTTAGCCCTAAAGATGGTATTGGTGTAGTAACCCCACATGCCAATGCAATGGTTATAATGTCTAGGATTAATAATTTTAAAGTGGAAAGAGTGCTTATTGATAATGGAAGTTCTGTAAATTTTTTACCTTACCATGTAATTCAAAGAATGGGATAAACCCAGACCATCTAATCTTAGTACCTTCATGTTTAAGAGGAAGACATAATTCCCCAATTCCCATAAAGGGAAAAATTATGTTGCCCATGACCATTGGAGAGGTATCTTTTGATGGAGACATAACTTGGGAAAGGATGATGATGCTGGATTTTTATATGGCTAAAATATCCATTGCATACAATGCTACAATTATGAGGTCAATTTTATATGAATTCTATACTGTTATTTGTACTAGGTACTTGTGCTTGAAAATGCCAACTGAGGATGCTCCTATAATTATGATGGGGAGGAAATTTAAAGCTACGTATTGCCACTCCATATCCCTAAGAATGGTAGGAGAAGAGGAGGTATTAATTGTATCACCAATAAAACTTCAAGAACCAAATACTAAATAAAGAACTAAGTCAGTGGGTGATTGAGAGCCTATGTCCATCTCATTAAATAATCCTGAACAGACAACTCATGTAAATGCTAGCTTGACTTCTAAGTAGAATCCCTGGTTAGAAAATTCTTACAAAGTCATTGGTCAGACTTTGCCTTTAATCTAGCTGAAATGCTAGGAATTTATCCCAGCATAATGATTCACAAACTTAATGTCGACCCAAAGATCAAGTCTGTGTAGCAAAAGAAATACTTTTTTCCTCCTCTAAAGTAAGAAGTGATTAACAAGGAAAGAGACAAGCTGATCAAGGCTAGGTGCATCAAAGAGGTGAAAGATCTTGAATGGTTATCCAATATAGTTTTGGTCAAAAATTCAAATGGAAAATGGGGATTTTATATAGATTTCATCGATCTTAACAAGGCTTGCCCTAAAGATTATTTTCCCGTCCCCTCTATTAATAAATTAGTGGATGCCATAATAGGATATGAATTCCTCACTTCCTTGGATGCTTTATTTAGGTATCGGTTGATTCCCATAGAAAAGTCTAATGAGGAAAAAATAATTTTAATTACTAAATAGGGGACTTACTACTATAAGGCCATGTCATTTAGGTTGAAGAATGTGGGGGCAATGTATCAGTAGTTAGTCAATAAAATCTTTAAGAATCAATTGGGTTGGAACTTGGAAGCTTATGTAAATCATATGATTGCTAAAAGCAAAACTTTTTAGCAACATTTTAAAGATTTAGAGGAGGTTTTTGGTGTGTTAAGTCAATATAGTATGAAATTAAACCCACATAAATGTTTATTCTTCATTTGAGGAGATAATTTCTAGGGTATATGGTGAGTTAGCGAGGTATAGAACCTAATCCAAAGAAGGTGCAAGCTATCCTAGACATGACATCTCCAGCCTGCCTAAAAGATGTACAATGCCTTTCTAAGAGGATAGTCACATTATATAGATTTATTTTAAAGTCTGCTAAGAGGTGTTTGTCATTTTTTAAAAGATTAAGGAAGGTTCCTTCATTTGAGTGGATTGAGGAGTGTGAGAAGGCCTTCTACCAATTAAAAAGTTATTTACAGTCTTTATAGGTTTTAAGTAGGCCAATTTAAGGAGAAGATCTATTCATTTATCTAGTAGCATATGACCAAGTTGTGACTGTTGTGTTAGTCAGAGAAAATGAGAAAGTGCAAAAGCTAATTTATTATGTGAGTCAAGTCTTGAAGGGGGCAGAATTGAATTATCCACCCATCAAGAAATTGATTTTCACCCTTTTAGTGGTAGTAAAAAGTTTTTGGTATATTTACTAAGGCATCAAAGAATAATCCGTATAGATGTATCACTCTGAAAGATCTTAAAAAGGCCTTTGACCACTAGAAGAATAATGGTGTAGGCTGTAGAGATTAGTGGTTATAGTCTTAAATATGAATCCAAGAAAATGATTCAAGCCTAAGCTTTAGCTAACTGTCTAGAAGAATGTAGTTTTAATAAAGTGAAACAAACGGTAGACACTTATCCTCACACAAAGGTAACATTTAGCTTGTTACATGAATCTTTAACATGGGAAAGTTATGATTAGGACTTGTCCTCACACAAAGGTAACATTTAGAGCCTCTAAATTTATGTTATTAGATAGCAAATTCTATAAGAGAGAATTTAACATGCCTTTACTTAGGTGTCTAATGCCTGAAGAGGCTAATTATGTGCTTTGATATTGGAGGAAGGTCTCTAGCAAATATTGTTTTTGGCCCATAATCTTTAAAGACTTGACATACTTTATGAAGAATTGTGATATCATAAAGACTTGAAAAACTTTATAAAGAATTATTACATCTATCACAGATATGCAAATGCAATCCATATTCCCTCTAATGAGCAAATTCCTATCTCAATTCCTTGGCCCTTTACACAATAGGTAATTAATATATTGGGCCCATTTTCAACAGGGCCTAGGAAGAAACAGTTCATACCTCTAGTAGTGGATTATCTTTACTAAATGGGTGGAAGTTGAAGCTTTTGCTTGTGTAACTATTCAAAAAATAATTAATTTCTTATGGAAGAATGTAATATGTCAATTTTGAGTTCCTAAAATCCTAATCTATGATAATGGTAAATAGTTTGATTTTACCAAATTTAAAGAATTTATAGAAGGGTTAAGAATATATCATCATTTTAGTTTAGTATCCCATCCGCAGATAAACGGGCAAACAATGGTTTCCAATCGGACCATTTTGCAAGGGTTAAAAAAGAAGCTAGAAGGGATGAAAATGAACTGGGCAAAAGAACTCCCAAGTGTTTTGTGGGCATATAAGATGACTCCCAGGAAATCTACAAGAGAGTTTCCTTTTGTATTAACTTATAAGAAAGAGGCAGTCATACAGGTGGAGATTGGAATGACTACTTCAAGATTATAATACTATAACCTGGATGGGAATGACAAGCTTTTAAGAATCAATCTTGATCTATTAGAAAAAACAAGAGAAGAAGCCTTTATAAAATTGGTAGCTCAATAAAAAAAAAAGGTAGCACAGTACTTTAATGACCAAGTTAAAAATTGACCTTTGACTATAGCAAATTTGGTTTTGAGAAATCTAGGAGCAACGAGAAAAAGGGAAGGACAAGGAAAGCTATCTCCTACTTGGGATGGACCATATAAAGTCATCAGGGTTATCCACCCAGAAACTTATTAATTGGCTGATATGGAAGGAAATCAATTGCCTCATGCATGGAATTCCTAGCATCTAAAGACTATTAGTATTATTGTTTTGTTTGGGTTTTATCTTCAAGTGATAGATTTATCTTCTTGAATTTAGGTAATGCTAAGTACCTATATTTCTTTTATTATAGAGGAAACATTGAGAATTCCTTCATCCTCTATCAACTATGTACTTCAAAAGAAATGTTATCTAAAAGGAAATCTACTCTACTAACTGGATTAAGTCATTCCTATATTTCTCGATGGTGGCTAAATTATACTTTTATATCTTTTCTTGTTGAAAAAAATATTTACTTATCTTTAAAGGGATGCACTGAAATTACATAAAAATATCTTACACTCGTATGGCAGGCTAGCATTCCAGCTATAAAACCTCTTAAGAAGAGCAAAGCAAAATAAGGGGAAAGAAAAACCTTATTTCATTAAATATTTTATTTCTCTAGAAGGATGCCTCCAAATGAGAGTTGATCATACTTGAACTCATTTAAATCACCTGAATGGTCATCAATAATTAAACTAAAAGCATATTTCAAATATTCCTCTTTAGGAAATTTAGTCAGTACTCCCAAACAGTTCAGTTCTTACATTGGACCCTCTTATTAAAAAGTAAGGATTAAGAGGTATTCATTTAGAAATAAGAAAGATACATTCCTCAGAAATATTAAACCCCCTAGCATTGTTGGGGGCTATTATAAATTCAAAAAAAAACATAAGCACAATGACACATTCTGATAAAACTTTTAAAAGGTAAATATAACATATTTTGCCTTAATGTTTGCAAATAAGAGAAACATATATGTCCAACATTCCTAAAGACCAAACACTTAAGGTGAAGTGGCCTTAAAAGATGCAAATAAAAATACCCTATTTAGAAAAAGTTCAAATAAAGTTCTTAAGCTTCCTCACTAGTCTCACCAATAACATCCATAGAGGTTTCTCTTTGATGGTCAATAGCTTTAGACCCATTGCCTTTGTCAGTAATTTCTTAAGTCATTCTGAGGTCAATCATTTCCTTGTTCCTCTCTATATCAGCATAAGGTGATTTCACCCAAGTTTGCTTTGAAAGAAGACTATTTTCAAGAGCCACATTAATACCTTCATCCTGAATAGCTCTACTAATGATGTTCAAGAACAAGAAGTCATGCTTGGGGAATTACTCTTTAGCTTTCTTTAAAAAGGTATACCACCTTTCAAAGTAAAAATTGGTAACTTGAGACATGACTTCATTATTAAAATCCTTAGAACCTTTGTAATCCTTGACTACTTTGAATATAGCATCATTTTTCTCCATCTCTTTATCTAATAATTCCCTTCAAGCTGAGCTACTTATGCCTTTAGCTTGGTCTCACTCTTTAGATGGTGTTTGTGCTCAAAGTCTAGTCTCTAAATGTCTTTCCCTACAACACTTAGTTGTGCCATGGCTTTATCATACCTGTCTTGCATCTCTTCCATATCTCTTTTCATTGATAGATTTTCTTTAAAAACTCAGTTTGATTCTTCATTAATATATTGAGCTCAAAATTCTTGCTCATACAGTTCACCATGTAACTAAAAAATGCAAGATCAAATTCAAAAATTAAGCATAAGAAAAATGAATATTTCCTAGACATGTTAACAGTAAAGAAGACAATTACCATATGAACAGCATTGACAACTTGAGATCTTAAAGAATAAAAAGACATTCCATGGAAATAAGAATGTTATCTCAAACCAGTATATACAAACCTGTAGAGTTTGGTGTAGGCGGGATCTTGCATTCAAAATTTGCCTAAATACCTATTAATCATACTTATAACCACCTGTTAAATAGGAGTTTTTGAGTGGATATCTAGCATAGGTCCTTCAAAAATGTTAATTACAAGCTCATTTTCTCTATGGATTATAATTTTCCCTTTCATCAATTTATCCAACACTTCCCTTGATTGGAATTCACTATAATAAGGGGTCCTATGAGCCAAGGGTTCATCATCACTTTCAATTCTTAAATTGATAGAAATCTCAATTAACTCCACGGCTTTCCTTTTCTTCCCTTTCCCTTTCCCTTTCCCTGTAGGAATAGGAGCTTTTTATTTCAATAGAGTTAGTTTGCCTACTTGTAAATCTTTTAACTTATTGGTAGCAACTTGGACCCTAGTTCTAACCTTAATGGATTCCTTAATCCTCTTTATTTCTAAACTCTTAATAACTTCACCTCTAATAGTCCCAGATTCCTTCTAACTCTTTGTCCTAGCCAGATAAAAAACTCCACTTGCTATAAGTGTGAATTTGGTTTGCTTGGAAAAACTCATATTCTTAAGAAACACTGACAAGAAGAAAACCACAATAGTGATTAACCAAAGAAAATCGACTCAAGTTACCAAGTATAAACTAAAAAAAGAAGAAATAAAATCCAATAAAAGTAGGAACAACTCAGAAAAACTATTTTAGCATATCCTAATCAGAATGACCTACCTGATTCCTTCAGAGAATGGCCACTTAATATATCTTAAATCTTATAAACCTTACCCTTAGAAATGATCAACTCATAACCTATTTTTTCTTCACTAAATAAATTAGGCCACTCTCTAATCTCTTCAAGAATCAAATGCCACCCTTAGGTCAAAGCCCCACTCTTATATGGGACCATTCTCTTTTAATATAACCACCATGAACTTATTCCACTAAGATTTGTCTATGTCTGGAAGATCACCACATAAAACTGAGCCTTACCATTTGCTAAAAGTAAAAAAAAAACCACTAAGTAGCTTCTTATATTCGAAAAAAACCTTGAAAAGCCCCATAGAGGGATGAATCCCTAATTTCTCACACATAATTAAAAAGGAAGACATAATAAGCATATTATGAGGGGTTAAACATCATGAATTCTTTAAGTGAAATCTAAAGATATTTATGAAGAAATAGGAAGGAGGAAAACTGAGACTGAACTCTACACAGCCACCACTCACCACCATCAACTCCTCCCTTCCTCCTCTACCTCCTCACCGCCGGAAACGCAACACACTAAGAGAAGCTTCCATCAACACAGGTGAGGGATTCCATCCACCGTTGGACTTCATTCCAGTCTCTTTAGAATGCTCTTGATCCGATGAGTCCATTTTCGAGCTCCATTTGAACTCAAATCCCTTCAATTTTTAGATATCTTTAATTTTTAGTTTATGTGTTTTAGGGTTTTCATTTTTATTATTTTTTTTGAACTAGATATTGTTTGATTCTTGAAAACTTGCTTAGGAAATGTTGTTTGTGGTAGCTTTAGCTTCTCAAATATATTTTTTGTGTATTTTTTTGAATTAATTTGGGTAATTTTTTATTATTTTAATATTAAATATTGAATTTTTGATAATTAAGTTAATTAATTAGTTTTAATGGAAATTTAGTTGAATTAATGTTAGTAATTTGAGTTAATAATTTTAGAATTATTAAAATAATTTTTGGTGAATTTCTATAATTTTTTAGAATATTATTGTATATTATGTGAATTTTGTATTTATGAGTTAATTGTTTAATTTTGTGAAAATTATAGTTAAATAATGTGTTTTAAATGATTTTAGAATTATATAGGGTATTAAAATAATTTTTGTAAATTATTTACTATTTTTAACTAATTAATACTAATTTTTAAAAATTATAGTCAAATAATATATTATCTACTATTTTGGTGATTAAATGGATTTTTAATTACGTTTATTATATATTTAAGCTATTTGACTGTATAAAAGTGAAATTTTTACTATTTTTATGTTGAATTATTGAAAATTTTATTTTTATTAATATTATATTATTATTTGAGATTTTATTTAATTATTGTGAAAATAATTGTATTTAATGTTTTAATGTTTACATATATTATAGTTTGGTATTTTGTGGACATTTGTGGAATTTAATGATTTTTAATATATTTATTATTTTATTTATATTTTTGGTAAATTATGAATCTTGGTTAGGAAATTGTGTAGTTCAGGATCCCAACCTGAGGTGTTGAGCCTTGTGTTTTAGAAGTGTGTTTTTCTTGCAGAATCGGTTTTACTTTTTAATAGAGAGATGTCCATTTTACAGAGGAGGTTCTGTCGAATTTTTAGTAGAATTCTCATAAAACTTGACGTCGAGTCGATCTTAAATTTCTGTGTTTTTCTAAATTTTGTATTCCTAGATTGAGTCTCTTTTAGAATTATAAGTTAGAAATTTATTCTGATTTGTTATTATTATTTATTTTCTAGTTGCGCCGAGACCGAGGTTGTCACGACCCAAAACAGAGAGCTATGAGCAGCGCTAGGGAACGAGAATTCTTCGAATCTGGAACTCGTAGCAAGCCTTAAAAGAAAAAGCATGCAATAAAATAAAATAAATAAAATATTTACGTAGCGGAAATTAAATCTCAATTAATAAAAATAAGCTCCTCATCATTCTTTAATAAAATATTATCACATCTCATATCATAAAATAAAATCTTTTAATACAAATCTTCAAAGAAACACTCTGAATTGAAATCCTCATACATGTATAAATACAAATACAACTCACGACAGATTTAAATACAACCACTACTGCAGTGTTTAGAGTACAAAATAAACTCAAGTAAGTGATTTACATAATAAAGCCGAAGCGAAAGAAATCCAGCGGACAGGTCTACTACTAAGGTCTAAAGATGAGGACTCTCCTGTAAAAACAACAACGGAGGGGAGTCAGACCTCACTGAGTGAATTGTTATAATATATACACACGTATTACTAAATGTCAAATGCAGACACTCAAAAGTATATATAATAAATACATATACAGGCAAGTACACATAGATGCAAAGAAAATCATTTTATAATAATACTGAAAATATTAGTTATGAAGGATCAAATAGAACCCTAAATGATCGCAACCTTAAATATCACCAGACATCACTTTAACCATACAGGCTCACTTATTTCCAAATAAATTCACTTAATCCATATTGATAGTAGACTGGCCCCGAGACA
Source organism: Mallotus nudiflorus (assembly GCA_947683625.1). Classification (NCBI taxonomy): domain Eukaryota; kingdom Viridiplantae; phylum Streptophyta; class Magnoliopsida; order Malpighiales; family Euphorbiaceae; genus Mallotus; species Mallotus nudiflorus. The sequence goes on from CANTUR010000109.1 coordinate 2,937,352, forward strand.
CTAAGTCGACCAAGCTCCAACAGTCTAACTGTCAGTGTGATTGGCCCCGAGACACTTAGTCAACCCAGCTCCAGCAATCATACCATTAACCACATCACATCTCAAACAAATTAATCAAGTCATAATTTTCACAAATAGATTAGTAATTTAACCTAAAATCTATCATCTTACCGATACATACTCGATCCTAGTGCTGCCCACAAGCAAGCACGTTCTATTGATATCCTTTATTAAAAATAATACATACATATAGAAAAATAAATAATGCATAATGACATTTAGAATAAACAAATAAACCATATATATACCAAAAATATACCTAAAATAAACTAAGTATATTTCAAGTATATATATACATAAAATCAACTCAAACAATTCATAAAATATACTCAAAATCAATCAATAATATACTTAACATAATTTGAATATAAATCAAAAAGAAATCATGCATTTAATTTAAAATATACCAACAATATACTAAAAATATACCTAAAATATACTTAGGCATTTATTAAGTCATTTATGCATAAATCATACAATTAAAACATATATTTCTAAATCATGCAACCTAAATGCACGCATATATAAAATAACAACTCACAGTTGTGCGCTCCTCGAGACGGGTCCGACGGGCCTGGTCCACTAGGCCTCGATCTCGGTTCAACTAACAATAAAATAATAACACGAAAATCAGAATAATTCTAACTTAACTTCTAGAGACTCGATCTATGATTACTAACACAGATAAATAATAGGAATTAGACCTGACGTCACGTTTTATGAGAATTCTATCAAAAATTCGGCAAAACCTCCTCTGTAAAATGGACATCTCTCTCCTTAAAAAGTAGAGCTGGTCCTGCAAGAAAAATACACTTCGAATAAAATTCTCACAACTCATCGGTCGTGATCCCAAATTACAAATTCCCCTGACCGAGGTCCACAATTTTACAACAAAATACAATAAAATATATTAAAATTCAATAAATACCAAAAATACCCCTTAAGTATCAAAATATAGCAATTTAAACATTAAAACACCAAAAGTAATTATTTCACCGATAATTACTTAAAAACCCTAATATTAATATAATATTATTAAAATCGGTATTTCTCGATAATTTCACAAATATTAATAAAAATTCATTTGATAAATCCAATTTACTTAATTAGTCCAAAAACATATTAAAAATTACTAAAATCCATTTATTCACAAAAATAGTATATTATATTTAATTTGAAAATAATTTTTGAAAAATAGTATTAATTAGTTAAAATTAGTAATTAATTCATAAAAATCATTTTTATACCTCAAATAATTATTAAAATCAATTAAATTTAATATTTACCAAAATCATCACCAAATTACCAAAATACCCCTAATATATAAAAATACACATAAAATACTAATAATAATCAAAAATTCAATAAAACTTATATAAATACTCAAAAATTATTTTCTCAACATATTATTCACTAAAATCCACAAATACACTTAATTAACCAATTATTTCTAATTAAATATATATTTAACCTATATTTTCAAAATTGACATAACTAAATATAATTATAAAAATTACACAAAAATTATAAATTAAATTATAAAATTAATATTAACCACCAATAACACGAAAAATCACAATTTCATAATTTATATAATTAATTTACGAAAATAATAAAATAATTAAAAATTCACAAAAATCAAAATAATTCCCAAAAATTACATAAAAATTATGGGATGTAGATTGAGCTAGAGGGATCACCTTTTTTGAAGGAACTTTTCATGAATCAACCATAAACACCCTAAAAAAATTAAAAATCCTAATAGACCGAAATTAAAAACTTACTCAACACCCAACCTAATCGAGTTTTTAATAAAAAGAAAGCTTGGATTTACACTCCTTGGAAAGAAAGGAAGAGAATGGGATCGGCGATGAGGAAAATGGTGGCCGGAAACGCCTTGAACGGAGGAGGGAAAGATTTTCGGCTTTCCAGCTTTCACGGCTTCAAACGGCGGCGGAGAAGGGAGGGGAAGGTGGCAGAGCTGCTGGCTGGAAGGAGGGCTGTCCGGTGAAGTCGAGGGAGGCACACTAACGGTCTGAAAATGGCAGAGACGAGTGGTGATGGTGAGGGGTCGAGAGGAAGAAGAGAGTGAGGGGGAGGGCTTTTTGTAAATTGTATATATATATATATATATATATATATATATATATATATATATATATATATATATATATATATATATATATATATATATATATATATATATATATATATATATATATATATATATATATATATATATATTAATAAAACTTTATAATAATAAAATATAATAAAATTTATAATATATATTATTCAACAAAACACACACACCACATATTTAATATACACATGCATAAATATATATATATACACATATATATAGTACACATAATAAAAGTATAATATATACACATAATATTAATATTAAACCCTAATAATATATATGCATGTATATATATATATATATATATATATATATATATATATATATATATATATATATATATATATATATATATATATATATATATATATTAACTCATAAAAATAAAAGTCAATAATGTAATTCATTAAAATATTAATATTAAAATATTAATGCACTAAATTAAAGATTAATAAAATACTATTTCTCAAAATAATAATTTAAAGACATGTATTTACGTAAAATATGTTAATTAAACATAAAATAATAACGATAATAACTTTTCAAGATAATGAAATAATCAATTATTATTTTAAAATTATTAACACTGCATATCCTATTATACAATAAAATAATTTAAAACTCGGATTATAACAAAGGTCTATCGGACATGGCCCATCGAGCCATTCTCGAGGAATGCAAACTTGTGAGTTCTTATCTTATATATGCATTGCATGTAGAATGCATAAAAATTAGCATCCATGAATTTTATAATGAAATTGAATATGAATATTTATTTAAATGTAAAATATATTTTTGGTATACTTTTAGTATATTTTAATATACATGTGACATATATATAATTGATATATTCCTAATATGCAATCGGTATATTTCTGGTATATTTATGATTATTTTGGTATATATGTGGCTTATATATTTGGAATATTTTTAGTATATCTTCTGTGTAGAATTGGTATATTTTCTGTATACGATGGGTATATTCTGCTATGAAAGGATGCTATTACATTTAAATTATGTATTTTTATTATTTTCATAATTATTAAGTTTATTTGAAGGATATCAATAGAACGTGCTACCTAGTGGGCTGCACTAGGACTATGTACATACCGATGTGATAGATTTTAGGTTTGAGTTATAAAATCACTTGAGGTGACATTTATTTGATCGATTATTGAGAATTGATGTGATTGAGTAGTGTGATTGCGGGAGCTCGATTGATCTAGTGTCTCAGGGCCAATCACACTAACAGTGAGACTGCTGGAGTTCGATTGACTTAGTGTCTCGAGGCCATTCTACTATCCAAAATGGAATAAGAGAATTTATTTGGAATTAAGTAAGCCTGCATGGCTAGTGAGATATTTGTTTAAGGTTACGATTGTTTTAGGGTTCTATTGGATCCTTCAGCTAAATAAATATTTTCTGCATTTCAATATATATATATATGAAAGTAGATTTTAGTATCTGTGTGAAATGCATATATATATATATATATATATATACTGATGTTTGACTGTATATGTTTTAGATTGCATGTATGTATATTATATATTCACTTAGTGAGGTCTGACTCCCCTCAATATTTTTTGAAGAGATTCTTCATCTTCAGACCTTAGTAGTAGATCCTTACGCCAGACTTCTTCAGCTCCGGCTAGATTGTGTAAATTATTTATTTAACTTTGTTGTATTTTAGAAAACTGCAGTAGTAGTGTTTTGTATTTGTAGAATGTTGTTTTAATGTATGAGACCTTTCTCTAAATATTGTATGAAATATTTTATTTTATGATATGACATTAAATATTTATTTTATATCGATTTAAAATTTTAATTCTAGTGTATTTTATTTATTTATTGCATGTTTTTATTTTCTAAGGCTTGTTACGGGTTGCGGATTGAAAAGAATTCTCGTTCCCTAATGTCAGTCATGACTCCCCAGTTTGGGTTGTGATAGTACTGCTACTATCGATTTAGCTTCTCTAGGCTCTATGTCAAGGTACTTAAATTTAACCATTTTATTATGTTATATTTAATATATCTGATACATGTTAAATGTACCTAATCTTTGTGATTCTATTACTGATTTAATTGTCGATAAATTATTAGAATTTAAATTTTGCGTTTGTTTGCTTTTATTTCTCAATGATAGTAGCCTTAGCAATGTTATCAATCGTCAAAAGCAACAATGATTTATCAAGATCAAATTATGCAAATCCCATATGGAGTCACTAAGGTTCCTGCTAATCCAATTAATCCAAAGATTAATATCTCTGATACGAACCTCAGGTTCAAATGCAGCAACCGGTTTAGGATTCTAGGTATGTATTGCAGCAGCCTCAATATGAAGGTGTTATTGAAGACTCCATTTTTTTTATAACATGAAGCGGATCCCACATGCCACATCACCTTCTTTTTTTCTTTTGACATGAACCAGGTCCCACATATGCCACATCAACTGTAGTAACGGGAAAAATTAACAATGTTTAGCTCTTGGGTTTAAAATCTCTTATTTTGGCAGCATTAAGGGCATAAACAACCCACAAAAAATATTAAATGTAAATGTGGGAATAGGGCAAAATATTAGGTCATATTTGGACCTTTTCCCTTTAGCATGTATGATGATGTAGCATGATGTAGCGAATATTCTTTGCATATTTCAAGTTTGGTTGCAACATTAGCAAAATAGTATCATATGATCTTTCAATAATACTTAAATTTAAGTTTGGTTATCAAAAATAAACAAATTGAAATTTAGTACTTAAAATAAAATAAGTGTAAAGTTACGTGATTATCAAAATATTTAACCCCAGCTCATTTGTCATCCAGCTTTTTTTTTTTTTTTTTGCAGGCTTTCAATGTTGAGATTGTAGTCAATTAGGTAGCCAGCATGTGGGGCAGCAATGATTTTGCAATTTCACTTAGTAATAGAACCTACAATCGGGAGAGGGACTTCCATTTTTTTTTTTTTTAAGTTTCTTTTTTAATTAACTGCAAAACAAAAGAACACAAAATAAATAAATAAATAAATAAACGAATCCATATGATTTTTATTTTTGATAAAATTAAATTTATAGTCTATAATACTTAAATATTTTATTTTTTTATACTTTTGCATTTTAATATCTTATAAATTAATATTATAATTAGAAAAAACTCATTTTGACCCACCCCTCTATATTCACAAGTTTTTAACATTTTACTCTTGCACTCTTATTTTGACACATTATAACCCTATATTTTTATTAAAAAATATCTTTTTTGGTTCCTCAGCTGCTGCGCCATCTCCAGTTCCAGTACTACTCCTTCACTGTACTTAACAAACCTAGAATTGCCATCTATATTCTCTTCCTATGTGTGGAAAACTAGGAGGAGTATATTACCACTTTCTCCAGTCCCTTCTCGTAAAATCCATGGCTTTCTAATTTCAAATAAAATTCTAAATTTTTCAAGCTTTAAAACAAATGGGTTTCCTATCCCTTCTCGTGAAGTCCATGGCTTTCTAATTTTTTTCAAGCTTTAAAACAAATGGGTTTCCTGTCCCTTCTCGTGAAGTCCATGGCTTTCCAATTTTTCAAGTTTTAAAACAAATGGGTTTTTTGTATCTTCTTTTTCAAGTAATAATTCATTTGATTAGAATCAAGTTGGTGTAAATAGTTCATCAGATGACATAGCCAACGAACCTCAAGTTCAAACCAGGTATTAACTCTTTTTTAATTGTTCTCAGTTGATAACATTGATTTTCTTTGGTTCTGTGATGTGAAACATTGGTTGGCACTGATTATTGTGCATTATTGGATGCTCCTTGAGTCAGTGTGGTCTATCTATGTCTCTTTTTTTTTTTTAAAGATAAAGTGGTCTATCTATGTCATAGTTAAATGGAATGAAGACAGATTTTCGTAACCGCTAAAATTGTTGATAGTTGAAAATCAAACAAATAGCTCTTTAAATTGCGAACTTTTTTTGCATCTTTGGATGTTTGAAGGCAGTCAAGGCAACTTTTTTGCTAATATCATGCACATTGTTAGCAATCACGATGTTGCTGCTGGCGAAGACAAGCTCAAATTCATCAAGCCGGTACTACAGTATGTTGGATGGTGGGAAGCCATCTAAAACCAGGAAAAGACATAAATATTGCTTGTTGTTTAAAGAAACTAATTTGCTTCGTGAATTCGAGAAGTGCAAGATTTCTGTAAGTGATCGAGTTAGTCCTAGTGGGTTTTGATTCTATCTTTTGTTCCTTTAGTTTATTGATGATTTTTCATCATTTGTTTGTTTCTTTTTTAATGGATTGTATCTCTACTGTAAGTTTAAGTTATAGCGATTTTTTCCTTTCTTTGTGTATTGTTCTTTGTTGCTATTTCTTAGTTCTGCTATAACATTGCCATCATCTCGATTTTATAATTGGCAGGAGATTAACCAAAATGACAGTCAGAGAACATACTTCAATACGTTTAATAGGTTCTTAGATTTGTTTTGATGTGATACCTGAAACTATGAACACTTCGGGGGCTTGCATTTGTAAAAATAGTATGTTGTATTGATCAGGAATACCATGTAACTATGCTCTAAGTGATTCTAGCATGAGAATTGTACCTGAAATGTATTGTAATGTACCCAACTAAAGTCACGTATAAATTAAAGCTATAAAAGTTGAGATTTTATATAACATTTGAATTTATAATCTAATCATTTGAATTTTTAGGTTGATTAAAGTAATTTATAACACAATTATATGTTGATAAGAATTAATATGTATGCAATCACTGTCCGGCTATTGGTTCCAAATATTGTTGGGATATGCACATTAAACATCTTTCATTTATTTTTTGGTTTATTTTTCATATATTTTTAGTTTATTTTATGTATATGAAACAATCTCTTATACTTTTATTCAAAATTTCTTAAATATATACAAAATTTCTATAAATTGTCTTTCTTAAATTCAATATATAATGCATATATTCAATTTTGAATACTTTTGGATTGTTTGTAGTTTATTATACAAATATGAAACAATTCGACAACATAATAAAAAAATCTTCCTAAATAATTAATCTTTACAAACTATACGTCTTGAAAACAATATATCCTTTCAATATTCAACACCAAAATTCATAAGTGTGTGTGTATATATATACACACACTTATACAAACTGTATATATATATATATATATATAAGAAATTAAAAAAAAAATGAATAGCAACTATATTATATAATACAATTATTATACTATTTGTATAGTATTCATATATTATATGAATAATATACTATGCATATATTATTCTTATATTAAAATTAGTCTATAATAAATGTACTATATTTACTTTTTTTATTTCTTATACACTTCAAAATATTTAAAAAAAAACAATTGGTAATCGAGTACGTAGATATTGTTAGAACATTTATTAAAAAAAATAGTTGGCCTTGAGCATATATTAAATAGTATATTATTCATATATTACAAATATACTAATCTAATTAACCTCTTTGAAGTAAAATTTAATCATGGATAAGGAATACAATGTCATAGTGTTGAGAACTAGTCTCAAATAATGCATCCTTAGTGATCTTTTTATTCATCTATTATACGCATAATATATTATTTGTCTATTATTTATATATTATTTGTATAATAATCATATATTAAAAGTAGTATACAATAAGTATACTATTCATATATTTTTTTTGTTTCTTATACACTTAAAAACACAAAAAAAAAAAAATCTAATAATTTGAGTTAGTATATATTGTTAGAAAAATATCAAAAAAATAATTGGCCTTCAACATGTATTTAATTAATAAAAAAAAATAATTGTATTCAATTAATTAAAATAAATAAACAAATAAAAATACTATTCCTATATATATATATATATATATATATATATATATGCAAAGAAAAATAGAAGAGTATAAGTTGATAATGGAGGCATATTTATTTCTTTTAATTTAATGAATACAATTATTTTTATTGATTAATTAAATACATGTTGAAGGCCAATTATTTCTTTGATATTTTTCTAACAATATATACTTAATCAAATTACCTTTTTTTTTTTTGGTGTTTTGAAGAGTATAAGAAACAAAAAAATATACATATAGTATACTTATTATATACTACTTTTAATATATGAATAATACATGAATAATATACGAATAATATATAAATATTATTTCTTTGTCTAAAGATCAAATTGAAAAAAAAAAAAAAAGAATTCAAGAAAAGCTAAACACCATGTGTGTGTCTGTACACACTTGGATTTCTTACAAACTTCAGGTCTTCTATTATCTTCTTCCTCAATAGTCTCTTTGAAATCTTAATTATTTGTTAAAAGCTATTTTCGGTTTTATAATTTAAATATGTAAATTGTAATTTTCTTTTTCAAAATTTAGTCATGTATTTTTTTTAGTCATTCAATTTTTAATAAATTTTAAATTTAATAATAATTATTATTATTATAATTTGTATTTTTGTTTTGCATTAATGGTTCTTTCATTGCTTTTCATAAAAAATTGTGAAGCACTTGTATAGTGTTATAAATATCGGGGATGAAAAAAGAAGGGGAGGAGGGGAAAAAATAAAATTAAAAAAAAAAAGAGGAAGAAAAAGAGGAGGGGAAAGTATGGAGAAAATAAAAATAAAAATAAAAACAAAAAAAAAGAGAATAAAAAAGAAAAAAAAAAGAGAACAATAAGGAGAAAATAAAAAAGAGGAAAGGAAAAAATAATGGAAAGAGAGAAAAATAAGGAAAAAAATTAAAAATAAAAAGAAAGTTCACACTTAAAATTAAGTCAAATAAAAAAAGGGAACTAAGCGTGTAATTGTTTTTAAAAAAAAACAGGACATTCTTTGTAAACAAATAAAAAAACTAGACCAATCTTGTAAATTTCTCTTTACATTTGATTAGTTATTGGTTAGTACCAACCGAGGGAAACAACGGAAAATGCGTATATGCATGCATTCACGTTTACTTCTCTACCTCCAATAAATGGCCCTCTCACTTAAAAAAAAAAAAAAAAAAAAAAAAAAAAAAAAAAAAAAAAATCCTCTTGAATGCAATGCCAAATTCAACTCAAATGCCACAGTTAATGGAGTGAAAAGGAGAGCAAGTATAATATTGGTTCGTATGCTTCAGGCTGAATTTTAGAGATTCTTAGAATCCATGAAGTCCTGCTCCTCTCCTTTGAATGGTGAAGCACTAGCTCTTCTAGTGGCTACATGAAGGGAGCTACTGTCATCTTAGAATTTGATTGTGAATTGATAGTATAGTTTCTGGAAATAGAAGCACTGTCTATTTTGAGTATGACCCTATTATCAATTCTATTTCCTTATTGTTTACGAATTATGGAGTGTTGTGCCTTTTCTATTAAAAATCAGACAACCAAGCTGTTGATTGGGCTGCCAAATAAATCGTTTGCTGCCAATCACAGTGTAAGTTCAGTCCTCACTATTCAGATGTGGGTCTGAAAAAAATCACTAGAGAAGAGTTCTTGATACCATTCAAGAAGGTCCAATTAATTATTTCCTAGTCAGGCAATAGTTCAATTATAGATTTAAACAGTGTTCAACATTACAAGTTCAATTTATAAAACAAAAAGAATAATTAGATTGTTTAAAGGATCCTGGAATCATAAGCATGCTTTGAGTCTGGCTGGAAAGCAAAGCAGAATACTGCTGTTGTTAATGGAGTAAATATAGATCTCATTATTCCACATACAGAAGCCTAACATTTTGATTAATAGAAGACCAAAAATGTTCATTATCATGCAAGAAAACCAATCCCTAGATATAAAAAATAAAACCACTTTCCTTTATAAAGGTTTAGGAAATTTTTCTCACTAAAGTCGGTTTTCTTTTTTCTAAATTTTGCTTCTATCATTCCCGAAACTTATGATGTAAAACAGATACTGACACTAATATCCCAAAAATCAATACAAGATATATTCCAAAAAAAAAAGGAAGCTAACTAGGTATAGAGGAAGGAATATACATTGTTGATATTTGACAAGTTCCACCAAACACTGCCATTATGTTGCACTTCTTTGGCAACTTGATGATCTCTTACTGTCCATCAACATCTAATAGTATGGAGAAACCTGGAACAGCATGCAGGAAGATTACTCTTCCTGGAATTGGAATTTGTATCACTATTTGCCTTGAAGAGTATAAGCCAATGTTAGTCAGAAGGACACCACAAATTTCTTCCTAAATTGGTAGTGAATTTTTATTAGTTATTGATTTGTCAAATTGAATAACTGAATTTTAAAAGACCTCTCAACTATAATTGGAGACTGGATTAAGTTTAAAGGTATAATTTAGGGCAAATTTTATAGATAGCCACTAAATTTTGTAATTAATCACAATTTGATTATAAAACTTTCATTTGTATCTTTTTAGTTACCAAAGTTCTATTTATATTTCATGTACAGTCCATGTAAATTTTGATCTATAAACAATCCACTACTACCATTTTAGTCCAAAATTTGAAAATAGTACACAAAAAAGTCCATATATCATCCTTAAAAGAAAGTAAGAAATTACTTAAATATATTAATATCACACAAATATTTTTTTATTAATGTATAATTTATTATATGTAAAAATTAAAATAATATTTCAATATTTACATATAATAATATTATAAAAATATTTTATTAATTTATAGTTTATTATACAAAAAAATAAAAATGAAGATAAATATTAATATTTTTTTGTTCTTCAATCAAATTCTGATTTTACATTCTTTTAGGAAGAAGGTAGTCATCCTTCAAAATAATTTTTAGTTTTACCATTAAATTTTATATGAATATAAAAAAAGTATAGACTTATTTGCACACTATCTTTAAATTTTGAACTATAATAGTAATGCTAGATTGTTTATAGAGCAAAAAATAATATGAAGACTAGTTGTGAAACCTAAATAAAGATTTGATAACTACAAATATACAAATTAAAATTTTGTAACCAAATTGTAATTAAGCACAAAATTTCATGACCATCTATGGAATTTACCTACATATTTTAAGTTCAGTTTTAACACCGCATTCTCCTCGTAGCACTGAACCTCTTTAAAGGGATTAAAATTCTTAATCCACTGTGTAGTTTTAACAGGTTGAATTTCATTATTAATTTTATGTATATATCTAGTTATTCCTTAATTGGGTACATATATGTATTAGGAAGAGGAAAATACGCCTTGTTGCCATTGATACAGAAGCTCATTGAATCATTTACGTCATGAAGACAAGGTATGATTTGAAGTGAAGATGCAGGAAAGACTCACCTCAGCTGAATGCATATTTGCTCGATATATACATCATACTTTTGTTCACTAATGGAAGCTGTGCCCCATCCCTTCGTCTTTCAAGCAATTTCTGACTGCAATTTTCAAAGCCAAGAAACAAGAAATACAACTCAAGTTATTAACCCGCATTAACAAGCAAAATCATCAATTAATCGCTTCACTAATAGACACCCTTTTCCCTTCAAAAAAAATCTAATCTACTTATGTGTATGTTATATTCAATGGTTGAATTAGTAACGTATAAAATTTTTGTACTATGGCCAATAAGAACGCGAAATGTATACATGTTCCACATACTAAATTCCCTCAAATAATAAAAAATGAAATGTCACTTTTAAACCATTTACTTGGGCTACCCATCAATCTCAATCACACCTCAATTATTCTCTACCCATTAATGCATCCTCCACCCGAAGTTTTAGGAAGTTTCCAGCACTGTCAACTGGTTTTCTCATCAAATTACTCAGATACCCTCAAACGCTCAACCACTGAATGCATGCATACCCTGGGTTAAATAGGTAACTTTACCTTGTGTATGGCAGTGGGCAGAATATGATGATATAATCGGTTTTGGCACAAGTGTAAGTGCTGGTTTTATCGTCGTACGCGTAGCTGTATGCGCGTGGGCAAGCATGTTTAAAGAACAAAGAATAGACGGAAGGTGAACACGTGTCAGGAGTAGAATAAGCCTCGCTGCAACAAAACTGCGGTGCTCCAAAAGCTTCACACGCACTCCTACATGCCATCCCACTTTCCCCATTCCCATGCGCTGCTATCTTCAACTCCTTAGGACACGCGCCATTCAGGTTTATCAAACAACCGGTGGCGCCGCAAGTTCCATTCATAGCTCTTTTGGGAATCACAAGCATAGGGAGGTTATAACCATCAACTAAACTGACATCGTAAAAATCCAAACCTCCAGCGCCGTTTAAAGTGAACTCGGCCAAAGTCGCCGGCGGAGTAGCACCGCTGCCAGCACATTCGAGTTTTCCGGAACCACAATCGGCGGTGAGACAAGAGAATTTACCGGAGGAATCTTGGAAACAGTGAGTTCGAGCCCATAAACGACCGGACCAAGAAGCTGGAATGGAAACGGACTTTGATTTGCCGGATTTGAGAAGGAAGCCTGTGGTAGGGAGCGGCGAGGAGTTTGCGCCTGAGAGAAGGCCCGGCCAGACAGAGTAACGGCACTTGTTGATGAATTTGAAAGATATTGAATTAACATCTGCACGAATTTATGAAAAGAAAAACAAAAAGATGATTGGTCACTGAAGAACAAATAAAGAAATGGATTAGTGATGGCTTAGTGATTAAAGATTACCTGATAGAGAAGAGAAGCAGAGGAGAGCAAGGAAGGTGATGGAGAGAAGAAGACGATCCATTACTGAGTGAACTGAAGTGAAGATTTTTGCATTACAGATTGAGTAAAGAATTTTACTTTTTGTTTCTGAGAAGAAAGAAATAAAAAAGTGAATTATTGGAGATCTCTTCTCATCCCCGATGCTTTTTGCTGTTCCAATTTGCTTTTGTGTGTGTGTGTGTGTGTGTGTGTTGGCTATTGAGCTATATAACTAACTGGTTTTGTTTTGCGCGGTGACTTCTTTTTTACCAACAAAAACGCTTCAACAAAATGTCGTTTCCTATCTTGTTTTTTTAATAGGGCCATGGACTGCCTTCGGGTTCAATTTCAAAAGATTTTGACATGAAACTCAACCCTATTTGATTTTGAAATTTTTTATCATTGTTTCTTTCAGCCTCTTCTAATATAATTTCAAATTCGAAGTCACCATTTTCTCATAAAAACCGTAACAAATTAAATTTTTAATAATTTTCTTTTTTTAGGACGTCAATTTGATTCTTTTAGAAAATAATTAAAATAACTTTTTTATCAACCAATCAAAAAATAACTCATTTTAAAAGAGAGTCATTGTATAATACAATTATGCGTATCTATGCAAAGTAGAAGAGATGATTATTTTCAATAATATTATTATACAAAAATTTCACATCTATTTTATGGGTCATCCAATTATATACTTATCTCGTAAAAAAAATATAATATCATATTCATCAAATTAGAAATAAGATGAGCAGCACCATCAATAATTGGGTAATTTTTATTTACAGTACCTAATCTTTCAACAAGGTCCTATCGTGGTACTCAATCTTCACTTTGTAACTTAAAACCTACTAACCTTCATAACACACACCACATTCCGTCAAGGTCACAAGCAAATATTGGGTTAAATACTTTGATGGTCACCTATATTATATTATATTATTTTCATTTGGGTACCAAATTTTTATTTATTTATTTTTGTAATCAAGCTTTAATTTAAGCATCATAAATAGGTCACTTGTTGATATTTTGTTGATGTGGTAGCTGAATTTGGAATATTCACCATTTAGGGCTAAGTACGGAGTTGAGAAAATACCGACCCAAACTAAAATTTAAAACCGAAAGACATTAAAAACTGTATCGAACCGATTAATTTTACTCCCAAATCAAACTGAACTAAATTTTATGACTAATTTGATACGATGAAATTGAAAATCATACTGAACCATATTGAAAATGTACCGAACTGAAAATTGAATATATTACTAAATATTAATTTAATAAGTAATACATAGATATTAATAAATAGTAGTAAGTAATAACTTAATTATATACTTCTAGTTATATTATCAAGTAATAAACATATGTATAATAATATATACTAAAAAATTAATATGTTTTAATAAATAAATTGTTAACAAAATATTTTTATTAATTTTATTATTATCATTGTTACTACTACTACTACTATTCAATTAACAAGTAAAAGTGTGAAATGTCTATTATATTATAATTTGAACTTCAAATATAAATATAAAAAATTCACATTATATGGTTTCAAGTCATTCAATTAACAAATAAGAATGTGGAATATACATTACAGCACTTTCTAAACTAAAAATGTGAGAAATAAGAAAATTATTTATCACGACCCAAAACAAGAGCCATAACAGGCGCTAGGAAACGAGAATTCTTTCGAATCCGGAACCCATAGCAAGCCTTAAAATAAAAAAAATAAAAAAAGCATGCAATAATAATAATAACATAAATAAAATATTTTGCAGCGGAAATAAATTTCATAAATAAAATAAGTATAATCCACTAACTCGTTTAAATAAACAAGCTCATCACATATATAAATAATCTTTTAATACAATCTCAGTTCAAATCTTTAAAATACATATTTCATACAGGCATAATACATAAATCCCACAACTCACTACAATTACTGCAGTGTCTAGATTATAAAATAAAGTCAAGTGAGCAAATTACATAGTAAAGTCAGAGCAGAAGAAATCCGGCGTAAGGGTCTGCTACTGAAGTCTGAAGACGAAGACTCTCCTGAAAAATAGTCAATGGAGGGAAGTCAGATTTCACTGAGTGAATTGTTATAATATATATACATGCATACTAAATGACAAAGCACACATTCAATAGTATATATAATAAATATATATACAAGTAAATACACACAGATGTAACAAAATTATTTAATATATTTACTGAAAATAACATCCATTTATGAAGGATCAAATAGAACCCTAGAAAATCGCAACCTCAAAACAGTGTTAGACAAACACTCTAGCTATACAGGCTCACTTATTCCAAATAATTTCACTTGTTCCATTTGGACAGTAGACTGGCCCCGAGACACTTGGTCAACCGAGCTCCAGTAGTCTGACTGTCAGTATGATTGGCCCCGAGACACTTGGTCAACCAAGCTCTAGCAATCACACTCTCAAATCACATCTCACATCAAATAAATCAATTTGATCAATATCGACAAATAGGTTAGTAATATAGCCTAAATGTTATCGTCGTACCGGTACGTACTTGGTCCTAGTGCTGCCCACTAGGTAGCACATTCTATTGATATCCTTCATTATTATATAAAACATACATTCATAAAATAAATTATGCATGATATTAAATAAAATAGCAACATAAACCATATATATACTAAAAATATACCAAAAGTAAACCAGGTATATTTCGAATATATATACGTTAAATATGTTCAATATAATTACAAAATAAATTGGAAATAAACTATAGATATACTTAAAAACATTTTAAGAATAATTCATTAGCAAAACATGCATATAATTTAAAATATACCAATCATATACCAAAAATAAACCTAAGCAATAATTAAATCATTTATGCATAATTTACTAAAATAAATCATACATTTTTAAAACATGCAATCCTAATACAAGTATATATAAAATAACAACTCACTGTTATTGCGCTCCTCGAGAAGGGTCCGACAGGCCTAGTCCACTAGGCTTCAGTCTCGGCGCAACTAAACAAACAAATGACAACATGAATCAGAATAAGTTTATCGACATTCTAGAGACTCAATCTAAGAATAGCGGATACAAAATAAGAATAGGAATTCGACCGGATATCATGTTTTACAAGAATTCTACCAAAAATCCTACAGAACCTCCTATATAAAAACGGACATCTCTCTACTCAAAGAGTAGAGCCGATCCTGCAAAGAAACACACTTCAAAAATATACAGCCATAAAATCCCTTGGTCGGACTCTCAAACTACAATTCTACCCACCGAGGTTCACAATTCACGAGATAATTACAGAACACATGAAAAATACAAAAAATAGCGAAAATACCCTTTAATACTCAAAATATAGCAAATTAGATATTTAAACGCTAAAAAGAATTATTTTACCAATAAATACATAAAAATCCTAATTTTAATAAAATATTATTAAAAATTCATAATTCTTGATAAATTCATAAATATTGACCAAAATACATTTTATAAATCCAAATTACATAATTAACCCTAAAAACATATCAAAAATTGATAAAAACTCATTTATTTAAAAAAATAGTATATTATATAGAATTTAAAAATAATTTACGAAAAATAGTTTTAATTAGTTAAAAATACTAATTAATTTGTAGAAATCATTTTTATACCTCAAATAACTATTAAAACCAATTTAATTACATTTTTAGCTAATTTAATGCCAAATTACCAAAATAGCCCTAATTATATAAATTCACTATAATTAATCAATAATTCCCCAAAAATAGTATAATTTCTCAACATATAATTCAATAATATCAACAAATATACTCAATTACCCAATTAATTTCAATAAAACACATAATTAACCTAATTTTCTAAAAATTACATAAACTAAATAAATTCATAATAATTATATAAAAATCACAAAAATTAAAAATAAATTTCTAAAATTCATTTTAACACCTATAAACACCATAAATCACAATTTCATAATTTAATTAATTAATTTTTGAAAATTAGAAAATATTAATAAAATAATAAAAAATTCACAAAAATCAAAATAATTCCCAAAAATTCTACAAAAATTCACAGAGGTAGATTAAGCTACAAGGATCAATGTTTGTGAATGAAGATTGCATGAATCATTCAAATTGAAGCTCAAAAAAATCAAGAACCCTAGTAGGCCGAAAATGAAAATTCGAAACCTAGAAAAATCTAGACCATTTCAAGTGAAACAAAACTTGGAAATGCACTCACTGGAGCTCAAGGAACAGATAGACACCGGTGTGGCTCAAAACGGTGGCTGAAAACACGTTGATCGACTTTTGGAGCAATTCTCGGCCTCTTAAAGAAAATTTGGCCAAACTCACCAGAAATGGAAGCTTGGGACGTCAGGAATGGCTGGAAGGGAAGGTGGCATGCCGGAAGGCACACCGACGGGAAGAGAATGGCATTGTAGGCGACGGAAATGGTGAAGGGGCGATCGGGAGGAAGAAGAAGAAGATAATGGCACGATTGTAATTTTCTAAACTTTTATTTTGGTTAATATATTATATGTATATATGTATATATATATCTTTAGTTAATATTATTTTAATATATAATATAATACACACAATAAATATGCACCACACACATATTTTAATAATATATATACACATATACATATATACACACTTAATTAACATTAAAATTATATAATATAATTTAATTAAAATAAACCCTAATTTAATTTTAAATGCATGTATACGTATATATTTTATTCGACACTTTAAAATTATGCATGAACTCATGCAACTTCATAAAATCGCTTAAATTAATTAATATTGATTTATTCACATTTTAATTTCCCTGAAAATAAAATTTTTGAAAAAATTTTACGTAAAGGACTTAAATATAATAAAAATAATTAAAAATGACTTTAATGATCAACTAATTAAATAATCAAAAATATATATTAAAATTATTAACACTGCATATCCCGATGCAGTTTAAAATTATTTAAAAACTCGGGATATTACAATCTTTTTCCCTTACAAGAATTCGTCCCCGAATTTCAGAAAAAGAATAAATACAATCAAGAAAGGAAGAGATACGGGTAAGAAGCTCGCATCTCAGCTTTAGTCTCTCACGTATGCTCCTCAACTCTATTGCTACACCACAGAACCTTGACCATCGAAATTTGCTTCGACCGCAACTGCCGAACTTAATAATCAACAATTGCCACAGGTTCTTCCACAAATGTCAGATCTTCATTCATTTCCACGCTATCGGGCTGCAACACGCGTGAAGGGTCTAAGACATACTTCCTCAGCATCGAGATATGAAATGCTAAATGCACTTGAGACATACTCGGGGGCAAAGCCAATCGATATGCAACAGTGCCAACTCTCTCCAGAATCTCAAACGGTCCGATATATCTCGGTGCTAACTTACCCTTCATGCCAAATCTCATCACACGCTTCATCGGAGACACCTTCAAAAAAATAAAATCTCAAACCTGAAATTCCACATCTCTGCACCTAGGATCCGCATAGTTCTTTTGCCTACTAACTACGGTCTCTAGTCTGTGCTTAATCATGGTGACTTTCTCTATAGCATCCTAAACCATCTTAGGTCCAATCAAAGCTCTCTCACCAATCTCATCCCAACTCAGAGGGGATCTACACTTCCTCCCATACAACGCCTCATATGGTGCCATGCCAATACTGCTATGGTAGCTGTTATTATATGCAAACTCTATGAGTGGAAAATGATCATCCCAACTACTTCCCAAATCCAAAACACACATCCTCAACATATCTTCCAATGTCTGGATCGTCCTCTCAGACTGACCATCTGTCTAAGGAAGAAAAGCAGTACTGAAGTCCAACCTAGTGCCCATTGCTTCCTACAACTTCTGCAAAAAATGTGAGGTAAACACTGAACCTCTGTCTGACATAACGGACACAAGTACTCCATGAAGGCACACAATATGCTTTACATACAGCTTCGCCAATCTAGCTACAGAATAGGTGGCTTTCACAAGCAATAAATGCGCGGACTTAGTCAACTTGTCCACAATCACCTAGATGGAATCATATCCATCCTTAGAACGAGGTAAACCAACCATAAAATCCATAGCTATCCTTTACCACTTCCACTCAGGAATAAGAAGAGGTTGAAGCTTCCCCGAAGGCTTCTGATGCTCAGCTTTCACTTGTTGACATGTCAAGCACTTAGCAACATAATCAGCGACATCCTTCTTCAGTCCGTCCCACCAGTATAAATCTCTGATACTATGGTACATCTTAGTGACACCCGGATGTATGTTATAGGCTATAGAATGTTCTTTCTCTAGGATCTCTTCTCTCAAATTATCCACATCAGGAACACACAATCTAACACTGATCCACAATACACCATCATCATCGAGTGTGAAATCAGTGAACTTCCCTGTACGAACATTCTCTGCAAGCTCTTCCAGAATAGGATCTCGGCTTTGAGCTACCTTAATCTTATCTCTGAGTATAGATCACACCTCAAACTGAGCTAGCAGTCCCCCTTATCTACTAATCTTCATCATCAAACCTTAATCCACTAACAGATGCAACTCCTGGATCAACGGTCTCCTCTCTACACTGATATAAGCAAGACTGCCTGAGGACTTTCTACTCAAGGCATCTGTTACTACATTGGCCTTGCCTGAATGATATAAAATCTCACAATCATAATCTTTCAACAGTTCTAACCATCTCCTCTGCCTCTGATTCAGATCTCTCTGCTGGAAAATGTACTTAAGGCTCTTGTGATCAGTAAAAATCTCACAAGTCACCCCGTACAAATAATATCTCCAGATCTTGAGAGCAAAGATTACTGTAGCCATCTCAAGGTCATGTGTAGGATAGTTCTGCTTATGCTTCTTCAACTGCCTTGAAGCATAGGCTATCACCCTACCATTCTGCATCAACACACAACCAAGGCCAACTCTAGAGGTATCACAATAAACTGTGAACTTGTCCATACCATTAGGCAAAGTTAACACTGGAATTATGGTCAACTTCTCCTTCAACAATTGAAAACTATTCTCATAAGCTTCTGACCACTTGAATCTTACATTCTTCTGAGTCAAGTGAGTCATAGGGGCTGCAATTCTGGAAAAATCTTATACAAACCTCCTATAATACCCGGCTAAACCTAGAAAACTTTGAATCTCTGAAACAGAAGTCGGTCTAGGCCACTCAGACACTGCCTCAATCTTATGTGGATCAACTTAGATACCCTCTTTAGACACCACGTGTCTAAGAAAAGAAACACTCTCCATTTAGAAATCACACTTTGAGAATTTAGCATAAAGTTGATGTTCTCTTAGTGTCTGTAGTACAGTCCTAAAGTGATATACATGCTCCTCCATACTTCTTGAATATACCAGTATATGATCGATGAAGACTATCATAAACTGATCCACATATGGCCTGAATACCCTGTTCATCATGTTCATAAAAGCTGCTGGTCTATTAGTCAAGCCAAAAGACATCACCAGAAACTCATAATGGCCATATTGAGTGTGGAATGTCATTTTAGGAACATCAGCTTCACTGATCCGCAACCGATGATAACCCAACCTCAAATCAATCTTAGAAAAGAATTGTGCACCCTGTAGTTCATCGAACAAGTCATCTATCCTTAGGAGAGGATACTTGTTCTTCACTGTCACCTTGTTCAGCTTGCATAGTCTCAAGGTACCATCCTTCTTCTTCATAAACAGGACTAGTGCACCCCAAGAAGAAACACTAGGTCTGATGAAACCCTTATCCAATAACTCTTGCAATTGCTCTTTCAACTCTTTTAACTCTACAGGAGCCATTCTGTAGGGTGGCATAGATATAGGAGTAGTACCTGAAACCACATCTATACAGAACTCAATCTCTCTTTGAGGTGGTAAACCTGGAAACTCCTCAGGAAAAACATCAGGAAACTTACAGGCAACAGGAACATCTATAAGTGGCAACTTCTCCACTGAAATATCCCTGACCAATGCCAAATATCCCTGACAACCTTTTCTCAGCAACTTCCTAACCGTAATAGCAGAAATGAGATTCTAAGGTGCTGAACTCCTATCACCCACAAACTTAAATTCTTCTTCACCAGGAATTCTGAAATTCACCTCTTTACTCCAATAATCCACCATGGTATAGTGCTGAGATAACTAATCCATACCTAGAATAACATTGAACTCCATCACATCCAACAAAATCAAGTCAGTGGATAATTCTGTACCTCCCATGAGAACTGGACAACCAGAAAGAACAACATCGGTGTCCAAAGAATCACTTAGAGGAGTGGCGACAGACAAAGGAAAAGCCATCCTTAAAGCTTGCCAACAAGACTTGGAAGCAAAAATAAGAGAAACGAACGAATGCATGGCACCCGGATCAAACAAAACCCATACATCCAGGTAATAGACAGAAACAATACCTGCCACGATTGCATTAGATGCCTGAGCATCCTGCTGAGTAAGATGGAAGACTCTGGCCTGTCCTCGACCTCCCTGCTGGCTGGTAGAAGCCTGGCCAACACCTCTGGCACCTCTACCATGGCCCTACTGGGGAACAATCTAAGTAGAACTCTAATGCTGAGCTGGAGGCAACTGAAAAGGAATGGGTGTAGCACTAGTAATCGACTGCTATGAAAATCATGGAATCTGAGGCTGCTGATACCCGGAATAAGGACACGATCTGGCATAATATCTTGTTTGCCCGCATCTGAAGCACGTCAGCGGTGTCATATAACACAGTCCCTGATGGACTCTGTCGCAGGTTCGACAAACACTGGCAGCTGATCCAGAACTACGACCACTGCTGCTTCTTGAAGCACCTGACCCGAGTCTAAATGGTCTACGCTGACCTCCATGGCCATGTCTACTATTTTGATGTATCCGCTGCTACTATCTCTGAGTCTACTGGGTTGGACCTCTCTACTGCTTACTCGATCTAATCTGAAAACTTGAGTACGGAGTAGTCTGAAATCCACCTGATTGAACACCCAGCTGGTAATAATTAAGCATAGCTCCTTGTCTGACTAGCCTCAATCTCCTTGGCCAATTGAATAACCGACTCCAGAGTAAGGTCCGCTGTAGGCATACCAGCAAATGCAGAACCCAATCCAGTGATGTATGTGGTAACTATGAAATACTGGTCTCGCATTAGATCCTCTACATATCTACCAAGCCGGAGGAACTCTTGGGTGTACTCCTCAACAGATCTATCACCATGCAAAATGCTGGTCAATCGGAGTCTGTAACTCATACGAAGTGGCTCTAGGCAGAATCTCCTCATAAATCACTCTCTGAACTGAGCCCAGGTCATCGTCATCATGTAAGGCTGGATCATTTGAATGAACCAGTCCAGGGCTGGTCCCTCAACAGAAAGCTCGACGATCATGATCCGCTGGTACTCGGTGTGAGCAGTCTGAGTCCTAGTCTCAATCGCATGCAAGAAGTCTAGAGGGTCGAAAGTCCTATTGAAAGTGATCCTGCCAACTCTGGCATAAAACAGAGCTGCCTCAGGGTCAGACATACCCTGCCGATAGGCAGGTTGAACAGGCGAAACAACCAGAGGTACAGGAACATCCTCAAACTCAGGCTCTACAGGCTCCTCATCCTGTATCTCTCTCTGCCTACGGTGACCTGCTGCTCCTCAAGGTCTACCTCTGCCACGACCTCTGCATCTAACTGGTGGCTCAAAAGGTAAAACCTCATCCTGAAAGGACTCATCATCCTCGGCCTTAACGACTAGTGGAGTGACACGCGCTCGCCTCCTCATTCTGAAAAGATAAACAAAATTATTCAGAAAAAATAGACAACGAAGGAATAACGTAGAAAACTAAAGCAAGGAATACTCATCAAGACATACTCGAATCTAATTCACTGCAGTAGTTTTAAAGAAAACATAATTTTGAAAACTAGGGCCACAACTCACACAACTAAAGCCCTGACGCAAAACTCCGCTCTGATACCAACTTTGTCACGACCTAAAACAGGGGCCATGACCGACGCTAGGGAACAGAAATTCTTTCGAATCCAGAACCCATAGCAAGCCTCAAAATAAAAAAAAATCAAAAAGCATGCAATAATAATAATAACATAAATAAAATATTTTGCAGCGGAAATAAATCTCATAAATAAAATAAGTATAATCCATTAACTCGTTTAAATAAACAAGCTCATCACATATATAAATAATCTTTTAATACAATCTCAGTTCAAATCTTTAAAATACATATTTCATACAGGCATAATACATAAATCCCACAACTCACTACAACTACTGCAGTGTCTAGATTATAAAATAAAGTCAAGTGAGCATATTACATAGTAAAGTCAGGGCAGAAGAAATTTAGCGTAAGGGTCTGTTATTGAGGTCTGAAGACGAAGACTCTCCTAAAAAATAGTCAACGGAGGGAAGTCAGACCTCACTGAGTAAATTATTATAATATATATACATGCATACTAAATGATAACGCACACATTCAATAGTATATATAATAAATATATATACAAGCAAATACACACAGATGTAACAAAATTATTTAATATATTTACTGAAAATAACATCCGTTTATGAAGAATCAAATAAAACCCTAGAAAATCTCAACCTCAAAACAGTGTTAGACAACACTCTAACCATACATGCTCACTTATTCCAAATAATTTCACTTGTTCCATTTGGAAAGTAGATTGGCCCCGAGACATTTGGTCAATCGAGCTTCAGCAGTCTAACTGTCAGTGTGATTGGCCCCAAGACACTTGGTCAATCGAGCTCCAGCAATCACACTCTCAAATCACATCTCACATCAAATAAATCAATCTGATCAATATCCATAAATAGGTTAGTAATATAGCATAAATGCTATCGTCGTACTGGTACATACTCAGTCCTAGTGCTGCCCACTAGGTAGCACATTCTATTGATATCCTTCATTATTATATAAAACATACATTCATAAAATAAATGATACATGATATTAAATAAAATAGCAACATAAACTATATATATACTAGAAATATACCAAAAGTAAACCAGGTATATTTTGAATATATATACGTTAAATAAGTTCAATATAATTACAAAATAAACTGGAAATAAACTATAGATATACTTAAAAAAATTTTAAGAATAATTCATTAGCAAAACATGCATATAATTTAAAATATACCAATCATATACCAAAAATAAACCTAAGCAATAATTAAATCATTTATGCATAATTTACTAAAATAAATCATACATTTCTAAAACATGCAATCCTAATACAAGTATATATAGAATAACAACTCACTATTATTGCGCTCCTCGAGATGGATCCGATGGGCCTGGTCATTAGGCCTCAATCTCGGCGCAACTAAACAAATAAATGACATCATAAATCAGAATAAGTTTATTGATATTCTAAAGACTCGATCCAAGAATAGCGGACACAAAATAAGAATAGGAATTCGACCGGATATCACGTTTTACAAGAATTCTACTGAAAATTTAGTAGAACCTCCTCTGTAAAACGGACATCTCTCTACTCAAAAAGTAGAGCCGATCCTGCAAAGAAACACACTTCAAAAATATACAGCCATAATATCCCTCGGTTGAACTCCCAAACTACAATTATACCGACCGAGGTTCACAATTCACGAGATAATTACAGAACACATAAAAAATATCAAAAATACCCGAAAATACTCAAAATATAGCAAATTAGATATTTAAATGCTAAAAATAATTATTTTACCGATAAATACATAAAAACCCTAATTTTAATAAAATATTATTAAAAATTCATAATTCTTGATAAATTCATAAATATTGACCAAAATACATTTTATAAATCCAAATTACATAATTAACCCTAAAAACATATCAAAAATCGATAAAAACTCATTTATTTAAAAAAATAGTATATTATATATAATTTGAAAATAATTTACAAAAAATAGTTTTAATTAGTTAAAAATACTAATTAATTTGTAGAAATAATTTGTATACCTTAAATAACTATTAAAACCAATTTAATTATATTTTAATCCAATTTAATGCCAAATTACCAAAATACCCCTAATTATATAAATTCACTATAATTAATAAAAAATTCCCCAAAAATAGTATAATTACTCAAAAATTAATTTCTCAACATATAGTTCAATAATATCAACAAATATACTCAATTACCCAATTAATTTCAATAAAACACATAATTAACCTAATTTTCTAAAAATTACATAAACTAAATAAATTCATAATAATTATATAAAAATCACAAAAATTAAAAATAAATTTATAAAATTCATTTTAACACCTATAAACACCATAAATCACAATTTCATAATTTAATTAATTAATTTTCGAAAATTAGAAAATATTAATAAAATAATAAAAAATTCACAAAAATCAAAATAATTCCCAAAAATTATAAAAAAATTCAAAGAGGTATATTAAGCTACAAGGATCAATTTTTGTGAAGGGATATTGTATGAATCATTCAAATCTAAGCTCAAAAAAATTAAGAACCCTAATAGGCCGAAAATGAAAATTTGAAACCTAGGAAAATATAGACCATTTCAAGTGAAACAAAGCTTGGAAATCCCCTCACTAGAGCTCAAGGGAGAGATAGAGACCAGTGGGTCTCGAAACGGTGGCCGGAAACACATTAATCGGCGTTGGGAGCAATTGTCGGCCTCTTGAAGAAAATTCAGCCAAACTCACCGGAAATGGAAGCTTGGGACGTCGGGAATGGCTGGAGGGGAAGGTGGCACACCGGGAGGCACACCGACAGGAAGAGAATGGCGTTGCAGGCGACGCAAATGGTAAAAGGGCGATCGGGAGGAAGAAGAAGATGATAATGGCACGATTGTAATTTTGTAAACTTTTATTTTGGTTAATATATTATATGTATATATGTATATATATATCTTTAGTTGATATTATTTTAATATATAATATAATACACACAATAAATATGCACCACACATATAATTTAATAATATATATACACATATACATATATACACACTTAATTAATATTAAAACTATATAATTTAATTTAATTTAATTAAAATAAACCCTAATTTAATTTTAAATGCATGTATACGTATATATTTTATTCGAGACTTTAAAATTATGCATGAACTCATGCAAATTTATAACACTGTTTAAATTAATTAATATTGACTTACATTTTAATTTTTTCAAAAATAAAATTCTTGGAAAAAGTTTACGTAAAGGACTTAAATATAATAAAAATAATTAAAAATGACTTTAATAAATGATCAATTAATTAAATAATCAAAAATATATATTAAAATTATTAACACTGCATATCCCGATGCAGATTAAAATTATTTAAAAACTCGGGATATTATTATTATTATTATTATTATTATTATTATTATTATTATTATTATTATTATTATTATTATTATTATTATTATCAATAACAAGTAAAAATGTGGAATGTCCATTATATTTAAATTTAAACTAAAAATAAAAAAATTAACATTGGATGATTTCAAATTTTATAATTTCAAATTTTATAATTTTTAATCAAAATATGTTGTTATTATCATATTTGATAACTTATTAAATATTATTGCTATCAAGTAATATTATCTTATTGATATTATTTAAAATTAATGAGCTAGATAATATTATAATTATTATTATTTTGCTACATAATAATACATAAACATATATCATAGATAATAAAAATGTCATAGTTTTGCTTAAAACTATGTCATTTTAATTAAAATAAGTAGTTATCTTATAAACAAAAATAAGAGGAAATATGTCATTTTTTATTAATTAAAATATATTGCTATTATTATATTTAATAACTTATTAATTATTATTGTTATTAAGCAATTTAATCTTAGTGATAATATCTAAAAGTAATGAGGTAAACAATATTATTAGATATAATAATATTGTGTGTATATAATATTGTGTGTGTGTGTATATATATATATATATATATATATATATATATATATATATATATATAATATTATTATTAAAAATAATAATATGGTGTGTGTATATATATACACACACATATATATACAAATAATAACCAAAACGAAATATTTTTACCCAAAATTATATCGTTTTGATTTGTAGATAATAAATATAATTTTATTTTATTTATGGATAATAAATATAATTTTTATTAATAATATAAAATTTTTTATTACATAAATTTTCAAATATCTTGTACCATACCATACTGATTTATTCCAATAGGACCGAATCCATATACCGAACCGTCCCAAAAAATGGGATGGTACTGATATGAAGATTTTTAAATTAAGTAATGGTATTTAAAATTTTATTTTTAAAATCCCTAAAATATAGTACCGTTTCAAAGTTTTTAAATTCCCGGATTTCTCCAACCCGTGTTCACCCCTATTCACCATATCAACAAACACATTAGATGCCAGCTCAGATTGGTAACTAAAATAAAACCATTAAAATTTAGTGCTCAAAATAAAATAAATGAAAAGTTGGACGACCATCAATATATTTAATCTATTAATCAACCATGTTAAAAATTTTATTTGATCTATATTAAAAAAATTATATATAATTCCAAATTTAACTAAAGAATTTACTTATAAAGGTAATGTCAAACTAAATGTGAATAATACTTAACAACTTTCTACCAATAAGTTTAAGGTAAAATCCATACAAACCCCTAAAATTTTTATGTTTTTAGCTTTAAATCCCTCAAGTTTCATTTTCTATATCTAGACTTTCGTATTCATGGGTTATAAATTTTGAACCCTTCAATCATTTTTTTAACACAAATTATTTCCTTTTTCTCTCTAAAGTTTTATCTTTTTAACATTTATGCCATTATTTACTTTTTTTAACACTTATATCTTTTAGAATTTTTCATCAAAAAATGAATTTACTTATTTTAATTTTTAATATTTAAATTAAAAATATAAATATAATTTTTTATATACAATAATTTTAATATTTTAATAAAAATATAAATTTATATATACATATTTAAATAATTCTAAATTTTAAAAATAAATAAAGTAGTTAATGTTAAGATATAGAAAAGAATATAGTAATATTATTGTTTTCACAATATTTTAAATTATACAAGTTTTATTTTCAATAAAAATTTATTTTTTTAGAATGAAATATTATGATGAAAAAGAACATTATAATTAGAAGACATTATGATAAAAATATATTTTTTAATTATTTAAAATTTCTATTTTTAATACATTTTTGGCTTTATTTTTGTACAAATTTTAAGGAATATAAAATTTATTTTTATTATAATGTCTTTAGAGGAAGCTTATAAGCATGGGGCTTAAAAAGGAGAGAGTGGAGAGAGAAACAAAAAACCATTAGCAACTTAGAGGAAGCTTAGGAAAAAAAGAAAAAGCTCTAAAAAAAAGAAGAAAGAAAACATCTTTGGAAAGAAAGAGGAAACCTAGCTTAGGAATCCATTTTCTTGAAGGATGAAGGACGAGATCTTGCATTCAAGTGAAGCTTTGGACCAAAATAACTTTTGATGGTGAAGTATTTTTGAAAAGCAAGCTTCTAGATCAGTAGAAAGCTCCATATTTCTTTATTAAGCTCTAGTTTTAACATAAGTTCTTTGTTGTTTACTTGTTTACTTTAGATCCTATATCCACAACATAATGTTTTATGCTCATAAGTATTAAGGTAAGTGTAACGTTGTTTATATATGTGATTTGATTAACTCAGAAGTTAAGGGGCTTAATTAAATAATTTTTATGCCTAATCATTAGGCAACGCCTCTTCAAAGAGGCATTGCCTCTTTAGGTTAAGGTGATACAAAATCGCCTCTATGCTTAGAGGCAGTGCCTCATTGATGAGGCGTCGCCACATCAACAAAGTTTAGCATTTTAACCTTTGACCTTAAGTCTGTTTTTGCATGATTTATATGTCTTCACATCTTTATATTGATAGTTCTCCTCATACATAATTATTTTGTCATCATGCTTAAATAAAAAATATTCATAAATTTGTCTTTATCATCATTTATATATATTTGGTGTTATAATGAACTAACCTTGTGGGTTTATTTTTTGGAAGTTTTCTTATCTTCATGGAGACTAATATTGATTGTAAAAAACCTTGAGGTGACTCATAGTCATCAATTGAGTATCCCCTTTTAGTTTCCCTAAGTTTGCTTGTTTAATAACTAGTTTATTTTTGGTTTATTTTACTTTTACTTGCACAAAGTGTTGTAATCCTTAATCCCTTCCCCCATTTTATTTGAACGTACTATTTTATGGAATTTTATAATGAATATTGGGACTTATAATGCATAAAATTTAATTAATGTGGAAACTTGGGCTTAAACATAAAATTCGATAATTGTTTGGAAGAAATTACAATTCATATATTAATAAAAAAATAATTAAATAATCAAAGGTAATAAAATACAAAACACAAATGGAGGCCAACTATAAGGTTGGTGGGCATTCCGAAAGCCCATACCCAGTTTCCAAATCCATTCTATAATGACAATTTCTAGGAACCTTTGTGGGATCCAATTTTCATACAGTGTGTCTCGGATCTTATTTGGGTGGCAACTCCTTCTTCGATTTGGTTTTATGCCTATATTGTATTTCCTAGTAGGCCTCAGGCCCACATAGTGTAGTGGTCGCCAAATACTTAAGTGCGCGTTAAACCTCGCTGCCTATAATGGCAACTCCATTAGGGATAGATAAACTAATTCTAGTGTTTTTTATGTTATCATTTTTTTTATTATTATTATTTTTTTTTTTGCATTTTATTTCATTCACTACACATTTTCACACATTGAGCACTTCAGTCCCTAAATAGCCAATGATGGTCATTGCTTTGCTACCTATATTTCACTCAAACCTAGTGGTGAAGTATTTGATTATTGTCACTCATGACATGTACTTATCCACATCATATGGACCCTTAAATGGGGAGAATTAATGGAGGTATATTATTATTAGAGCTGAAGCTTATTATCCAAAGACTTAAGTGTATATAACAACTTAATAATTTTCCTTAGCTTTTTTCCCAAATGCATGTGTTTTATACTATATAGTGGATTCACAAAATAAATCCCGAGCCCATTCTAAATGGACTTTATCAAAATGGGCCTTTCATGCCTATTCAAGCCCAGTATAAATGGACTTTGTCAAAATGGGCCTTTTATGCTTATTTTACCTTATGGACCTTGACAAGTTGGACCTTTAAGGTATATTTTGGCCCATTAAGAATGAACTTTGGATTTATATAAGGAATTCACTACTTATTTGAAATTTCTTTAAAGCTTTCATATGTACATCGGTCTTACCATCCCCTACTGATGATTAAGGCTTAGACTAAAAATCCTAGGAAAAGAAACTTGCCATTAAATATGTGAGTAGGAGAAATAAGTGTGGAGATTATCCTTCTATATTTGTTTTTGCTATGTGCATATTTCTTTTTCTTCTTTTAAATAATGAAATAAAATGAACCTACATATCATGCATACACGTTATGCATAAATTCTAACCAGTGGTGGTTCTAGATATAGATTTGTGATAGTTTTTAACTTGGACATGGTCTGACATTAGTCATTTAGTTAGGACTCCTTAAGAAATAGTGATGGCAAGTAGTTTTGATCTTAAAGATTTCAAGGAATAGTTAAAAGCAGAAATAGCCGAACAAACTCGTTCAATCATATGGGAGATGATGACGGAGATGATAGGATAAGCCAGATAATAAACACTAGTATAATAACCACCATTTTTAGATCTCGAAGCTGAAATTCTTACAAGGCAACAGGTGGAAGATGATCTTGAGACTTTGGTAGCCGAACCAGTAACCTGATAGAATATGAATCTCTTTGAGAATGTGAAGAAGACTAATTAGGTTAAGGGTATTACCAAAACCATGGCTCATGTACAAATACTAATGAAAGAAAAAGGGATTGATGCCCTAATGGATTATGCCCACTTGGATTTGGATGGAGATGATGATCCTTTGCCTTCGAAGTTTAAATTTCCTAATATGAAAAAATACACTGGTACGAATGATCCTCATTTGTATTTAAATCAGTATATGGCTCATATGAAAATAACTAGCTTGACTAAGGCATAGATTATGAAATAGTTTCCTTTGTCTCTAGAAAGGGCTCCTATCTATTAGTATTATGCCTTGGAATCACATATGCAAAGTGATTAGAAAGAGTTATGTGCTGCTTTTGTGAAACAATATAGTTTGAATGCCTAAATGGATGTATCTTTTAAGGAATTGCAGAATACTAAGCAACAATTCAAAAAATATTTTATCAATTACTTAACTAGGTAGAGAGGAAAATTAGTATAAATGAAACTCAGACCCGCCAAAAGCTAATCAGTTAGTAATCACAAAGGAAGGATGTGTCCTTCCACTTTCTAAAAAATTAAAGGATCTTGGAATTTGAAACTTTGAAGAGTTGTATAGATTTAGGGTGCAAAAAGAATCTAATTTGGCCAAAGAGAAGAAGTTCTTTAGTGGGAGATCTACAGGCAAATAAGCAATTGGTTCGAGCAATAATATGAAAATTAGTGCTATTAGACAACCAACCAGTAATATACAAATTAATGTTATCAGGCAGCCTCAGAATTTTTTAAACTTAAGTAGGCCCATGTCAAAAGTTTTGGAAAAACTGATGGAGAAGAACCTTATGCAACCTTTACCCTAACGACCACACTTACCAAATGCCAACCCAAAATTCTACTAAAAATACCATTAAGCCATTAGACAAGATATTGATGTCTGCACCAAAATGAAACATGAAATCTAAGACCTCATTGACTTAAGCAAGATCACTGACCCCAAAACCTGAAAGATAAACACTCAAAATAACCTTTTGCCTAGCTACCAAAATGTCCTAACACCAAATGCACCCATTCTTATGATCAACATAGGTCTATCAGAGGAGCAAGTCTTAAGATCTTTTATTAATGCTGCACCTAGCTTACTAAAACCTAAACCTATAGACCTGAACCAAAATAGGCAACCTTTGGGACTTAGTGTGAATGTTTTGGATATGTGGAGCTTTAATCACAAAGAGGGAGGACAGATTGACCTATAGTAAAATAAGGAGAACAAGGAGAGTTAATCAGTTAGGAAAGTTAAAAAGAAAGAAACAGAAACTAAATATGCCAACTTTGAATTGAAGAAGAAGGAAGAGGGTACAAAAGAGGAAGTGAAGAAAGAAGAGACTGTTGCTAGTGTTTGGGAGTTGTTATGCATTCCCAGGATCATCACAAAGCACTGGTTCTGGCTTTGAATTATAAAAAGATATGTACAAGCTGCACTCCTTAGCAAATGGTTAGTTTGTTGATGGAAACCCCCTAAGGAGCTATTGTGTTTTCTAACGAGGATCTGCTATTTGAAGGAAAAGACCATCACAAGGCTTTATTCATTAAGGCTGAGGTAAAAAGGAAGCTAACTTGCTATGTGATGGTGGATAATGGTTCTACTATTAACATATGTCCCTTAAAAATTATATCAAAGTTGGGATTGACTGTGGCCAACCTGGAACCTTCTGAGGTGATCATCAAGGCCTATAATGATATGAAATGGTCAGTTAAGGGAATGTTTAGAGCATTAGTTAAGACTAGACTTATTGAGACGTGGGTCAACTTACATATGATTGACATTCTTGTGAATTTTACTATCCTATTATGAAGGCTGTAGTTTCATCCGTAGGGGTTTGCCATCCACCATCCATCAGAAGATGAAGTTCCCGTATGAGGGTAATATTGTTACCATCTCTATGGAAATAAAGTTGTTGTAGCTGCTTTAAAGTTGGCCCCTAAAGAAATCCCCATAAGCTTAAACTTTGAGGTCTACATGATTTATGAGGATGAGCTAGACAAGAAAGTTATGAGCATAATGAAGAAAATGAAGTTCATGCCCGGCTTAGGACTAGGAAAGAATCAAAATGGGCCTCTTAAGTTCATAGAATAAAAATTCCCTATTTTGAAATACAAGATTGGGTATTCTAGGTTTGAAGAGTCTAAAGATAAAGAAAAGGCTACCTCTGAAATTAAGAAACGAGGGCTCGGGGATGTGTTTGCTAAGGAAGGCTTCTGTTATCTGTATACGGGGACTCCTAAACCTCTTCTGATGGCTAAGGAAGTGATTTTAGGGTTTGAAATCTTTACTGAGTATATGAATGTGGTGAAGAAATTGCTACTAAAGAAAGTTTTATGGAAGAGTTGGTATTGGCTGAAGAAGAATCTAAGGAGGTCGTTGTTGCATCGAACTTGAAAGACGTCGTTAATCAAAACAAGGAGCTGGATCTTAAGACTTATACCTTGAGTTCTATCATGGATCTTTTCTATGATGATTTTGATGTCTCTCTTTCTACTTTGTTTGAAGCCATTGACTTATTCTTTTCTAAAGTTAATGTAATGAAGTTTGACTTTGTTTATTTGTGTGATGTGTTTCTTAATGGTTATTTTGTTTATGATAATCATTTTATGCATATATTTAACATTAATATTTTTAAACTGAATCATTTAATTTACGCATAAATGATAACCTTAAGAATATATTGATTGCTTTTGACTTAACTCAGGATGAGAGAGAAAAAAATTAAAGAAACATTAAAAAGACGATAGAAAGTATTTGCTTGGGGTTATAAGGACATGCCTAGAATTGACAGAAAGGTCTCAGAATATAGGATCCTTATATATCCTCAAATATCACTAATAAAGTAGAAAAAGAGAAGGTTAAGGTCATAATGGACTCTTTTGGTTAAGGAAGAAGATAAGAAGCATCTAAAGGCAAAGTTCGTAGAGGTAGTAGAGGATGCCCATTGGTTAGCAAACATAGTACTAGTCCCCAAGAAAGATAAGAGGGTCATGATATGTGTCGACTATAGAGATATAAACAAAGATTGCCCAAAGGATGACTTTCCACTACTATATATTAACACGCTTGTTGATAGCATATATTACAGTGTGATGTATTCTTTCATGGATGGCTTCTCGGGATACAACTAGATTGTGATAATAGTGATTGACAACCTTAAAATGTCTTTCAATATCGAATGGAGCAACTACTATTACCTGGTCATGTCGTTCAGATTAAAGAATGCGAAAGCTACGTATTAAAGGATGGCTACAACCCTACTACACGACATGATCCATAAGGAGATAGAGGTATACATGGATGATATGATGGTAAAATCTCCCACTAGAGAGGGGCATTTTGAAGCCTTAGACAAGTTCCTTGCAAGAGTTGAAAAGTATAATCTCATATTAAACCTAAAGAATTGTATTTTAGGGTAAAATATAGGAAATTACTAGGGCACATCGTTAGTTAGAAAGGGATAGAAATAATCAGGAAAATGCTTGCACCGAGAAATGAAAAAGAAGTTAGAGGATTCATTA
Source organism: Mallotus nudiflorus (assembly GCA_947683625.1). NCBI lineage: Eukaryota > Viridiplantae > Streptophyta > Magnoliopsida > Malpighiales > Euphorbiaceae > Mallotus > Mallotus nudiflorus. The sequence goes on from CANTUR010000109.1 coordinate 2,971,633, forward strand.
GGCGATTGCAATATATTAATAGGTTCATAGCTAAGTTGCTAATCTTCAAGCTTCTAAAGAAGAATCAACTAGTGATCTGGGATGTTAACTGTTAATAACTTTTGAAACTATTAAAGATTATTTAATGAATCCTTTAGTCTTACAGCCACTAAGGCCTAGAAAGCCATTAATTATTTATTTGGCAATTGAGAAGGATGTAATAGGCACAATGTTAGCTCAAAAAAGTAAAGGGAAAGTCGAGTATGTAGTATATTAGTTGAGTAAGAACTTTACCATATGAAGCCAATTATAGCATGGTAGAGAAGACATGCTTAGTTTGTAATATGGGCAACTAAGAAATTTTAGCATATTTTCCAATCTTATAGAGTGCAGGTAGTCTTTAAACATGACCCTTTTAGATACCTCAAATAGACTCCCTCGCTAATTAGAAAATTATCCAGATTGTTGGTTCTGCTCACTGAATTCGACATAAACTATATTACAAAGAAAGTAGTGAAGGAGAGAGCATTAGCAGACTTTTTAGCTCAGGAATCTAGTAGATGATGAATAGAAGTAGGAACTAGAGTTTCTAGATGAACATCTGGGGCAATAGAGGTCTAGGGATGGAAAATGTATTTTGATGGAGTTATTAACAATAAATGGGTAGGTATTGGTTTAATTCTGATCACACTAGAGATGGAGAGATGATCTTAATGGTGAAAAAACTAGAGTTTGAGGTGACAAATAATCAAAATGAAATATAAGGCCTGCATTTTTAGGGTGAAAGCACTTCGGAATATGGGGGCAGAAGATGTCACTATGTATGGGGATTTTATAATAATTGTAAAGTAAGTTTCTAAAGAATGAGAATTAAAAATAGATAATTGTGTTTATATTAGGACTATTTGGCTACTATTGTATTATTTTATTACCCAATGCAGGTTTGTTCATCTACCCTAAGATGAAAACTAACTAGTTGATGCTTTGGCTACTTTGGCTTCGATGAGGGAAAATAGAAAGCTAATAAGTGTTAAGTCCTTGTTTTAGTAAGATCCTAAAAACCCTTATTATATGAGGAGATAAGGGTAATGTCAGTTGATATTCCTTAAAATCCCTAATTTTATGATATACAGTGGTATTTAAAAGTCGAAAAATTCCCTGAGGATGCTGATAGAAAGAAAGAATTTCTTAAGGATGTTGTCACAATAATTCATTAGCTACAATGTGGGTGTTGTACAAAAGGATGCCAAATGGGGGTTCACTTGAGATGTGTTGACAAATATGAAGCCCAAAAACTTATAAAAGCAGTGCATAAAGGAGTATGTAGGCTATACATGAATGGGATAGTCCTAGTAAAGAAGATAGCTTAATAAGGTTACTTTTGGCTGAGCATAGAAAAAAAACTGTGTTAGGTTCGTAAAAGGATGGTTCATAACTGTCAGGCCTATAGGGATGTCAGTCATTTGCCATCCATAAAGCTTCAAGGGATGACTTCTCCTTAGCCATTTACAGTATGAAGAAATTGATTATTATAAGGGAGATAAGGCTAAGAGTATTAAATGGTCATCGATACATTGTGGTGGTGATTGATTATTTCTCCAAATAGGTTGAAGCTGAATCTTATACCATTGTTGGCTCAAAGCAAATGATAAGATTCATTGAGAAGAACATAATTTATAGATATGGACTGCCTCATCATATTATCATTGATAATGGGGTTTAATTTTGGGCAAAGATAGCTGCATTGTTAAAGAATACAAGATTGACCATCACAGGTCATCTCCATATAGGGCATAGGCAAATGGGGTAGTGGAAGCTGCGAACAAAAATGTAAAGAAGAACCTGGCTAAGATGATAGAGAATTACCAAGATTAGGTAGATTATCTATAATTTGCATTATGGGGATATAGGACTACTGCTGAGGAACCTTGACTGTATCATTCCATATTCTTTGGTGTATGGGTGTGAAGCTACATTGCCAGTAGAGGTCGAGATTCAATCATTAAGGGTTCTCTTGGAATCTAAAATTCCTGAGTACTAGTAGGTAGAGAGTCGATTGACACAGTTGACAATTTTGGATAAGAAGAGAATGAAATCTATGTATCACTCACAGTTGTATCAGAAAAGAATGTCTTAGGCCTATAACAAGAAAATCAAGGTAGGAAAGATCAAAGAGGGTGATTTAGTGTTAAAACTCACTAAACTAATCATGATTGACTTGCAGGGTAAGTTTAAGCCAAATTGGGAAGATCCATATGTAGTGAAGAAGTTGTTTCCAAGGGTGTCACTATTTTGTCAGACTTAGAAGGAAATGAATTTAGAGAGCCCATGAACCTAGATAAGCTTAAGAACTACTTTTTGTAAGTATGACTAGGGAGAAAACATAAAAAAGAGGCTGTCTAGGCAAAAAATCAGAGATCAAAAGAAAAAAAAATAAGTCTTACTGGATTGAAAATCTCAAAAGATGCGATCCAAGCAAAAATTAAAGATATGTAAAAGGGGAGAGAGAGAGAGAGAGAGAAATAATTAGTTGAAAAAACTTGCAAGGGCAAACTACTTAATGTCATGAGATATGGTAGAAGTAAAATGTATATCCATATTGTGTTTAAACTAAATGAAATATATTGCCTTTATTAGTATTAAATATTGCGTTAAGTGTCTATTATAAACAGTTTAACTAAAAAAAAGGAAATTTTACCTAACAAGAGGGAGATGATGACTTAATTCATAAACTAATTTTGATTCCTTTTCTTTTGATAAATATCTAGAGCCCTTGACATTTATAACTCTCTTGTTCTTTTATTTCTAATGAACTCATATCTTTCTATATATTGTAATTGGATCCATGCCTTGTACTGATCATCGATGTCGGACCTCCAACATAATCGATGCACCTCTAAATGATTCTGTAAGGCTAGGTAGCAACCAAAATATCCAGGAAGTTTTGAGAGAAAGGTCCTAGTTCAAACTCATGCACTAATCTCACGATCAACTATTTTTGTCCATATTATCGGCAAAGACGGGCAAAATTATAGAAAGTATCAAAGTAGAGTCCAAAAATGGGAACGCAATAGGTATATGGTCAAATGGGTCATATACTATAATCTTCACTAGGGGCACATCCACTAGATTAGAGTATTAGGGAATGTCGACAACTAGCTTTGAACATCTTTTGGTATGGGATGCAACTTCTGGCTCAACAATGCTTGGCTCTGTAGTGTGCAATATCTTACGGAGGTTCAAGTAATTCTATTTCTTATAAAACCAAATTTATAAAAGTGATGAGTAAGTAAAAATGCCAAAAAGTGCAAGGCGAGAATAAGAGAAGAAGAAAATCTACCTTTAACAGGAGCGAACTTCCAAAAAAGCACTTAGTTGCTGTAAAGTGATCTAACCCAATTATGGTTTCTGCTAAGATAAGAGGGAAAGGATTAAGCCCAACTTCCACTTGATCCAAAATATTGAGGATTTTTGAATCACAGTTTCCCTGAAGGGGAAATAAGTAGGAATTAGGCATATAGGCAAAGAGCAAGCATTTCTGGCCAATAAGCCTCCTTTTTATTTGTGGTTGCAATGAACTCAAGGAAAGGCCTTACTAGAACTTTATTACTGAAGATGTGATGAAAAGAAGACTGGGGTGAAAGATTGAATAACCTGGCCATTTAATATTGAACGAAGTGCAAGTTTGGAGTTCTAACCTAAGGGGACTGTAAGCTAACAAGTAGAATCCATATGATAACCCAAAATAGCTTTGAATTCTTCTTGAATAGGGCATAGTTCCACTGTATTGAATTGGAATACATGTTTTTGGGGACCCTAAAATTGAGTTATAGCATAGAGAAAAGGGAAATTAATTCTCCTAACATACAAAGATCGAAGATTGATAAGTGAAATGATTCAAATTTCCCATGATTCACTGTCTAAGCTCTTCAGGATTGGCTGTAGTTGGTTCATGCTTTTTTTTATCATTTTGGGAGGTGGGGATGTTATCTGGAGAGAGAAAATTGAGAAGATGGAAAAAAGTATGGAATTGGGAATTTTAAAAGAGAGTGAGGAATTTAAGTAGCTCCTGATTGTTGCTGTAGAGGTGTTTGCCTTTACGATCAAGTGATGCCTCTTCTTATTAAGGTGATTCCCTATCGGCCCTTCACAAAAAGGTGTTTCCCCAATATTAAGGCGACATGTCTTCCGACAGCAAGCACATGGACATCTTATTGTACTGACATTGATGATTAACAAGAAAATGTAAAACAATTATCGAAAGGCAAAACATTTATAATAAAAAATATTTTCAGTCAATTCAAATTCAATCAAATGAAAATTAGGTTCAGCATTCAATCAAAATTAAATGTGAAACTTTTAAAACAAATATCAAGATGAAATATCAAAATAATATAGAAACAATAATTCAAGATGGCAAAATTGATCCTATGTTAACACTCATATAAGGTAGCCCCCTATTCATTGCCTTCGGACTTATCATCTCCCTCACTAGCAGGATCATCTCCATAATCATCTCCCTCATCTATGGGATTATTGGCATGCTCGTTCTTTCCTCCATCACTGCCCTCCTCATCATCTTTGTCATTATCATCACTCAAAGGGCAGCCAACTAGCATCCAGAGCAATGATCTTAGCCTAACTAGCCTTATCTTAGTCCTATCAAAGTATAGTAAGAGGTGAGATATCATGAAAGGATACATATATGTAGGAAAGGAAATAATTGATACCTCCCTTTACTGTGTCATGCTCATCAAGAAGTCCCACTAGGCCTCGATCACCCTGTACATATACTCTCCCTAATCTCAAGGTATCTACATAATTAATGATGTATTAGGACTAACCCTGTATTAAGTAAAATTTAAGAACATGATTTTAAAAAGGAAGAGGACTTACATATGTAGAGGCCTCTAGAATGAACACTACTCCAAAGTCTCAATCTAATGTCAAGAACTAATGCAATAGCTTGCTTGAAGGCATCCAACACCAAGTTGAATAGATCTGGAGGGGCCGCCAGCCTACCAGCCACCATTTGAGGCATGTAGCTGGAGGGCTTCTCTAGTAGAAGGTGCACCAGAGGAGGTACCCTCTCCACTAGGCACAATACTTAGGCGCTGAGGATGTCTCTATTACTCAATAGGCCTACGACAAGCAGCTTGTGCCTAAGGAGAGATTAAATCAAGAAAATGATACATCATAGACGTGAATATAAAATTGTATGCTTTATAAATGATGTGCTTACTTGATATGTGGATTCAAGTGGGGGCACCCTTTATAGGAGCTGGGTCTTGCGTAACTCTATGTATCGAGGCCTTCATCCTCTTGCAATAATCCTTTACATCTTCCCCCTCCAAGGCCTAGTCAAGCTCCTCTCCCTCCAATAAATGTACCCAAAAAATGGATCGAGGAGGAAAAAGAGGTGGTCATCTCACTTGAGTGCCCTGGTGCCAATTGTGTATCCTCTTATCAAGGTACCAAACTTTGCAGTTAGGCCTCTGAGCAAGACCCTCCTTCTAAACAGCAGAATCACGCAAATCATGGCCTGGGACCATCCAGTCTAAGGACCCCATAAATTCAGGCACAACTGTGGAAGCAAACTAGTAAGTGGATGAATTGGATAAGCAAATATGTTGTTGATTATAATTATGTTTGTAGGTACGTACCTCATCATGTGTTAAAGTGTTTAGCCACTGGCAATGGATGTGCAAGCGAGAGATAGGCCTCCTCTAAGCACAACTGGGGGCCCCATCTCGCTATAGCAGGGAAGGGAGTGTTACAGATATGGGATATCCCAATAGTTATCTCTAGCTCTAAAGCTCAATCCTACAAAAGAGAGAAGTATGGTTAACAAATTATTATAATGGCATTTGAGATGAACCCAATGAAAATGAGGAAAAGGGGAACATACGGAATAAACATGCCAAAAATCGTAGAGTCATATGGCTTTACATACAACTCATCTATACTCTTATATAGGTAGGCTAAAGCAATAAATGCCCTAATCATACGAAGCCACCATATCTATATCCCTCAAAGGCATCAAGAAAATCAATATATATAGAGTTAGCAGTGTCAACACATAGGGTGGTGCCTACCAGGTACATCAAGAATGCCTTCACTACCTAATCAATCTCACGGGGTATGGTAGCTGTCTCAACTCTAGCGCTAGTGTAGAAGCTCTTGATATAATCCAGTTTTATGGTGTGCATCCTTTAATGTCTAGGACCATGCTGAGTAGATGCTCGATATAGTGAGATGGTCTAGAGATGAGATGGAGACTCATATAAAAAGGAACAAAATCTCCTTCATAAGCGATGTCGATAACAGTAGCAAAGGAGACCGACTTTAGAGTGAACTCACCAAAAGGGAAATGGAATATGTAAGTAGTGTTAGACCATATCTCTATCAGAGCATAAAAAGGCTGATAGTCTGTGTGCCCCTGCTATACTGGGAGTGCAAGGGTAAAATCTAAAAATTCAGTGTCCTGAATGCTAGTCTTGATCTCGTTTATAAGTTCATCATACTAGGCTCATGCCCCATTGAAATTCCTAGAACCTTTGAGAATGTGTGCTTTGAGCTACATAATAAACAGGATTTTGAATTATCAATTTAATTGAATAAAGTATAAAAATTTTGTATAGTGCTGTCAATGAGGCAATTGCCTCTATGCATAAAGACGATCGCCCTATCGAAGAGTCGATGTCTCTTCTTATAGAGGCGATTGCATCCTTAATAGATTGCCTCAACATGATAAGGTGAATGCCTCTTCAAAAGGGTGATCACCCTAATGAAGATGCAAACATCCCATCGAAGAGGTGACCCCTCTTCATATTGGTGATCTGACACACAATTTTTATTTTTATTGATTTTCTTATTTAAGTTAGGTGCATTCTCATTTCTTAATGATAAATATGTGTTTTCTAATAATAACCTAGTATTGCCTGATATTATTTGTAGGAAAATCAAATAAACTGCACTAACCTCTCTAGTGGCCAACCCACAGATGTAAGATCGCATGTCTGCTAGAAGGGAGATCTCATCTCTGATAGAGAGGCTAAAGTGTCATAAAGGATGTACTAAAGGTGATACCGAGTCCTACTCTGAGAGGTTTGGGTCCGTGCACTGTCCATGGTAGAAAGGTTATAAAGAAAAGCATGAGAACTATAACAAAAAAGTGAGAATAGGGAATAATGAAAGAATGAAGAAAATGGATAAGTTTTCTTTATATAAGAATGAAAGAAGAGAATGAGCTTTAAGAGGATGAGCCTTTGGGAGAATGGAACGTTCAAGAGTAGTAGTAGTAGTAGCAAGAGTAGTAGTAGTAAAAGTAGTAGTAGTAGTAGCAAGAGTAGTAGTAGTAGAAGTAGTAGTAGAGCAATAGCAGTAGTAGCAGTAGAGTAGCAGTAGTAGTAGTAGTAGTAGTAGTAGTAGTAGTAGTAGTAGTAGTAGTAGTAGTAGTAGTAGTAGTAGTAATAGTAGAAGTAATAGTAGTAGTAGTAGCAGTAGCAATAGCAGTAGTAGTAGTAGTAGTAGTAGTAGTAGCAGCAATAACAACAACAACAATAGCAACAGCAGCAGCAGTAGTAGCAGTAGCAGCAGTAGTAGTAGTAGGAGGAGGAGGAGGAGGAGTAGTAGTAGTAGCAGCAGCAGTAGTAGCAGTAGCAGCAGTAGTAGTAGTAGGAGGAGGAGGAGGAGTAGTAGTAGTAGTAGCAGCAGCAGCAGCAGTAGGAGTAGTAGTAGTAGTGGTAGTAGTAGGAGTAGTAGTAGTAGTAGGAGTAGTAGTAGTAGTAGTAGCAGCAGCAGTAGAAGTAAAAGTAGTAGTAGTAATAGTAGTAGTAGTAGTGAAAGACTTGACACTCAAATCAAATATGAACTTACAAGATAAAGGCGCTCCTCTGGTATGTTGTGTTCGACCTCGAGTAATAGACGTGACCGGAAAGGTGGCTAAAAGACAAAAAAAAGAAAAACGACAATTAGAAAATAGAACCTTAACTTTTAGAATTTCTAAGGAAGACTCGACTTGAACTCAAAATAACAAGTTTAGGATTGACCCGGTATCACGTTTTATAAGAAATCTATAGAAAATTTGACAGAATTTTCTCTGTAAAACGGACATCTCTCTACTGAAGTAGAGTCAATCCTTCACGTGAACACACTTCTAAATTCTACAGTAGCTCAACACCTTGGGTTGAAATCCTGAACTATACAAATTTCCAACCGAGATTCACAAAACACAATAAATCAATTATTAAATATTAAAATATTAAAATCACCAAAAACCATAAAAATTAATAAAAAAAATCGTAATATAATTTATTCAATGTTCAAAACACTAAATACATTTATTTTTCACCATAATTTAATAAAATCCCAAATAATAGTATCATATTAATAAAATCCAATTTTACAATTATTCATCACAATAGAGTCAAATTCACATTTAATTATCTAAATAGCTTAAATATACTATAAAACTAATTAAAAACCCATTTAGACACAAAATAATAAATAATTTATTATTTGAATAAAATTTTAAAAAATTCAAATTAATTAGTTAAAAACAGTAATTAATTTATGAAAATTATTCTAATACTCTATAAAATTCTAAAACAGTTTAAAAATATAGTTTAACTATATTTTCAACTAAATTACATAATTACCCCAAAAATTCCAATATTCACTTAAACCTAATAATTCCACAAAAATAATATAAATTTACTAAAAAATAATTTTATTAACACAAAAATTACTAACTTAATATACTAACACTAATTACTCAAATATTCAACCCAAATAATTAATTAACAAAATACACAATTTATGTTATTAAAATATTCAAAAATACCCATAATTAAAATTAACTAAAATAATTCAAAATCAACTAACTACATATAGATCAACTCAAAAATCAACCAAATATTAAGAAATAAATTAAGCAAAAATTATATTAATTAACTAAAAATTAAAATAAACACAATAACTAATAAACAACTAACAATCTACTAACAAACAACTAACAATCAACTAGTAAACAACAAGGAAATAACTCAGAAATCAACCTCACAACTTAACTAAATCAGCCTAGAACTCACCTAAAATAGAAATATATGACAGAAGAGGTTGTTCTGTCGTTGATGTTGTTGTCCCTGCTGTTGTTGATGTTGTTCTTGTTGCTGCTATTCTTATGGTTGTTGTTGTTGATGCTGCTATTATTGTGGTTGCTGTCGTTGATGTTGTTCTTGTTGTTGTTGTCCTGGTTGTTGTCGCTGATGCTGGAAAATGAAGGATGACAGCAAGAAGAAGAAGGAAGCAGATGGTAGTGACTGGAAAGGAAGAAAGGCCACGAGAGAAGGGAAGAAATGGGACAGCAAAAACAAGGGAAAAGTGGAAAAATGGGACAGCAAAAACAAGGGAAAAGTGGAAAAATGGGACAGCAGCAAAATGGGTTTTTTTGGGACCGAAATTGGTACCCTTTTGACTAATTATATACATATATTTACTTATATATATGTATATTTGAATAGGGTAGTTTAGGTTTAGTATATTATATATATATATTGGGTAGTTAAAGTGGTGTGTATATATATATATATATACACTCACTCAACACATATTTATTTATATATATATATATATATACAACAATAATAATAATACTAGCACTAGATAAAATAATACTATAAATAATAATAATAAACAATAATAATGCAATGTATAAAATATTAAGACAATTAAAATAATAATGTATGTGCATGTAAATAAAATGACATAGAAATAAAAATATTATTAGTTCTCAAATAGAATTTTAAATTTAGTACTTAAATATAATAATTTAATATATCAATAATAACAACATAAAATAAAATAATCAATATCGTTAAAAATCGTGATATTTATATATTCAATAATTTAAAATATTTGGATTATTATAGTAAAAAATATATATGTATCTTTTAAAACTTAATTTTATAAATGGCAAAAGTTTTATAACTAAAAATGTTGATATCCTCTTAAGATAAGTAACCTATTATGCTAGTTTCGTATCTAACAAATATAATGCGATAATTTATATATAGAATATTAGTTGTGAATTAAATGAAGCTAGCATTAGTTATGTAGTATAGATACAGAAAAATAGAAAACAAAATAACAAATGCTAGAAAATTACATTCTAAAACATATAGAAAATGAAACACCAAATCAATTTATAAATATTAAACATATAAAAGTTGATTTATAAATATAAAAATTATAAAGATCAATTTAGAATATAGAATTCAAAATCTACTTTTTTATGTCTATATATTTATTATCACTAAAAATAATTATAGAACACAAAAATAATGTGAAAATCTTCTACACCAATATATAACACGAAAAATAGTTCATTGTCACTTCATTCACAATATTCATTAGCAACTTTATACATCAATCTATATAATCATTTATTTTATTGGCATTCTCATTTCCAAAGTTTCATTGGTATCTCCTAGGTTTGTGCATTTGGTTGGTTAAATCATTTAAGTAACTAAATTTTTTACTTTTGAGAACCTAATTGAGTCGTTCGGTTTGATATTCAATTAAACAAAATTTGAATATATATATATATATATATATATATATATATATATATATATATATATATATATATATATATATTACAAAAAAGTCTTTACTTATCATTATATAAAAATTGGATAATTTAGTTTTTCTATTGTTAGTGATATGTACTAGATCAATCATATATGATAATGTTTTGACTTTATCATTTTATTAATAAAAAGGAATTTTCATTACCATTTTCTGTTGTGATAATTACTTAAATAGTCAATTTTTCCTAAAGTTATCAAGTATGTGACTTGATAGTAAAACTCTTAGATTAAATATAAGTTCTATTCAAATTATCTCTAGTCATTATAATGTATGAAGACTAGTTGGTGTTGACTGATGATTATGCTTTACTAATCATGAATATGAAATATTAAGTCAACTCATAAGTACTTATTTGAGAAATAATGTGCTAGATTAACCCATCATGAGAATGATACATAATAATTGTCATAAGAAATTCTCATCACAGTAATATTGATTTAGTCTTCTGACCTTAAAATCACAATGGATTTCTACATAACTATTTTGTATTTTGACACAATCTAACATTATATTTAACCAAATGATAAAATAGATTGTTGTTGGATATAAAATAAGTTATGTAAGAAATGTGAATGATTGATAAGGAATTTTTCCCTCATTTAATTTGAGTAAGATATCTATAGGCCCCTTGATAAGATAGACTAAGGAAAATGCATGGTCATGCTAAAGGGAATTGACAAAGAGTTATCATTCTTAGTCTACTTTGAATCAAGAAATAATATAATTGAATTGTACAAGGATGACAAAAACTATGTATTATATTCAATCAAGATATTATGTGACAAAAGGACTACAATATTCAGTATAAATTAGGTTATGTCGGATTATCGACCTTCATATGACTTGGGTGGTCATAATGTCTTGCTAGAGGCCACTTATGACTTGTAGGTATAAATATGGATTTCAAGGCCAATGTCAAGTGAACCTATAAGGTGACACACTTATAACATGCCTAAAATATATATGGGTTCACCAAGCCCAATAAAGCTATTTATTTATTTATTTATTTAAGGTAATTATTATCTTAAATAAATAAGAAACTATAAATAAATAAGTGGAATATACCAAAAATTTATTTTGGTAAATGAAACCCTAATTGGGAGGTCTATAAATATAACATATTCTTTAGGGTTTCATATACCTTTTATTTCTGCCACCTAAATTCATTTTCTCTCCCTTTGAGAAAATAAAAACACAAAGATCTTTAGTTCTTGAGTTGTGAGACAATCAAGAAAAAGGTGCTACCACACATGTTCACTTTGATTCAAGGGCTATTCATGTGGCCACTTGTGAAGGATGTATCCATTTGGAGACATATTAATTCGACTTAGATAATCAGAAGCTCGAGGTAGGGTGTCATCGGAGTGAACTCCCTCTCTACCTTCTAGCAATATTGCCTCTTCGTGCGTTTGTGGTAAGGTTTTTGGAAACCATATATCAATTGGTTAATCAAAATACATGGATCCTGGTTCAAATTTGTGATTAAATTTTTAAATTTCCATTGCATTTTGAATCACATAACCAACATTTTAGTAATAAAAATTAAATTAAATTAATTAAAATGTAATTCTAATTTAATTGAAAGTATATTTCCTACTCTAATTAGGTTAATTTCTATTTTATGTCTAATAAAAATTAAATTAATTAAAATATAATTCTAATTTAATTAAGAGTATATTTCTTATTTTAATTAGGTTAACTTTTATTATATCTCTAATAAAATTAAATTAAATTAAACTAAAATATAATTCTAATTTAATTGAAAGTATATTTCCTATTCTAAATAAGTTAACTTCTATTTTATCTCTAACAAAATTAAATTCATTTAAATTTTAGTAGTAATTTTGTAGACCATTTGCATGGTTAACCCCATAATTTTGACTTTGACAAGAAATTTGGATTACTAATCATTTTAATTAAGTGTCTAGGTTTTGATTAAAAGATTAATTTGCTCATCTAAGTTTAAAAGATATCAAATACTCTTTAAAAGGACTTTTTATATGTTAATTAACGAAGATTATCAACCTATGCAAGTGCCTAAACTATTTGGATGCATAAGGTTCCAAAAGTTCATTTTTTAAGTGTACATGTGGCTGCTCATGAGCCATCCTCCAGATTGTGAGAGGACTCACGAATAGCCCCTCTATCCCTGCCTTTAAGCCTCTCAACGAGTCACCATTCTGAGCCGCTCACGAGCACTACTCACAATTGTGAGCTGCTCATGATGGCACTCTAGCAGGCTCTAATGGCTTCCTGCAATCTCCAACAATCATATTTTTCAATTATCATGAGCTGGACCTACTCCTCATAACCATGAGCGGCGTTTCGACTGCAAAAACCTTTTTTTCATTTAATGAACAACAAGAGAGGTTGGAGATGCAATTAATGGCTTCAATAGCCATATTTGTTATAATCAACATACGTAAACATGCTCTAAAGTCTCATTAAATAATTACACATTTTGAACATTGAAATTTCTCTCCTAAGCATTCACTAAGCATTTACTCTTTCATCTACCTTCTTTGTAATTGATTAAACTCTTTGAGAGTTAGTTTTGTGAATAGAATAGGAACTCTTCTTCATTTTTCTAGGGTTTAAGAAAATGGAAGTGAGGATCTATTATTTGTAAAATGTTGAAGTGTTTGCCTATTAAAAACACTTGAGATTTGGGTTGAAGAGTGATCATAAACTCTTGTTTTTGTAAGGTTAGCGTTGAGCCTAAAACTCAAAAGTGTAAGAATAAATCTAAGTGAATAGATTGTAGTGATTCAAAATCCTAACTTGGAAGAGTTAGGTGGAGACGTAGGTTTATTGATAAACCGAACTCTTTATTTTCTTGTGTTCATTCTTTTATTTCTTTAATTTCTTTAAATTTTCTTTTAATCTCTCAAAAGCCCTTTTAAACACCCCCTCCCCCTTTTAATTTCTTTAAATTTTCTCTTAATCTCTCAAAAGCCCTATTAACCTCTCGCTCTCTCTCTCTCTCTCTCCCCTCTCTAGGGCAATTACAAATTTTATTAAAAATATATATTTTTCTATTTTAGTTCGGTCTACTTATATTTTACTTAATATAAATCAAATTAGATAACATAATCTTATAAAATCTTACTATATTAAATTTAATAAGTAAATAATTAAAAATTAAAATTAATAAATTTTTCAAAATAATCAATTATGAAAATATTAACATGAAAAATGTTGAAAGATTAATTATGAAACAAGTAAACAATTATAATTATAATTAACTAAAACTTTTATTGTCTTGTATCTGTATTTATATTTTAGAAAATAGAGCATGTGATTTATTTGAAAGTATAATTTCTGTAAAAAAAAAAAAAGTAGTATAATTATGGTTTTAAAATATTTTTATAAAATTTAACAAAAAAAAGAGTTAAAATTAAATTAATTAATATTTATCATTTAATTATTAGTTGAACTTAAAAATTGCAATAAATTAATTTTTATGTATATAAAAGTATTAATATTAAAAATATCGAAAAAATAAAATGTCATCTCAAGTAAAAAATTTACGAAAATTGTAATAAATTATAAGTTTAATAGGGTAATAATATTTAAATTGTTATATAAAGAAAATATAACTTATATTATTTTTAAATCTTTTATTAAAAATAACTAATAATTTCTTAGTATCTTATGATTAATTATCACCATAACATTTTTTATATCAAATTAGTTCTAGAGTTGAGAAAAAATAATTATAAAAAATATTGAAAGAATATCATATAATTATTTAAATAAAAAATTTATCAAAATTGTAATGAATTATAACTATATTAAGTTAATATCATTTTTTTTCTATAAATAAACAATACTGCTATTTTTTCAAATTTTAATATTATAATAATAATAATAATAATAATAATAATAATAATATATTTATTTATTATATATCACAAGTCTAAAAAAAATTTATATATATATATATGAATTTCAATTAGTTCAGTTACTTCGGTTTTAACTGAATTTTTTGGTTTTGAAAATTTACAAACTAAACCAAAAAGAAATTGTTGATTTTCGGTTTGATTTTCAGCTTAGTTCAATTTTTGCCCACCCCTATCTACTAAATTATGTGGAAGCAGAAACATGAGGAAAATATAAAAATATTAAGAACATATATATATTAAAAATTTTATTTATTACCATCAATAAATAAAATAATTATAAGAAAAGTATGAAATTTGTTTTAAAGTTTATTTCTTTATTATACAGGAAAAAAAATTTAAAGAGATGCATTTTTCAAATTGGAAACAAACTTCTTTTCAACTTGGAAACTGGTTTCCAGATAAAAATGAATTTCCTAATTTTTCGTATTTACAAAAATTACCCCGAAATGTTTCAAATTCTCTACAATTACTAACACAGCAAAACGCCTACTACTTGAAACTTCAATGCATCACAGGGCATCCGAAATCCCCAAGTTAATATCACCATTGTTATGGTTGGCAATGAAATTTCACTCTGTAGTGGTTTAACGGTACCAGAATCTCATACAGACAATGAAGAAATGCAAGAACTAAAACTGAATCATCATTGCATTCTCCCAGTTTGACCTCACTACAATTTGAAGGACACATTTCTAGACCCTTTTGTGTGTGTGCAAACACACGAGATCAGGAGCAGAGCAGGACATATTCCTTCACAAAGCCAAGGCAATTTCTGGACCAAAACTTAACCCCCGAAGAATGGGGAAAAATTTTGCACTCTCTGGGAAAGTATTAATGAAAAATGTGATCTCATTAAATATTATGACCTCCTAATTAGCAAACAGTAGTCACAATTCGGTCAGTAACACCAACACTTTCACCTGCTTCAACCCCGTTTAGAACGTCTTCAGGAAGAACTACTCTGAAAACAGCATAATGATGATTCAAACTTTTCTCACCCTGTAGCCTGTGAACACTGCCTAATGCACCAGCATTTGGATTGGGGAAAGCAAAAAATATGCGTCTGATCCTTTGATGAACAAGCGCCATTGCACACCTTCAATAAGAAAATTGTTGAATATCAAAATAATTGAGCATTTTCAAAACATCGAAGAGACGAATCTTAGTGTCCATTAACAATTTCGAGAGAAAAAATCATCCAACAGCCTACAAGCTCAACTGTTTAGTGACAGCAAATGTACTTTACAAAAGTACCATGCCAATTATCCCCTTTCCTCAAATAGAACTACTGGACATAATGTTTTAACCATAATCAGAGATTGCAATTAACCTTTTTTTTAAGGCCCACTTAATATTACATTTTTCACTTAATATTACATTTTTTTTAACTGCATATATTATGAATTCTTTTAGGATACTGAATATCTTCAAGTTCAACAAATAGAGCAGTATGGTCTCTTTATTAAAAAAAATTGAGCAAAAATGTGTCACAGGCCTGAGTTTGAGATTGAATTCTATGGCGATCGATTAATAAATTGTAACTGCTGGTTTGTGGTTTATTTGTGTTTCTATCGGTGAGATTGCGAAGAAAAAAGGAAGAAAAAGGGCTTTCTCCTGATATATGTGTGTGTGTGTGTGTGTGTGTGTGTATAAGTTAACAAGAAGGATAACAACCTTAACAATCTAAACAAACTAAACAGAAATCCAAAAATGCTGATCCTAACAAACTTATTAAAAATGCTACCCTAACAGATAACTTAGGAATTAAAAAATGCAAGTGAAATAACTAAGTTAAATGCCCATAATTAGAGACCAGAACAGCATGTTGCCTATATGATGAAGAAAATGATACATTAATTGCTTTGACAAACTTACATGGTACATGGCTCCCAAACCATATAGATGTCATAACCAGTGCACAGATAAGGCCTCGCCAATGTGTCCTTGTTACAAGAGTCCAGTCCCTTCCCATTCTCAACCTAAAATACAGCAATGTAAAGCTTAAGTGCATTTTTCTATTGTCATCAGTTGAACACAAATTGATACATAATGCAACAAAAACTAATTAGATCTCCAACAATATTGCATTGTTCATCTGTGTTGTTAATAATTAACAAGCATCCCTTCAACACAGAATGACAAAGAATCATA
This sequence comes from Mallotus nudiflorus, assembly GCA_947683625.1. Lineage (NCBI taxonomy): Eukaryota > Viridiplantae > Streptophyta > Magnoliopsida > Malpighiales > Euphorbiaceae > Mallotus > Mallotus nudiflorus. Next base: position 2,988,321 of record CANTUR010000109.1, read on the forward strand.
AAACAACCAGACCCATTTGAGGTCCCAAAACATACCAAATTCCACAATGTTTCATCATAAAATAAGTAGAATTAACTCACATTTGCAAGGTTAGTTTTTTGTCTTTTTGCTGGAGAACTTGCATTAGAGGACTGCATGAAATCTGCTTCCAAGTAATTCTCCCCAGTACTAGACAGATTCGGGAATCTAAGTCTATCCCTCTCCGCAGAAGATTCTATAGCAACAATAGAAGCATGCCGTAATGGGTGACAATAACAAGAAGTTGTCACATTCAATTCTTGCCTAGACCACTGCCAAGGGTTTAAACAAGAAACAGAAAAATCTAATCTTTCAGATCTGCCATGAACACCATTTGGAAACATGGTCATATGACTTGCTAATCCATTGGTATTTGGATTGGAAGTAATGGAGGGTGGCAGTTTCAAGTGGCCATTTTCAACATGGTTTTTGGAAACATGCCATGAAAATATTTCATCGCATCCACTTGCAATAATCTGCTGGACTGAAGGATCCACTATAAGTGCAGCATTGACAACCTGGAGAAAGAAAATGCAATTAGACATAATAAAGAGTACTGAGACCCACCTATAAATTTAAAAGTGTACACTTTTGCCTGATCCAACAAAAGATGCTACTGAACTCTAATGCTGGACTAATCACTGAAGCCAAAACCCACTTCACCAGCCCCCAGTCAAGAATTGTAAATCAGACGACACCTCCTTTCAGTTTGGCACCCAAATGAATGCTTTCAGGGAAAGTCACAGTTAGACTACACCGGTACCAACAGTAGTTGGTAACTAAATTAACACAATCTAGCCATATTGCATTCTGCAGAGATAAATTTGGTTTACAGAAGAAATCAATAGTTACCGAACCATAACCAGATTTTGCCAATTCAATAGCCATTTTCATGAAGTTGAAAACTGGTAGTGACTCCTCGTCACCAAATCCAGCAATGCCATCAATATTGCTGTAATTGGAGAAAAATAAGAGATATAAGTAAGAGTAGAACAGCCAAAACACATTGTGATTGATGAACATGAAGAATTTTTTCAAGACAAATTTTAGAAAAGAAACAAACTTATAGAAGAATTTAATAATGAGTAATTTGGATGGTGCATCTTCTATACCATTCTTTTTATGTCATCACTTGCCAGTTGTAGTATTGTGCATGCACCAGCAACAGAAATGCAAGAGCAGAATCTTAGCATAATACTAAACAAACCAACCACAGCTATATAAACTTCTTATGTTGCTTTTACTGTCATGTCTAGAAATAATGCCTTTGGTCTGGCAGGCAATTAAAGTCACATCTAAGAATTATCTACAGTACAACTCATCCCAATCTAGATGGCGTATTTGGAGCTAGTTGCATGGGTCTGTCATTCTAATAGTTTTAAGGCCAACTTTCATAACAGAAAAATTGCTAGAGATCATCCCTGTTCTACAAGAAAGCCTCAAGCTAGAATATCAAATACCTACAGCTACTAAATCAAGTAGACTACATCTCCTACTATCTTTTGCAACAATCCACCAATAGTTCAATTATCAAGTATGATCTTACTCAGTTCATAAAGTACTACTAAGCACTGCAGAATGACAAAAGATATGAAAAAAAAAAAAAAATTCCGTCTATTAGAAACATTTGGCCCTTGCCAAAGAATTATCTAAACAAAAATATTCAAGTCCTTTCACTATAGAAATCTTGCATATTCTAGAATAAATTCACGTTCCTGAAACTTTTTGTTCAAGAAAATAATTAACATTAAGGATCAAGAAATAGCATTAAGCACCAAAATTCCCATTATTTTCAAAAGAAACCTAAAGAGTCCTATGTTTGCATGGCACTAACAATTATATATAATTTCAAAACATTATTGTGTATTAGCAGCTGGTCCACTTTTTGATAGTTGGACTCGGAGGTCAAAAATGGTTGGAAAATCCAGAATACAGCTCGTGATTAATTTTTTCAACAGTTGATTCTAGTGGTACAAAATCTAACGACTAAAATTACCCATAAAGGCAAAAAAAAAAATATCCAAGCGCATGCCTATGGTAAAAAGTAAAATTCTATCATATCTTAATGGCATGGATCCACCAGTAAAATGATACTACTAGAAACATTTTTTTCTTAAAAATAGATAAATAAGAGCCAAACATTGAAGAAAGGGCACATCCTCACCTGTGGCACCTATGGTCCTAACAAAAAGAATACAAAATTGCTCAATATTTGCACCCTTCATTATAAGAATAGAGACTAGAAAGAAATTCACATAAAATTAGCAGTCACTAAGTGATACAGAAACTACCAGGAAGGCAATCAAACAAAGGCTAAATAAATAATAATAACAACAATAAACTTACTAGGTAGGTGGATGAAATGATGTTGGCCAAAACTTGCATTGTTCTTCCCACTCTTCTTTAGATGTTGCAGCATATTTGCAAATCTGGAATTGCATAAGGTCAATAAGTAAAACAGAACTGCTTTAATTAGATCTAGAAACAGTCATACCTAACTAGATCCAAAAAAGAAAGTCAGATTACTAAGATATTTAAAAGGGATAGCAATGCCTGATCTTGTACTATAAACTGGAAACATATCATCATTTTTCTTGAGAACATCTTCTATGACAATGAATTCTCAATTACCTAGCTGCCATTGTAAGCTCTAATCTAATTAGTATAACCAACCACCATGATGTTTCCAAAAAGATCTTGACTCAGTGGCTTTCATTGTTTGCATAATAACAAAAACATGTGATGTTAAATAGAATCAAGTTTTGCAAGGGACAAAGCATATAAAGAAAAATAATAAGCAAAAAGACTAGTAGATGATCAGTTGAACATTGAAAGATAAGAGTTATGGTTGAATCTAATCATTTTAGCAACAGGTTAGAAAAAAAAAAAAAAAAAAAGATGGCCCACAATGAGCCAATAAGAAAATCATGAATTTCCTTAGTTCCTCACTTGTTACTATCATAAGGCTTTCCAGAAAAAAATGCAATCCATTTGTTTGTAGCTATTAGCACTACAGTAAAGGCTAATCTCACCACATATAGCAGTTAAACGTAATTTATTATTCACAATAAGGGCTTATCCAGAATCCTGTCTCCTAAATAAGAATTACAGCCATAAGATTGGAAATCAAAAGAGCAAATGCAAATCACTACTGACATATTAAAAAAAAAAATTTAACTATTAAACAAGTGTAAGCTCCAAAACAATGCAAATTAAGAGTAATTACAGATAGAATTGGACCTTAAATGTACTCAGCCACAGAATGTTAAGGCAATTATGTATAATATGAATATAAGAAACCTACAAATATAGAAAGGTAAAATTAAAAATATGAATAAAAAGAATAACCCACTTTTGTGATAAAAGGACTCAACTGGTAAGAATTGATTAGCTCTTGTACATCCTGAGGCATGCTGTTTGAGATATTATCATTATCAGAAGCTAGGCACAAAATAACTGACAGCTGAGTTTTCCCTGTGGAAAGACCAACTATCACCATTATCCCAACAGTCATGGAGCATAAGAAAACTAAAGAATTGGAAAACAAAGAGACGAAAACAAAAAAAATAAATAAAGAATAAACAAATGAAATATACTGAATCGTGCCAACATCCTCAATCTGAAAAAAGACCACTATATAGACAACTACCCACTAGAGCTAAGGCTGCAAAGTTACTGTTTTTATTGTTCAAGGATTACAATAAGGGGAAAAACAAAAAGAAGGTAATATAAAATCACACATAAAGTAAGCCTCCAACAATTCCTGATATATACATGTAACTGGGTGCTAATTATTTGACAAAAAAAAAAAAAAAATTCATAACATCAAATTAAGAGAAAATGTAAAAACAAATTACACAATATAAAATAAACAAAAGCACCACCTTCAACATGCCTCTTTCGTATCCGCTTCACATGCCGAAAATTTTCAAGTGGAGCTATCTTATTTAATTGCCTGTTCCAACAATTATCGTAACATCAATTTTTAAACAACATCAAAAGAAAATAAAAGATAATTGTGATTAATAAGAGAAAAACCTTATCAGAATATTTGCAAGCTTAGGGTCTTCTATCAGAGAGGCAAACACATTCACTACAAGAAGAAATTGAAAAGAATATATATAATTATGATTATAGTAAGAAGAAGAAAGAGCAAAGTAGATATGAGTTTCGATAATCTCACCAGTAGGCTGTTGGTCAGGAGGAACATGTGGCTTATCAGGAATGTAAATAATTTGCCACCCATTTCCATCTGTGCTCTTCTTCATCTGTGTTCTCTGCACCGTGCTTGTGAACAAACACACAAGAAACTGACAAACAAAGAGGAGAGTGCCCTTCAAAATGGGAATGTGAAACGTTGTGGTTCCATTTCATTTTAGAAAGTATAAAAGGCTAAAGTGGCAGTTTACCCCCTGAACTTGTTGTCAATGTGCAATTACCTCCAAAATTAACTTTTTGGACTACTTAACCCACACCTTTTCAGATATGGACAAATTACCCAAACTAATATAAGAATCATCAATTCCGCATCAGATGCTAATTGCATATATAAAATCAACAACAATCAAAATAACATTACCCAGTCAACAATTGCAGCACCATTCAAACAATTGCATCAGACGCCAATCACCGCCACCATAACCATCATCCATATAGAATCACCCATTCGATAAGAGAAACGGAGAGGGATAAATCAGTTCTGAGACAGCAACGATAAGAAAGGCACCCCTGATTTGAATGAGAAGGGCTACAATTTGAATCAGAAAATTAAGAACTGCTGTGTTTTGACTGAAAAGAAGAAGAAGACGAAGACATATTAACAACAGTAGCTTCACCGGTGGTAGATGGGTGGAGGCAACTGATAGAGGGTGAAGACACCATTAATGGAGGTGGGCAGAGGCAGAACAAGAGGCGATGAGCGAAGCCATGGGCGATGAGGGAAGCATAAAAAGAAGAAACAGCAACGGCAGCACTGGTGGAAATGGGCAGATAGAGCGTTGGTGAAGTCGAATAAACGCAACAGTGGAGTTGGACGCAAACCTTGTTATCAATTCTTGAATTTTACCACATTTTTTTTACTGCCTCCTATTTCACCTAGTTAGTAGGAAAAATAAATAAATAGTCTCATTGTTTTATAAATATTACCGTGACAAATAGAATTTTAGTCATAATTACTAAAAATATTTTCATTTTTTATTTGTAATTTATTTTATGATAAATTAAAATGCTTTATTTTACAAATTACAATATAAATTAAAATGCTTTATTTTACAAATTACAATACCAATAAAACTGACAAATTAATTTATTCCATTATAAATAATGATAAAAAAATAATAATTTATTACTGATTTCTGGAGTATTTATTTTATTTTTTTGAAAAATAATATTTATTTAATTTTTACAAATTTTAGCATTGTTTTATGAATTAGAAACATGAAAATTTTTATTAATAAAAGAAGAACAAATCCCAAGAGAAACAAATACTAAAACATACTGTTATATATCACTTCATTAATTCAAGTTCAAGTATTATATATATATATATTAATTAAAAAATATACATTTTAAGGTGCCCTTTTGTTAAAGTGAAACCTCGGTTCTATTGTTTATGCTAGCTCTTATTTTGAGCCACATAAACTCAGCATTAAAGGATTGCTGAACCACAATCAAATAAAAGTAATAATAATGTCAATCAAAGCATGAAACTCAACAACATAAAAGCACTACCATCCGGCCATCCACAAATAGTTCAAGCACTAACAAAGCCAATGAAAGAGAAGTTCTGGTCATACAACAGCAAAAGGCAAAAAGGCAAAACTGACGGTCCCTGAAATTCAAGACATCTCAGGTTGCTTAGTTTAGAAAATGTCAATCCCTGAAAAAGCCAAACAAATGACACATTAGAAGAAGACCAACGAAAAAAAAAATGAAACATTTGAAGAGATTCATTCTAAAACATCCATAATAATCCAACAAAAAAAATTCACTAATGCTATAGGTAATTAATTGAACACCTATGACTAAATTTTCACATACTCTTTGGCTTTATTAATAGTTAGCATTTTATTTCAACAAAAAATTCATTCATGCTGCAACTTATTTCTATTAGGCAATTCATCGAACACCTATGACTAGAGTTGGCAAAATGGGTGGATTGGATGAGTATGTGTTGGGTGTAAATGGGTAAGACCCTTAATTACTCATTTATCCATTTATCATCCATTTATTATTATTTATATGGGTATCCAAATTCATGTAACTCATTTTGTTAGATGTTGAAAAATACTGCAGAAAATAACACAAAACAATTGGAGTAATATATCCTTTATTGAAGAATAAATTTGGGCTTTTATTAAGTCATACAATAAACAAATTTAACGAAATTACAGCTCACTAAGCACTTATTTAGCTAATTACCAAGACAAATTCAAACTAGCTAAAATAACTCTAATGAATAGTTCTCGAGTCAACCAAAATCTTCCAACAATCCCTCCCTTAGACTTATTGCCTAAGTACATAGTTCAAATATGCAACAGTACACATACCTAGTTTCTCACAAAACTTCTCAAAAGCATCAAACTTAGTCATTAAATTTGCAAGTTGGTCTTGAGTGCCATAGAAAACTAACTCAACCACACCATCCTTCGTAAAATATCTAAGAAAATGAAACCTTACTCATATATGCTTGGAATGGCCATGTAAAACAGGATTCTTTGACAGTTTTATAGTTGAAGTATTATCACACATTAATGTAATACAATCAGCTTGCACATAACTAATTTCTTTTAAAATTCTTCTCATCCAAATAGCTTGGCAAACACGTAGTTGCTGCTACAAATTCGACCTCAGTGGTTGATAAAGTGACTATGGGTTGCTTTCTTGATGACCAGGCTACTACTCTACACATCATGAACACATAACTTGAAGTGCTTTTGCTATCCTCCTTGTCTCCAGCGTAATCACTATTTGTATAAGCTGCAATTTCACTTGCTCCTCCTTTTTTGTAAAAAACACCATAATCCATAGTTCCTTTTGAGTACCTTAAAACTCTTTTTACTGCTCCAGGATTCGCCATAAAATGACTAATAAGACTCACAATAAACTTGAGATCGGGTCGAGTAATTGTAAGGTACATCAACTTTCCTACCATTTGCTTGAACTGAGTTGCATCTACTTTGATTCCTTCTTTATCTGCATTAATCTTTTGGCCAGGAACAATTAGATTACAAACAGAATTACTTTCTTCCATGCTAAAATGACTTAAAACTTTAACTACATATTTTCTTTGGCATATAAAAACACCATCAACCTTTACAATAACTCAATTCTAAGAAAGAATCTCATCTTTCCTAAATCTGTCATGTCAAATTGCTTATTCATAGAATTTTTGAACTTATACAACATCATTTCATCATCACTAGTGAACAACAAATCATCCACATAAATACTTACAATTAGAGTTTTACCTCCTTTTCTTTTAAGGAAAAGTGTGTGCTCACTGGAACTCCTTTCAAATCCTTCCTTGATGAAATAGGACTTAATCTGACTAAACCAAGCTCTAGGTGCTTGTTTTAGTTCGTAAAGAGCCTTTTGTAATTTATAGACCATATGTTCACTTCCTTTCTTTTCATATCCTTTTGGCTGCTCCACGAACACATCTTCCTTTAATTCCCTATGCAAGAATGCATATTTGAATCTAACTAGTAGAGATTCCACCGTCTTTGTGCAGCAAAAGCAACGGTCATTCTCATTGTATTTATCCTAGCCATAAGTGCATATACTTCTATATAATCTATTCTATGTTGTTGGGAGTAACCTTTGACTATCAATCTCGCTTTGTATTTGTCAACTTCACCAACCTCATTGAGCTTAATTTTGTAAACCCACTTCACTCCTATCTTTTTGGCTCCAATGGGTAGTTCTACTAACTGTCATGTCTGATTTTTCTCAATGGATTTGATTTCTTCATCCATGGTCAGCCTCCATTTTGAGCTTTTAACTGCATCCTCAAAGCTTGTAGGATTAGATGACATTATAAGTGTTATGCTTGTCATGTTTATTTCATCATCTTCCGACAGTCCTTCACCAGATGTGTAGTCTGTCATCTAAACTAGTGGATGTCAAATTCTATCCTCCTTTGTTGTCAAATTCTCTTTAACAATTGGTGCTTCATTTACTGCTCTATTCACATCTTCTATTACTTCTCCTCTTTCATATGTAATTATTTCAGTGCTATCTCCCCATTCTAAAATCCATCAATTGCTCTTTTTCATAATTTGCATCCCAATTCCACACACGATCTTCATAAAAAACCACATCATGACTCACAATAATTTTCTTTGCAACTAGATCATATAGTATATACCCTTTAGATTCGTCACTGACCCCAAGTAGTACACAATTCACACTTCTATCTTCAAGCTTTGTTCTCTTATCATCTAGTATGTGGACATGTCCCACACAACTAAACACTCGAAAATGCTCCACTGAAGGTTTTTCTCCATCCCATTCTTCTTCTGAAGTCATATCCTTCATAGCTAAAGTAGGTGATCAATTTAAGACATGAATCACCCACTTAGCAACTTCTGCCCAAAAAGTCTTGGGTACTTTTTTCTCTGATAGCATGGCCCTCACCAAATTTATCATTGTGTGATTCTTGCACTCAGTCACTCTATTTTTTTGTGGAGTGTAGGTTGTTGTCAGTTGTCTCTTCAAGCCTTATTGCTTACAAAAATCATTGAATTCTACAAAATTGAACTCCCCTCCTCTATCTGTTCTCAAGCACTTAATAGACATTCCAATCTCTATTTCTATAAGAGTCTTGAAATGTTTAAAGTGATGAAAGGCTTCTGACTTCTCTAAAAGAAAATACATCCATATTTTTCTAGAAAAGTCATCAATAAAACACAAAAAGTACCTCTTATGACTGCTAGAGGCAGGTGTAATTAGGTCATAAAGATTCACATGAACTAGTTATAGTCTCTCTGTTGCTCTATAGTGGTTGCTTTTAGGAATGGGAATCCAGTGTTGCTCATGCATTACAAATGACATTTGTATCTACAATTAGCGGCAAACCAATCACCATTTCTTTACTTTGTAATGTACATAGACTTTTGTAGCTAAAGTGACCATAACGATGATGCTAGAGCTTAGATTGATCTGTGGTACTGATCTGCAGACACTTATCTTCCTTTACTATGATAGGTGAATCAGCAATCAACTTAAACATCATGTTTGCAGCCATTATGGATTCTATCATTTTTCCTTTTTATGGATGATAGATGCTACACACACACCATCTTTGAACAGCAGTCCTAATCCCTTTTTTTAAACCCTGAATCTACCTTCAAAACTTGATCCTCATCCTCACTGCACATCCTTCGAAACTTCTATTCATGTACCACCAATGAACTCTATAATTCATCAATGCACATATTATCAGTGTTTTTTGATTCTTTGATGGACACCACAATATATATGAACTTCTTAATTAGAATGCGTAGAATTTTCTTAACAATCTTTGAATCAAACATATCTTCTCCATTACTCCACATCTTATTAGAAACGGTCATCACTCTTGGAAAACACTCAATGATGGTCTCATCTTTCCTCATTGATAGAACCTCAAATTCCCTTCTTAGTGAATTAAGAAAAGATTTCTTCACCTTGTCATTTCCCTCAAATTTTCATTTCATTGAATCCCAAACATTTTTTGTTATACTATGGTCCAAGAGTTGTTTAAAGATGGTACAATCAAGTGCCTAGAAAAGATAATGATTGACATGATAATCTTTGGTTTTAGCATCAATGAGCAATACTTGTTACGCCTCTGTCAACCTTGTCCTTTCTTCTGGCTTTTTGAAGTCGTTTTTCACCAAAATCCACAAACCCTTTCCCAAAGCAAGTTCTCTATCAATTCACTCCAATGGTTGTAATGACTGTTGAAGTAAGGGATCTTCGTCAGAGTCTTGTCGTCGTTCATTCTCTCAGTATCTGCTCACTTGAAGACTATTGCTTCTCTTTCTAGTCTCTATAAGTCCAGTAGGGGCTTTGATACCAATTGTTAGATGTTAAGAAATACTATAAAAAATAACACAAAACAATTGGAGTAATATATCCTTTATTTAAGAATAAATCTGGGCTTTTATAAAGCCATACAATAAATAGATTTAACAAAATTATAACTCATTAAGCACTTATTTAGCTAATTACCAAGACTAATTCAAACTAGATAAAATAACTCTAACAAACTCTAAAGAATAGTTCTCGAATCAACCAAAATCTTCCAACACATTTAAGCTCATTTATTTATATATTAATTATTTTTGCTTGTACTTATATTCTACATAATAATAATAATAATAATAATAATAATAATAATAATAATAATAATAAATAAATAAATATTAGTATTAAATATTAATTTCAAATATTTTGTATATAATTTTGTGTATATCCAAATATTAATATGCTAAAATGCAATATTTAATTTATATAGGAAATTATAATTTTTAAAAATTTTTATTCAACATAACTTGAAAATTTTAATAACCCCTTTATTTCTCATCATCTTTTTTATCTTTTTGGCATCCTCATACTTCCCTGCAGTTGCATACAAATTTGAAAGCATAGCATACACTCCAATATGAGTTATAATTGCATAAGTCTCTCAGCTACAACCTTAGCCAATGGAGCTTGTCCACTAATGCAGCAAGCATTAAGCAATGCTCTCCAACCATACATCTATAATTTCATAATTAGGCTCAATATTATATACATTGCACATTCCATCTAAAATTCGTAAACCTTCATATACCATGACAAAATAACTATAAGGAGACAAAATAGTTATAAATGTAACATCATCTGGCTTAAACCAGCATCTTCCATCTCCAAAAATAGATTAAGCGCACTCTCTCCATCATCATGCAACTATAGGTATTATTGGAGAATCCCACATTAAAAAAGTGTACTTAAACGAAGTTGCTTATAAGTGGTGTAGATTGGACCTTAACATAAGTCAATTAGTTTTATGTTATATGGGTTCAACCTCATTTATAAGTCCATATCTGTATGCGTGGGCCAAATGACTCTCGAGGTCCATGAATTTCTTAACATGGTATTAGAGCAAGTCTGACCCGATTTCTTAATTTCCTGGTTGTCTGTCTAGATGTTCAGTTTCAGTGGCCCGGTCCGATATTGCCACTGCCTTTCAATTCACAAAAAAAGGGGTTTCAAGTGATAATTGTCAAATCCTAATTGCACTTGAAGGGGAGTATTGGTAAATTCCATATTAAAAAAGTATACTTGAATGAAGTGACTTATAAGTGGCATAGATTGGACCTTAACATAAGTCAATTAGTTTTATGTTATATGGGTTCAACCTCATTTATAAGTCTATGTATGTATGCGTGGGCCAAACAACTCTCGACGTCTACGAATTTCTTAACAGATATTAACTCATTTGCAATTGAAGCTTAAGTTCAAGCACAATCTGAATTTTGATGATCAAGTAGTAGTGGTAGCGAGCGGAGATGGCAACAGTAGCGACTGAAAGTGATAATAGTGGTGACTGAAGGTGACGATAGTAGCAATCGGAGGTAACAACAGTGATGGTTAAAAATAAAAAATTGATTCCTATAGAGTCCACTATCTAGTTTGTTAGTAGTTCACTACATCTGGTTAGTTAGCTAAAAATCTAGAGCACGTTAGTTTTGTGTTGTCTATATATTCTACTTTATGTAAATCTCAATTCAATTAGTAATAAAAGAAACATTTGTTCCCTTCAATCTTGTACTGATATTCCTTATTAGGTATCAGAGCCCCACTTGCCTTTCAGCAACTATTTCTTTCTTTTTTTCTTCTAATGGCAGTAGTTACCATAACTCCAAAATTTGCAACTTCTGAAACTCTAATTGTCATCTCTTTATCCCCTATTAGTACTACTCATACAGATCCACTAATATCCATTAACACAACCACTCAAATTGCATTCAAGCTGTCACGTGGTGGCAACTATGCTTCATAGAGGTTTTAATTTTCCAATCTCTTATTCGATAATGATTTAATGGGCTACATCAATGGATCTCTTCCTTGCCCATTTAAAAATCAAGAAGACAAATACTTCATCAGCAACTATTTAGAGAAAATTATGGTTAAGACAATATCGACTTATTTTTTAAGCCATTTAAGCATCATTGGCTAGAAACATAGCTCCTCTCATCTCGTTATCCAAAATTGCATTAGAAGCATGAACCAAACTAAAGGTCACATTTGCAAATCAATCAAATACAAGAATGCTCATTCTCTTGTCAACTTTAATGCAAACTTCCCAAAAAGGAATCACCATCTCTGAGTATATGCAGATAATCAAATCAATTATTGATAACTTAGCTTTAATTGGTCACCCTCTTAAGTAATGCAGAAATTGTAGCACACACCTTGAATGGTTTGAGTAGTGTTTACAAAGAACTCAATGTTGCAATTCGAACAAGAGAGACACTAATGACATTTGAAGAGCTCCATGTCAAGCTTCTTAATTATGAAACCTTCATCAAATGAGACAAAGGTAAGAAAATCATTACTCTAATTACTACACAGTTTACCCAATGATCCTCCCACAACAAAAATCAGAAATAGCACACCAATTTCCACCTAAAAACACACTCTTATGATAATCCTTCAAATTACTCTCAATATAATACTAGACGTCGATTCCCAAATTCTACCTTCTCCTCAAATCGAACTTATTCTTCCTAAAAAAATAACTACATAGCCCCAAATCACTCAACCAATCATCATGTTTGTTAACTTTACGAAAAAATTAGATATACCGCCAAAGTTTATTGCTCTCATTCAAAACTAACCTCTAATCCTACCTAGCCTCAAGCAAATATCCCAACTACACTAAACACCCACAAACAGAAACCTTGGTTAGTTAACTCTACATCTTTGCATTATATTACATCATATATAACTAATCTCTCAGTTCACTCTGAAAATGATTGCACATATGACATACTAGTTAGAGATGGTAATGTAATTCCTATTACTCATATAGGTAGTACAAATCTCTCTTTTACTTATAATTCTTTTTTCCTAGATAATATACTTTATTCATCACATATCTCTTATAATCTTTTATCCGTTTTAAAAATTTGCAAAACTAACAACACTTCCATTGAATTTTTCCCTTATTTTTTTCTTGTGAAGGACCTTAATACGGGGGCATCCTTGGTCTGAGGCTGGAATAGAAATGATTTTTATGAATGGCCAACTCCTACCTCAACGCAACCTACTTTTATCCATGTTTTGAAAGACTCATATAAAGAACTCTAGCACCACTTACTTAGTCACCTATCAAATAACATTCTCAACAAATTTCCAATCAATACTTCTTTTTCCAGTTCTAGCACATCTCATTGTGATTTCTATCATAGTAATAAAAGTCATAAACTTTCTTTTGGCATAAACACCATTCAATGTAACTCTCTACTTGAAGTTGCTTACACTAATGTTTAGGGACTGGCACCAATCGTTCCTATTAATAAATTCATATATTATGTTATCTTCATAGACTATTACACTAAATACTTTTGGTTGTATCCACTAAATAAAAAAATTTGATGTCATTGATGTTTTTATTACTTTAAAAAAATTAGTTGAAATTTTTTTTTAAGTACAAATTAAATCAATGTACTCTGATTGTGGTAGTGAATATTAAGGACTATCTCATTTTCTCTCTCGGGCTAGAATTCAACATTTAAAGTCACCACCATATACTCCTCAACTTGTTAGTACTACCGAGAGAAAACATCATCATATTGTTGAGACAAGTCTTAGCCTTCTTCACCATGCTTCCCTACCTATGATATACTGGACAACAACATTCAAAATAACCATCTACCTTATCAATCACATGCCCACACCATTACTTTACTATAAATCTCCTTTCCAAGTATTATTTAACCAATTACCCAATTATACAAAACTCAGAGCCTTTGGTTATTTATGCTACCCCTACTTATGCGTATATGCTCCTACTAAACTTCATCCACGATCAAAACCATGTATTTTATTATCTACTCCATACCCCATAATTATTGTCTTTGCTATGATCCTACCTTAAAGTCCACATTTGTATCATGTCATGTGGTATTTTTCAAAAACTATTATCTATTTCAATCCCGCCACAATAAGTATCCTCTACCCACTCCACTACCCTTATCTAGATGGTTTACAAATCCTAAAGACTTGGTTACATACGACAATATCAATTCAGAAAATCCTACTTCAAACCTATCTTTATCTATTCTTCAATCAGTATCTCATTCCTAATTTAAGAGTTCCCTAAACAATGAACCACACAAACATTTGGCCTTCCTATAAGCTATTACTTAGTCTGAATCACCACTTCATGCTACAATCCCATCCTTAAATCTAAATCAAGTTCCTTTATCTCCTATATCCACTTCTATTTCTCTTCCACAACAAGACTCATATGTCATCGTAACCCGATCCGAAATTTAAAACCTAAATAAATCTTTAATCTACATACTACAATAACACCATCCACTTAGGTATAACCCACTACAGTCAAACAAGCATTAAAATAAGCTCACTGTCGAGATGCATTGAATACAGAATATATCGCTTTACTCAAGAACAACACTTGGACACTAGTTCCACCCACACCATAATAAAATGTAGTTAGATGCAAATGGATTTTTTGAATCGAAACAAATCCAGATGGCTCCATATACTGTTATAAGGCTCATCTTATAGCTAAGGGTTTTCATCAATGGCCAAGCATTAACTTCACTGACACATTCAGCCCCGTTTTTAAACTAACCCATTAAGATAATCCTCACTTTGGCTATTAACCTTAGCTGGGAGTTGTACTAACTTGACATCAACAATGCCTTTCTTTAAGGTAATTTAACTAACACTATTTTTATACAATAACCCCTTAGTTTTCAAAAGCCATAATACCTAAACCATGTCTGCAAATTAAATAAAGTTGTCTATGGCCTGCGTTAAGCACTAAGAGCCCGGTATTAAAAGTTACGCACCTTTTTTATTTAACCAAAATTTTAGAATTTAGTCTTAGATAGCTTCTTATTCATCTTCTCTCACAATTATACTCTTCTTTATGTCTTAGTATATGTCAATGACATTATTGTCACTGGCAACAACCCATACTCAATCTAGCGTTTTATCAATATTCTTTCCTCTAAATTCTCTCTAAAAGATCTTGGCCTACTAAATTATTTTATCAGGGTTGAAGCAACTCCTATGTCTCATGGCTTATTTCTTTCTCAACATAAATACACAAATGATGTAATGTCCAAAGTAAATATGCTTGATGCTAAAACCATAAACACACCCATGTCCAACAAATCGCCCTTGAAACTTCATTATGGTATGCCAAAAATATATACAACTGAATTCAGTCCTTGGCTCACTTCTATACTTGTCTCTTACATGCCCAGATATTTCATATTTTGTAAATAAACTCTCATAATTCATGCACAACCCTTCTGCCACTCACTGGACAACAGTAAAATGAATAATCCAGTATCTCAAAGGTACATCTCATAATGGCATTCACCTCAAAAGAAATTCTAACCCATCCTTACATGCTTTCTCGGATTCTGACTAGGCTGGTAATTCTGATGATCTAACTTCTACTTCAGCCTATATTATATTCATTAGCAGCTCATAATCAACTAGACTTCAAAGAAATAAAGAATCATTGCTAGAAGTTCTACAGAGGTTGAATATAGGGCCATTACAGCCATTGTTGCTGAACTAAATTGGATAACCAACATACTAAGGGAACTACGTCAACCTTTGCCATTAACTCCAACCATATACTGTGACAACATTGGTGCCACTTATCTTAGCCAAAATCCAGTTTTTCACTCTCGCATGAAACACATAACACTGGACTTTCATTTTTTTTGAAATCAAGTTTTGCAGCATCAACTTCGAGTCCTGCATGTTCATATAAGAGATTAACTTGCTGATTTACTCACCAAACCACTGCCAAAGGGACAATTTCTACTACATCGATCCAATATTGGCATCCATGATGGAAGCACAATCTTGGGGGGCATGAAAGAACAATTCCTAAGGAGTCCATTATCTAGTTTGTAAGTAGTTCACTATATCCGGTTAGTTAGCTAAAAATTTGGAGCGCATTAGTTTTGTATTGTCTATATATATGCTTTATGTAAGTCTTAATTCAATTAGTAAGAAAAGAAACATTTGTTCCCTTCAATTTTGTAGTGATATTATTTAAAAAAAAAAAGGAACATATTTGCAATTTTTTGTTTTGTTTTGAGGAATTAGATTTAGATAGTGATATGTGGTTGAGGTTTTGGAAAAAAAAAATTATGGTTGAGGTTAGGGTTTTATAATATCCCGTGTTTTTAAATATTTTAATATTGTACCGGGATATACAGTGTTAATAATTTTTGTATATACATTACGATATTTTTACGAGTTGATATTTATTTAAAACCTATTTTAATTATTATGTCTTATTTATAGTGTTTTACGTAAAATTTTCCCGAGACTTTTATTTTCGGGAAAATTTTCACGTAAATAATTTATTATTAATTATTTTAAATATATTTTCGGACTTGCATGAACTCATACGTATTTTTAAATTACTAAATAAAGCCTATGTGTGTATATATTTATTTAATTAGGGTTTAATATTATCCTAATATTTTATTAATTATTTATTAGTTTTATTGTTATTTAATTATTTTTATTTAGTATAAATTATTAAAATATTAAATTATAAGTGTGTGGTGTATATTTAATGTGTGTGTAATTTAATATTATTTTAATATATAGTATAAAGTATATATATATATATACATATTATAAGTTAAAAATAAAACTTTTGGAAAATTACCGAATTGCCCCCTCCCTCTCCCTTCTTCTCTCCCGACGCCTACTTTCACTGCGCCTCCCATTCCAGCACGTCGGACCGCCCTTCGCCGCCACCAGCTGCCACCAACCTCCTTCCCCTTCCTTCCTCTTCCTCTCTGACATGACCAGGCCGCCGGAAGCCCACTAGAACGCTCAAAATTCGCGATGGCAGCAAGTTGAGCTTCTTGCCGTCGATGACGATTTCGACCACCATTTTTGACACCCGCCAGTCTCTTTCTTCTCCTTGAGCTCCGGTGAGTGTGATTCTAGCTTTGGTTTGAGCTTAAATCGTCTTGATTTGCTTAGGTTTCGAATTTTTGATTTTGGCTATATTAGGGTTTTTGATTTTTTTGAGCTTTGAATTGATTGATTCATGAAAACTCCCTTTACAAATGTTGATCCTAGTAGCTTAATCTACATGTATGAATTTTTGTGGAATTTTTTGGAGATTATTTTAATTTTTGGGTATTTTTGAATATTTTAATATTATTTTCTAATTTTCGGAAATTAATTATTTAAATTATGAAATTGTGTTTTATGGTAATTATAGGTGTTTAAATTAATTATAGGAATTTATTTGGAATTTTTATGAATTTCTATGTATTTATTTTGAATTATTGTAGTTTATGTAATTTTGGGAAATTAGGGTTAATTATGTTTTTAATTGAAATTAATTGGTTAATTGAGTTTTATTATTTATATTATTGATAAATATGTTGAGAAAAACAATTTTGGATAATTGTATAATTTTTGGTGAATTTTTGAAGTAAATTTAGTATATTTATATGTATAGGGGTATTTTGATAATTTTACCCTAAATTGGCTAAAAATGAAATTTAATTGGTTTTAATAGTTATTTAAGGTATAAAAATGATTTCTACAAATTATTTAGTATTTTTAACTAATTAAAACTATTTTTCGTGAATTATTTTCAAATATATATATAATATACGGTTTTTCTAATAAAATGAGTTTTTATCGGTTTTTACAGTGTTTTAAGGTTAATTATGTAATTTCTAATTATAAAATGGATTTCTATGTTATAAGGATATTTTTGATATTTCTAAAATTGTTCTATGTTTTTGGACCCCGGTCGGTAGATTGTAGTTTGGAGTCCAACCGAGGGGTTGTGGTTGAGTGTTGAGCTTGTTTTTTTTTGAAGTGTGTTTCTTTACAGGGTCGGCTCTACTCTTTGAGTAGAGAGATGTCCGTTTTACAGGGGAGGTTCTGTCGAATTTTTGATAGAATTCTCGTAAAACGTGATGTCCGATCGATCCCTAATCCTGTTTCTGTAATTAATATTCTAGATCGAATTCTAGGATTTCTGTTAGGTTTATTCTGATTTTTGTCGTTATTGTTTGTTTAGTTGCGCCGAGACCGAGACCTAGTGGACCAGGCCCATCGGATCCATCTCGTGGAGCGCACTAATTTGTGAGTTGCTATTATATATATATATATATGCTTAGGATGCATGATTTAGAAATGCATGTTTTATTTTGATTAAATATGCATAAATAATTTGATTGTTACTTAAGTTTATATTTAGATATTGTTGGTTTATTTTTGGTATATATTAAATTATATGCATGTTTTGTTAATAAATTATAATTAAAATATTTTTAAATATATTTCTAGCTTAATTTATAATTTGATTGGATTTATTTGACGTATATATACTCGAAATATACCTGGTTTACTTTTGGTATATTTTCGGTATATATATGGTTTATATTGTTATTTTATTTAAATTCATGCATCATTTATTTATGAATGGATGTTTAATATTTATTAATGAAGGATATCAATAGAACGTGCTACCTAGTGGGCAGCACTAGGACCGAGTACATACCGGTACGCCTATAGTATTTAGGCTATATTACTAACCATTTGTGGATATTGATTGATTATGATTATTTGATGTGTGAGATGTGATTGGGTGTGATTGCTGGAGCTCGGTTGACCAAGTGTCTCGGGGCCAATCACACTGGCAGTCAGACTGCTGGAGCTCGATTGACTTAGTGTCTCGGGGCCAGTCTACTGTCTAAATGGATTAAGTGGATATATTTGGATTAAGCGAGCCTGTATGGCTAGAGTGTTGTCTAACACTGTTGGAGGTTTCGATATTTTAGGGTTCTATTTGATCCTTCATAAACTGTGATTTTTAATAAGTATATATAAAATAATTTTATTGCATCTGTGTGTAATTGCATGTATATATATTAGATATATATATACTAATGATTGTATGCATTATCATTTAGTGTGTATGTATATATATTATAGTAATTCACTCAGTGAGGTCTGACTCCCCTCCGTTGACCAATTTTTTAGGAGAGTCAACATCTTCAGACCTCAGTAGCAGGCCTGTACGCCGGATTTCTTCCGCCTCGACTTTTTTGTGTAAACTGCTTACTTGAGTCTTATTTTTATAATCTAGACACTGCAGTAGTGGTAAATTAAATTGGGAGATTTTATGTATTTTATTTATGTGAGATATTGTATTATATGAACTGAATTTGTATTAAAAGATTTTATATATATGTAATGATGAGGATTTGATTTAAATCCAGTTGGTGAAAATACTATTGTGATATTTATGATTTTCATTTCCGCTGCATTTGATATTGTTATTATTATTATTGCATGTTTTATTTTATTTTTAGGCTTGCTACGGGTTCCGGATTCGAAAGAATTCTCGTTCCCTAGCGCCGGTCATGGCCCCTGTTTTGGGTCATGACAGTTTTGTGGATACCCATACCCATAGAGCTCAAACCCATTTAACGAAGGGTTAAAATTTTACGGTCCATTTAATATCCATTTATAATTTATATATTACCATAATGATCCAAACCTATTTAAAATAGATGGATTTGGATGGGTATGGATGGGTAAATGGGTAAGGATCCATTTTCCCACCCCTGCCTATGACATTTCTCATGAAAATACTCTTTGGCTTTATTAACAATTTTAAAGATTTCCGATGTAGGCGCGTTGTTCTCAATTTGTTTATCAAAACTCTTAGCAATGATTTAGTCTTGAGGTCGGAGACTTAAGAAATCATTTGAGTTAATTCACCAAAATAGCCAAAAGAAATCAGGAACAAATTCATGCAATGATGGGAGGAACATGGCAGAGCTAAATTCAAAATATCTTTCACTGAGAATTTTTCATGAACAGGGCTCAACAATAAAGAGGAAGAGCAGCTCAAGATCATACATGCGTGGCCAAGAATTGGGCAAGACCAATTAGTAAAATTCTGAACTTTAACAAGAAAATTCAGAGAACTAATAGGAGGAAAGTGTGGAGAGAGCCACTCACAATTCCAGCAGCCCAACTTAATCTCCTCTAGCAACTGATTTAATTTCCTATAGAATCAAAAGCATGACTCCATGAGACCAGAAAATTTCGAAAGAAAATCAGATGGTTTCAACGGCTAATGCTAGTAGAGATCAACATGCAAAATGGAAAACCTTCCCAAGAAACAGCTCTAAGCTAACTACACTCAGCTCCACAATGCTTCTCCTTCTAATTCTGCATTTAAAAACGCAGAGCTTTTATATGTATATATACACATCCGAAGATAACAGCTTACATATTGGCCAAAAAAAATAAAAGAAAGATAACAGCTTACATGCTGTTAGATATCTTACCTTGTACAAAAAAATACACTTCAATTCCTTATTCGTTCCTTTCATTAATCTTAAGTCCTCATTTCTTTTTTTTTTTTTTTAACCAAATTAAGTCTTAAATTAATATTAAAGTTATATTATTAATTTCCGACTTTATATTCTTAAGGATATGCGAATAATTTTAGAAACAAAAAAGTCAAATGAGAAACTTTTAAATACACTATTTTAATTTCTCCTATAGATACATATATATACACTAAAACTTCGATTTTGGCTAAATTATTTATTAAGTGTTTTAAGCTCTAATATTATATTATAAATTAGTTTATGGGTATCTTTCTTATAAATGATTTTTTTAACAAATTCATTAGCAAATTTAAGCTTAATGACTTTAATTTAATTAAATGAGAAATTTATTGAATTCATCTATAATTTCAACTTTTAAATTAATTTTTTAGAAAATTACATTGCCTCTTTTTATTATTTTTATATTATAAAATTCTAATATCATGCAATATTAGTTTAAAGTAATTTCTGGTGAAATAATATATTATTTTAAATTTTAAATTGATATCAGATATAATATAATAAAATAAAATTTTTTATTAAAATAAAATTTATAACATATTAATTTAAATTATATATATTACATTAATAAAGTAAATTTTATTTTAAATTTATTTAAAAAATAAAATAAATTTTTTAGTGGAATTAGATGAAGGAATATTTACAACTTTTTTTTCAATCCTTCAATGGGACTTGTCCGATTGCGCATCCAACCATCAAAGATGGGACAAGGGACTTTCGCAGCATTTACTCCTCAATATTCCAACTATTACACTATTTTCAGCCCCTACTAAACGCAAACCCAACCTAGAAGTCTTCATTTACTCTTGAGTTGGTCGTAAATTAACCAAGAATTTAAAAACACAATTTATCCATTTTGTTAAAAATATTAACCATGCTTATTATAGGCTGATAATAATTGAAACAGAAGAAACTTAAATAAATATTATCAACAACAATTAATAATTAAAATAAAAAATTTGATTTGTATGATTGATATCTAATTTATGAGAATTGTAAAAGTTTTGAATTCGAATTTGTGCAGTCTTATAGCCAAAATTCATGGTGAGATTTTCACCTACATATACGTAATACAAGTAATTTATGTGGGAAATATTTGAAATATTTGCCCTATATAAAGTTGGATTCAAACGTGTAGTTGCCATAATACTTATATTTGAATTCTTCAAAAAAAAAAAAAAAAAAAAAACTTATGTTTGCGAGATGACTTTGATCACAGTACTCTGATACGCGTATTCTGGAAATTTCCAAAATCATTCATCTATTCACGTTAAGATGGACAGTCAAATCCTATATTAAAGCATATATTATTATGTAGGTCTTATTTTATATCCTAGATCTTTGTAGGAATTTGATCATCTTGAGAAGTTTACCTGTTCAGCATGGATGTAAACAATGGTGATGACTCCAACCCTAGCAGAAAGGGTCTTGTTTGCCATTATCAGTTTGAAGATGGATCATCCCAGTTCACTTTTATGCATACTGAAGACATAAATGGAGCTATAAGCATTGATAGTTCGCTTAGTTTCACCACAGACAATTATGTGCAACTTGTTTCTTCATGCAAAGGTTTGCTCCTGTTGTCTAGTTTTGGTGTTCTTGGTCTCAAATATCATGTCTTTAATTCCATGTCCAGGCAGTTTTTTACTCTTCCTCAACCTGAAATCGATAGGAGGAAAGTTGTCAGATCTGGCTTGGCCTTTGATGGGCATCACTATCAAGTTGTACTTGTTCATGTGGGTGATGACACTGAGGTGGATCCTAATGGTCTAGAAATAGAGATTTTCGAGTTGCCAACACACCAACGTCTCCTTGCCTCTTTATGAATTCGAGTTTTATGAACTCAAGCACCCTTCTGTCTTCTCCAATGGAGCCATTTATTGGGAAATTAATGAATACTTGCTAGTATATAATGTTAAGAATGATCAGTCTGAGCTAATAGAATTGCCAAATTTCTCAGAGGTCCGGTCTTGGCAATCAACTATGAGTTACAAGCGTTGTTTATCGGAATCTAAAGGGCGAGTTCACTATACTTACAATATTGATGGAGTTCACATTTGGGAGTTTCTCAATGAAGATGATCACGATCATTATTCACAATATAATTACTATGATCGTAAGAAATTCAGTTGGAAGTTGTCAGAGAGTGTCAATCATCTATACTTGAGTTTGAGGCATCAAGTGGGTGACCTGAATCTCTGCTGGGGTACGTGGGAGCCTTCTGCTATATCTCCAATAGCCTTCTGCGAAGAATCTGAATTGTTGTATTTGCATATTCCAACTCAAGAACTTGTAGGATTTGTTGTTTCTTATAACACTGCAACAAAGGTTATGAAGGAAGTTTGCAGTTACGAACTTCTCGACACATATTTCAACTGCTGTTCATTCTTGCCCTTCATCAATTACAGCAAATCAATCCAGATACTGCAAGTGAATCATCGGAAAGAGTCGTCCAATTGCCCATCAAACAAAAGTTAGATACCTTCCCATTCTAAAGGGTGATGTATTTCATGCCTTAGCATTATTTTTATATAATTGTGTTAGCAGTGCTCCAATGTTGTTATTAGCAGTGCTCCACTGTTGTGCGTTGTTCCAATGTTTGTTTTCACATTGGCTCGTCCCAAGTCTCAGTTCCAATGTTTGTTTTCATTTTGGTTCATCTTAAGTCTCAGAAGGCAACAACAGATCCCTGTATATATGATCTTAATCTCAGAAGCTCATCATACTAAATTTTGAGAAGCATACTTCAGTAACAGACATTCACATTAAAAACGACAGTCTATGAAGCTGGATCAGCAAACTTTGACAATAGTGCAGGTTACGCTGCATTTGATTGCAAAAACTTCCACTTCAGTTACAGAGTTGCTGTAGATAAAACTTTTCTTTTTTCTTCTGCCTATTTTAATGGATAGATAGTTGAGTTCAAAAAGTTCCATGTGCAATTTGAATACAGTAGTTGATTACAGACCCATTGGCAGTACAACCACCTACATTTACACGGGATAAAAGAGAGGCAGGTGCTTCAAGCAAAATTAATTAAATGTTCAAGCAAACCCCAAGTCAATATGCTTTCTCCAAAACTCTAAAGCAGGACATGGTACTATCTGGATAATACAATCTTTCACCTATCCCACTCTAAATCAGGCAGTTGTCTGTCTGCTTTTGGTGGATTTCCTACGATGTTTCTGGGCACCTGAGCAGTCATCCGATCCCAACCCATGATATGAGGCAATGCAAACTGCACAAGAAAAACAGAATATCAAAGCAATAGAACAACCAGACAAAATACACACAGCATATACAGATACATATACAGGTAAAATGGCAGATGCAAAACACTAAACAAGAGCAGCATTCTAGTAATAAACAAAACGTGCAACCAAATATGTCAATTTGGCATCAAGGTGTAGATGCACTCATCAATTGTCTCAAGCCATACCCAGCAATGTTCAAAAAAGACATTTCTATGGCAATGCCAAAAGGTTACTCTTGCATTACATGCTTAAGATAACAACCAACAACCACATCACATTTGAAGATAAGGCAATAACAGATTTGGTACATGCACATAGGTGAAGACCAATTAAGTTGGTTGCATGAACACCATCTATGTATATATATGTAATGCTCTACAGTTCATTTCAATTGATAAATTTCCAGCAGTCATGCCTCTTTGGACTGTTTGATGCAGTCAAACCAAGATGTTATGTCAGAGAACCTTCGCTGTGATAATGCCTAAGGTCTTCTAAGTATAGCACTAGAATCTTCTACAATTTTTTCCTTAAATTAAATCTTCAATCAGATCTGACAACCTAAAAAAAGTTGCAAGTTCCAGCGTCCTACAAACCTGGATTATGTCAAGCACCACAATGGCTGGTATCATTGAGGGGTCATCTATTAACTGCGATAAAACTCACTCAATCTTTTACAAATCATTACGATGGGATTATTTCTCAACCAAAGGAAAGGAAAGAATGGGATGAAGAATCATTAAACCTCCTTTCAAGCCCATTTGAGATTATGTTTTGGGGCTCAAAAAGTTGTATTTGGCCATAATCTTCTTCTTCTTTTTTGGTGTAATAATTGCTTTTCCAGAAAAGCATCTAGCGAGCAAAACTAAATATTATCAGGTGCATTTTGGGAAAGTCACTGGAGAAAGCTCTTTTCTTCCTCTTCCTCTCCCTCCTGCTTAATCTTATTCAGCTTCTAACCTCCATGATGCTAAAACTCTACCCCCCATAATGACATTTTTCCCCAAATATAAACTCAATTCATCTTCACAAAAAATCAATTCATAATATGAAAATCTACTAGCCGCCACTATCTATACCTTTGATGAAACCCGTAAAAACCAACAGGTAAAGGAATTTTTGAAGCAGATTACTCCACAAATTATGCAAAGAAAACATATTTGTAAAGTTAGAATGTAGGTCATTGGCATTTTCTTACCTTTTCAGTATTTCTTTATCAAACAAGGAATAAAATTTTAGCAACTTTCCCTAATAAGTTAAAATTGTTCATTCTGATTCTAAATTAATGGCACCTCTACAGATATCTATTTTTCTGATTAATAAAATAACAGAAAAGGGGAAAGGAAAATCTTAATATTCCAACCAAATATTTGATGCACCGAGTCAATAAAATAGTTTATAGTGTCATACACTGCAAGCCGTCTTCAAAACTGCAATTTCGCCAGCAGTGAGAGGAACACTCAACCGTTCATTGGTTCCCAAAACACTGTTAACAACATCTGCAAAAGAATTCACATTAAGATATAGAAAGCAACTTAGTTGGAATGCTATCAAACAAAAAAGGTTATGTCAAATAAAAAATTTCAAAATAAGCATATGATGAAATGAACTTTTCAAGTTTTCCCACAAATGGTAACCATAACATCACAGAAACAATGTCACAAAAAAAAAAATAATAAATTTATTATGATAAAAAAAAAAAAAACAATACAACAATTCATGGAAAACCTTATCTGGATCAAGAAATTAATCCAGAATTTGCATATTAACATTGTCTCATAAACCTAAAAATCACATGCAGGACAAAGAAATTGAAAAGCTTAAAGTTCAACCAAAAATCAACCATGATAAGATATAAAACTTACTTAATGATATAAAATAGCCACCACCTTCTGAATGCGGCTTAACTGATAAGCTCTTCCTCACTTGACCAGCATTGCTGTAACATGAATTGGTAAGTCAAACATGGATACTCGCACAATGAGAACAATAGTATGATGATGTGAGACATAGGCAGATTGAGCAGACTGACCATCTTGGAATAGCTCTACACACACAATAGCTTACAAATTTATCTAAATAGAATTAAAAATACCCAGAATATCAACCTTGATAACATTGCAGGATCATGGAAGTATTCAAGAGAATCTTTGGGACCCAAGCTTATCAAAGATCCCACCTCTGTTGCCGATAAAGCAAACTTCTACAAATTATCATCAGAATATATTATTAAAACCAATAGCATGACAAGTGTGCATATCTGAAAGAGACAGGGCAAAAGGCTTGTAACTCAAAATTTTGTCATGAATAATAAAAGATTAAAATTGAAATGACAAAAAAAGTAAAACTTTACCTGCTTCTTTGAATTGTCATACTTGCGCTCACCAATGGCGGGCAGGAAAGATAACATTACAACACCACGGCGCTCAACTTTAAGATGCCCAGACTGCACAACATACAAAAGAAATGATCATGAACTTCATTGAACCCTATAGAAACAGTTATAATTATACCAAAAAAAAAAAGTTAAGCTTACATCCAGCCTAGAAAAAGTTGGTAGAACAGGTTCCACTGAGAGGGCAGCTTTTCCTTTGTAAACAGAATATGGAGCAAATACTCGCTGGGAAAAACTCCCTGTGCAGTTACAGATACTTAATAAGAAATAAGATTCAAGCTTGCAATATACTCCTAGCACTAATCCTAGGAATGTTTGTATTCTTTTTCAATAGATGTGAACGCTACCTTTGATAGTAAAATCCTCTCTAGCAGTTGAAATGCCAGCCTGGAATATACGAGCATGCAACCCTGAACCATCTCCAACATCAACTGACTTCCCAATCGAATTCCTAGACATAAACACCAGAAATATCAGAAACTAAGGCAAGGAGCAACAACCCTGAAACCTTATCAAGTTCACATATCAAGCTTAGAGAAACTACTATGATTCGAAAGACATTTCAATGATTTGATCAAATAAACTTAAAATACACACTAAATGAAAGCATTTTTTTTTTCTTTTACACAAACTATACTCACTATACCAATTACATAAAGAATAAAAAATGAAGATTTCATAATGCAATTTCGAAGGTTACTACAGTGATACTGAAACATAATAGTTTCAATTTCAGACACACACTCACACAAAAATCAATAAAAATAAGAATTTCTTCAGTGTTCATATCGAAACAATTCCAAAGGAAATGACTATTTTTTATCGGGAAACAAAACGAGAAATTCTTGAAACAAGTAATCGAAATCAAAGTTGGGTATAAAGATTAAACCTTGATTGTTGCAGTAATCGAGATAGCCTCATCATCTTGCAACAGCCTGAGAGCGAGTGAGGGTTTTTTTTTACCAGCCTGAGAGCGAGTGAGCGAGTGAGGGTTTTGGAGTGACAGAGAAAGGAAGGTTACAGTAAAACCAGAGGCATTTTGTAGTAGGGAAGGTTGGTTTGGGTGCACCAATGTTCTACACCACACTGTTTAGATCGTGCCACGTGCCTACTAGTGTCGTGATTCGAGCCTCTCGAATCGGGTTTATGTTCAAATAAATGGCCGAAGTTACAAATTGCACCTTGAACCCCACATTTTGTCCTAATTTTTTATTAGATTTTTTTTTTTTGAGCTAAATTGTAACTTTAACTTTCAAAAATTATATTACATTAGACTTTAATAAATATAATCAACTCTTATAACTTTTTTTTTACATTTAAATCCAATAAATTTTTAAAAAATAATTTTAAACATTAACTAACAAATCAAATTGATAAATTTTTAATATATATATATATATATATATATATATATATATATATAATTTTTTTTATATATAATTTTTATATACATATAATTTTTAAACCTACATGATAATTTTTAAATTTTTTTTTCAATTTTAAAAAATTTATAATCAAATTATATACATTTCAAAAAATGATCAATTTTATTTGTTAATATAAATAGTAAATTGATAATTGATCCAAAATTTTAATTTTAACGTTTAAATAAAAAAATTTAAAATTTTATTCATAGATGTATTTTTAAAATTATACAATAATTTTTAACCCTACACAATAATGAGTAAATAATTTTTTTTATTTAATTGTTAAAATCAAATTTTGTATCAATAATCAATTTCTTATTTATATTAACGAATAAAATTAGTCAATTTTTTAAAATTTATATCAATTGATTATAAAATTTTTAAAAATTCAAGAATTTTTTTTGAAACTTTTTAAGGTTTAAAAACGTTTAAACTTTATAATTAGGTTATATATTTTTTTAAAAATTTATAGGACTTAATTGTAATTTGATCTAATTTTACAAATAAGAAATTCTAATTTAGCTCAAAAAATTTGAAAGATCCAATGTGAAATTAGAGTAAAACATTAAGATACAATTTGTATCTTCAGCCTCAAATAAATAGAATAACGAGTCATCAATTTGCATGTTCCGTGGATTGCAAATTTTAAAATTATTTTAAAATAAATAAATAAATAATTTTAATAAATGGAAAATGAAAAATTAATCAAATAGTTTATAAAATTATCAAAATAATTTTATTTGACTATTTTTTTTTATTATGAGCTCTTTGTAGATGAAGCACAATGCTAAAGGGTTCTTTTTTATACATTGTTCCAATTTTTAATGTGAACAACAACAATAAAAATAATAAAAAGATAACAAAAAGTTTATATATTTTTTTGAATCTGGAATAATAATAATTATTATATCAAAATAAATTAATAATCGAATAAAAAATGGAATTTGTTTATTGATTTATGCAAGTTAAATTTTGAGATAAAAAAAATCTAAAACTAATGAAAATATTATATAAAATATATTCAACCAACACAATAATTTTCCGATATCATTACTTGATTCTTGCCCCCTGTTACTAAACTGTTTTTCGCTTTAAACACGTACAAATCATAATCACATACATATTAGCTAAAGAAGTTCCAAAAATCACATCTATCATTCCTTCTTATAAAATCATTGACTCAAACATAATTTATGACAATTCCGAAGTATATGTTTTTAAATTAATAAGTTTTAAGCGTTAAAAAAATATTAAAACTTTTTTACATAAAAATAGGGAAAAGTAAAAAATAAGAAAATAACTTATAGACATCAAAATAGAGTACGCCCGGTACATAATAAATGAAGCAACTTAAAGACCAATTTTAACTTATAACAGAAAATAACAAATCTGACCTTTGACTATCTTAAGTGGATTAATTGCTGAAATTTTTTGATTAAGTTCTTGTTGTACTCTAACTCATGTTTATACTCTATGTTCATTAGTGCTACTAAATTTTTTTATTTTTAAAGGGAAGCCCATACTTAAATAAACATATTACAAACATCAAATTAAAAAAGTAATAGTTAAACTAAAAATTTAAATTAATTGCACTTAGTTTTTTCTACTATTTTTTCACCTTTGTGATAAATCTAATCATAACAACAAAAGGAACAACCAATAATTGCAAAAAGTGAAATTTCACTTCACTAAGAAATAAATGAAGGGTGGTTAAATATCGATAGCGATATTTTATAGAGAGAAAGTCTCTCCATGATAACAATGCTTTTTGTTACACAACTTTTACTGATGTGTTCTTTTGTGCTCAACTTAGCTTTTTCACAACCTTATCATCCAAATCCACTCCCCCATAACCACCTTGCTCATCACCTTTTTGTGCTAGTAACTACCCCTGATCCCAACCTCTAACAACTCAACCATCTACACTATGGTTATGGAAATCTCTCCAATCATGGCTATGGTCAAAACACCAAATCAGTAAACATAGCTCTTTCCAACAATGAATCTATAAAAAGGAGCATGTTCTGAATACAAGAGTGTCATTGCTTCTAATAAAAATGGATACAAAAGCAAATTTCTATGTTTTCCTGTTGATCCCGGCATGGCCAAACTGGGTACATAGAAAGACATATAGTGGTATAGTGCTTTTGTTCTTCGACTCTATATGGAATCACAGTTGAGAAAGGAAGTGCTTCACCCTAATAAGTCCATGGAAAAGGGATTAACAATAGCTATGTTTTCCAGATTCATTGTAAAGGTCTTTTTGGATACTGCCTTCATTCCTAAAGCACATATTCTCCAACTACTGCCTAGCGCGAGTCCTAACTACAGTAAGTTGATGAAGTGTAAAGGACATGGTGAAGCTAATGCCAATCAACGGCTGCAGAAAAGTGAGGTTGCTACTTTAGGATTTACTATGGATGAAGTAGATGGGATGAATTTTAAGTGGAAGGAGATATTGATCCAACAAGGTGAAGAAACCCAATCTTGTGAAAAAGTCAAGTTGTGTGTTAAGTCCAAAGAAGGTCCAAGTGCTAAGCTAATTATGGAGTCATTGCTAGGTACTACGACCATTGACAATGCAAAGCAGAATTCTTCTGCTATGGGAACTAAGACTGTCAGCCAAAAAGTAAGGAAATTTCGATCCTCTTAAGCTCAGTCATTGGCTAAGGAAGGCTTCGTCTTTAATACCATTGATCTAACCAGTACATTTTAGAAGCTAGGCTTCTCTATGTTCTTTTTTCCATGATAAGTTAGTCAAAATTTCTTACTTCTACATCTAAACATCATGTTAGTAGGAGTAAATTAGTGACTATCTTCTATTGTTGGATGCTTTCATGTCCTTGCTTGTAAGCTTATAAGCTTTCTCTTTAAATGAAGTTCAATTGTTCGAAAAAAAAGAAATAAATGAAGAGATTTTAAAATCTAGCATGCCAAGAGATTTTATAACAAAATATTGAATAACATAATGGGGAAGGATATTAAAGTTCCAACACCACCAAATAATATCATAGTGACACTACACAAAAAAAGGGCCTTTAGTGGCAAAAATATAAGGACAATGTTAATAAATGCTCCTATAAAAATCAATTGAAAAGCTAAAGGTGTTTAATAAAGGCAGTGTGTAAATTCGTCCCTATATAGAGGCAAGTGTTATAGGCAGATATATTTATTCGATCCTATGCCATAAAATACATTTTATTTTTTCAATAAAAAAAATTTTCATTTTTTAGGCAAAAAGCGCGCCCAGGCAAATTAAATATTGATTGGTAGGGGGTAATTATTATAGACTTTTTTAATTGAATGACTTTTATAAAGTTTATAAACTTTTAATGACTTTTATAAACTTTATTTTGGAAGACTTTTATAGAGTTTATGAATTTGTTAATGGCTTTAATAGACTTTATTTTGAAAGACTTTTTATTGACATTGGATAGCTTTTATTAATTTTAATATACATATTTTGACCTAATCAATTAATTTTTGTCATATAATAAAAATAAAAATTTTAAATAATTATTAAAAGTGGATGTCTTTATTTAATTTTTTAAATAATTAAGATATTTATTTCATTAATTTCAAATAAAAAAAATCAAAGAGTTGTTTCAGCTAATAGATTTTTCTTTTACACCCAAAATAAACAACGAAAAATTCAAAGTGCCAAATTAAACCTAAAAATTGTGAAAAGTTGATTTCTTCTTCATAAAATATCAACTAACTCCATATAACAAAACTTAAAAAAATATTTAAAAAATAATGTTCATTATTATCCACATTGAAAAGAGTCATAGAGAGGGGGTGAATAGGACTATTGAATAAAAATGAGAATTTAAAAGAATTTTTTGTAATAATTAAATGGAAGTTGAGAAGGAAGAATAAAGAACACAAAAATTTAAGGAGTTCGGATTCAACAATAATCCTACGTCTCCACCTAACTTATCCCCAAGTTAGGATTTTGAATCATCCACAATCTTATTCACAAGATTGAGATTACACAAGAGTTTTATGGTTCACTCTTACAACCTTACAACTTGAGTTTTCAAGGCTTACTTAAAAACCAAATCCCAAGTATTTCAATGGACAACACTTAAACCAATTCCTTTAGAAATAAATCTCACTTCCCTTATAATAAATCCCAAGATTTAAGATAAAAAGAAATTCTATTTCTAACATACAACCAACTCTCACAAGAGTTTATACAACTAAAGAATTGTTTAAGAGGATTTTGAGAGCTCAATTGAATGCTTAAGAAATAATGAATGATAAATAAGTTTCTTAACCTTTCAATTGAATTCTAAGGAGTGTTTATATAGAAAAACAGTTAAAAATATAGTTTTTGGATGTATCAAACATGTCTCCAATGTCTATATTTGATTTTGAATCAATCTTGGACTTTATTCTGTTAAAATGCCACTCATGAGTGAATAGTTCTCATGAGGGGAAAAATATATCTGTTGCATTCAAATATTTCTGTTGGAAGCTGATAGTACTACCCTAATGAGTAGCTCACGAGTAAAAGTGCTCATGAGCAGCACTGCCCTTTTCCTCAACAAGAACACTAAAAAGAGGATAGCTCATAACTGGCTTGTGAAACGCTCATTAACAGAACTAAATATGATCAAATAAGCCAAAATATTCTTCATAAAAGTTGTAGATAATTGTCTTAGATTTCCATAAAACTTTGAATCACTTAAATTGGACATATGTAACTCAAGATATTACTAAAATACTAAGAGTTGTGCAAACTGAAATGCAAGCTGTATATAATGACTTTGACTGAAGATTTGCATACCCAAATAAGCTTGGATTTTGACAAACAAGTTCAATTTGGAAAGCTTAAAATGTCTACTTCAAAAGTAAAGAAGATCATTTTCTCATTATAGAGCTCTAAAAATGTCAAAATCCTTTTTGAATCTTAGAGGTTGAAT
This sequence comes from Mallotus nudiflorus, assembly GCA_947683625.1. Lineage (NCBI taxonomy): Eukaryota > Viridiplantae > Streptophyta > Magnoliopsida > Malpighiales > Euphorbiaceae > Mallotus > Mallotus nudiflorus. Next base: position 3,021,003 of record CANTUR010000109.1, read on the forward strand.
TAGCCTGAAAAATCACTATTCATCCAAAAATGTATATACTTGGTATATGTTTAGTATATAATTCCCTACACACTTAGTAAAAATTATTAGAATCAAAATTGTTTGTCAAAGTCTAAAATTAGGAGTTTGATCATGCAAATGGTCAATAATCTCCCCCTTTTTGTCTTTGACAATCAATTTGAAAAGATAATAAATAATGTGTGTGAGTTTGACAAAAATAAATAACATGAGTAGGCATATTAATTAAAATAGCTCCCCCCTTTCAAATTAAATAGATGCAAAATGAGAAAATATTTTACTCTCCCTTAACATATGCATAAATTCAATATTTATCATGTATCAAAGCATATAAATAAATGAATTATCATAGCATGTATAAAGGTTGATGTAGCATGTAAAAAAAATTAAATAATGACAAAGGCGATAACCAATTTAAATAAAACAATTTTATTTCCTTTAACAAATATATTTGTTTATTTCTCCTCCTTTTTGGACATGATAAGAAATATAAATTTATTTTATTACCCTTCTTGTCAAAAATAAAGACAAGATAAAAATTTAACATGAGGGACAATGTCTATCAAGAAAAAGGTGTTAAAAACAAATCGTGATAATATGATTATTTAAAAAATCATGCTAGACAACATGAAGGAAATAATTTCAAATATATATGCTATATGCATGTAGTGCTACTATAATGCATCACAAAATAGTACATATGCTATATTAAAACATCATCACATGATCATGTAGAGTTTAGTTAGTCAATCAATCATACATAATCATGTGGTACTTAGTATATCTCAAATACAAACACAATTATTTATCCTATAGATTCTTCTCCCCCTTTGTCAAATACAAAAAGAAATGAGAGAGATATAAGGGAAAATTAACCTAAAGGAAATAAAAGATCAAGAACCAAAACAATGAAAACAAAGATACTTAAAATCTTTATAAAATTCATGTAATTTTCAAAGATAAAAACAATTCCTAAGAAGAATTTATACATGAATATGAATTTTGCATGTCATGCATAAATAAAAAATTGCATTGAAAAATAAAGTTACAATGATATGAAGAAAATAAGCTAACAACTCAAGGCTTATATCTAGAAAATATCCAAAAGATAAACCAAACAAAAACTGTTACAATAATCATAAAAAAATAGCAGTTGAAAAACTTAGATATGGAAAGTATACTAAAAATAAACAAAAGAAAATTAGCCTTATGGAGGAGGAGGAGGCTAAAAGCATTATATGTTATGAGAAGCATACAATTGATGAATATTATATTCTATGTGATCCATTATTAGCTCAAAATGATCAAGTCTAATGTCTACTTGATCAAACCTTATGTTGAAGTTTAACTCCACTATGGATAGGTGATCAAAGAAACCACCAACCCAAGCAGGCTCATCATCAACACTTTGAGAAGTGGAAGGTCCTCTTGCCCTTTTTCTTTGATATTAAGGAGGAGTATGCTCTTGAGGAATTTCTTCTTCAATAGGAATTCTTTCAAGTCTAAGAGTGCCTATTTGCTTAATGTCTTCTAAATCTTGTTCTTGCTCCTCATTAACACCTTCATCTTCTACTTCGTCTTTCCAAAACCAAGAGTTTCTAACAAGTTTGAATTGCCTAGTTTCTCAAGAGTTTATCATTAAGAAAGGATGGAGAAATGGAAGGGATGTTTCTCAATTTCATCCCAAAGTAATGAGCAATCTTAGTAACAAACCCTCTTACATATAAGGCACCACTAGCACTATCCCTAGTTAACCAAAACCTCCATTGAAGCCATCTTTCAAGCTTAACATCTATACCTTCAACAAGACATCTAAGAAAGAAAAGATCATTAAAGGAAATAGTTTCATTACTCAGCCCCCTAGCATGAAAAGAGAAGGTAATAAACCTATGTACATACCAAAGAGATTTTGAAGCTAAATTAGATGCTTTAGTGTGTCCCGCTTTAAAATTTTTTGCATTAGGTTTGGAATGTTGAAACAAAAAAGGATTAGGAAGCCAAGTTAAAATGGGAGAGGCTAAACCCCCTTGATTAAAGTTAAAGATGCTATCAAAAGCTTGAGAAGTAAGGAATCTATCTCTCCTACCCAATATAAATCTCATGTTATTCATAGGATTTTGCTCATTAAAGTGATTGGTTCTCAACCAATAAGAGGCAAGAAATTCATGTACTAATATGGGATAGGTAGGATAGTCATTGAATGCAAAAACATACAAACCCACATTATCAAGTAAACCTCTAACCTCATTAAAACAACCTATCTTTCCAAGGTAGTTTAAGACATTTATTTAGAAGAAATAATTTGCCTATCCTTAAAATGAGCAAGCCTTTCCTTAAATTGAGCTGAAGTGTAGGAGAGAGGAGGTTGCTTCTAAGGTTGATCTTTGATAGTTCTTCTAAAGGATGAAGATGCACCTTGTGCATACTTGGTCTTTGGAGCCATGACAAGGATATGAAATGGTTAAGGATGAAGAGTATTTTTGAGAGAAATGGATTATTTTGAAGAGGTTTATTTGAAAATGCAACTTATTGTAAATGAAAGGAAGATGTTGAGGGGTTTATATAGGTAAAAAAATAATTTAAGTCCTTAAAATACTAAAAAATGGCAGGTTACCATTTTTATTCAAAATAAAAAACAAAGAAAAGAAAATAATAATAATAAAACTCTGTTAGACTGCTACTCACAAGTAGTCCGATTGTGAGCAATTTTGGAAAAATAGACCCTTAACAGTCACGAGCTCAACGACTCATGACAAAAAATGCCAAAAAGTCCTTATACTTTTAAATCGATTACAATAAGGTCCTAAAAACGTGACAAATAGGTCCTTAAGCATAAAATTAATCATTAAATTAAAAAAAATGACACTTAAAGTCAAATATTTTGACATATATTATTAAGAGTTAATAAAATCAAAAAGAATTTAGAAAATATGCAAAAAAAAAAAATTATTAAATAATTTTGCTTGCAAAAATTTTTTTAATGCATAATTATAATGAAGCATTAGATACCAAAAATAAACTAAAAATATATAATCCATGATTAAGCATGATTTTAGGAATGGTATCAAATACTAAAAATAAAAAGGAACAAAGCATCAGAGAAGGAAATATTACACGTGAATCTAATCACCAATTAAGCAACTAAGCAAGTTATCAAGACAAGCTTGAACCATCAATCATGCCAAGTTCATGCTTAATAAAATTTAATCTTTCCTCACAAAGAGGCTTGGTAAAGATGTCTGCTAATTGATGATAAGTATTAATAAAATCAAGAAAAATATCACGATTTTGCACATGATCACACAAGAAACGATGTCTAATATCAATATGCTTAGTTCTAGAATGTTGGATGGGATTCTTACTAAGGTTTATAGCACTTGTATTATCACATTTAATAAGAATATGATTAATATCAATGCCATAGTCCAATAGTTATTGTTTTTGTTATAGAACTTGTGAGCAATAGCAACTAACCGCCACATATTTTGCTTCGGCAGTGGATAAGGCAACCGAAACTTGTTTCTTACTAAACTAAGAAACTAAACAATTACCTAAAATTTGATAAGTTCCAGAAGTGTTTTTTCTATCTAGTAAACTACCAGCAAAATCTGCATTTAAATAACTAATCAAGTTAAAGGAAGAGCTCCTAGGATACTAAAGTCCTAAATGCATTGTACCACAAAGATATTTGAAAATTCTTTTGATAGTATTCAAATGAGATTCCTTAGGACTATATTGAAATCTAGCACACAAGTAAGTAGCAAACATAATATCAGTCTACTAGCAGTTAAATAAAGAAGGGATCTGATCATACCTCTAAATCACTTTTCATCAACCGATTTGCCATTCTTATCCTTGATGAGTTTGGTTGTGGTGCTCATTGGAGTTTTGCTTAATTTAGCTCCATCCATACCAAACTTCTTAAGAATGTCTCTTGCATATTTGGTTTGATTGATGAAAATCCCATCTTTACATTGCTTGATTTGAAGTCTAAGAAGGAACTTAAGTTCTCTCATCATACTCATTTCAAATTCTCCTTGCATTAACTTAGAAAAATAATCACACAAGGAATGGTTAGTAGCACCGAAAATAATATCATCAATGTAAATTTGAATAATTAATAAATCATGCTTGGATTTCTTTATGAAAAAAGTTGTGTCAACCTTTCCTTTTGAGAAACCTTTCTTTAGTAAAAAGTTACTCAATCTTTCCTAACTAAGCTCTTGGAGCTTGTTTCAATCTATATAGTGCTTTTGAAAGTTTAAACACATGATTTAGAGAGTCAAAATTTTCAAAGCACGAAGGTTGTTCAACATATACCTCCTCTTTAATAAAACCATTTAAAAATGCACTTTTAACATCCATTTGATAAAGTTTAAAATCCATGTATGATGCAAATGCTAGTAGCTTCCTAATGGCTTCGAACCTTACAATGGGGGCAAAGGTTTCATCATAATTAATGTCTTCCTCTTGATTATAACCTTTAGCTACTAGTCTAGCTTTATTTATAGTTATGACACCTTATTCATTTATCTTATTTCTAAACACCCATTTGGTGCCAATAATAGGATGATGTTTAGGTCTAGGAACCAAGGTCCAAACCTTATTTCTCTCAAATTAATTTAACTCTTTTTGCATAGCACATACCTAAAATTCATCACTCAAGGCATCATCAACATTTTTTGGTTTAATTTGAGAAATGAAAGCTCAATTAATAATAGACTTAAGTTTAGATCTAGTAGTTACCCCTTTTGTAATGTCACCTATAATGAGGTCTTGAGGATGTGCTTTCTTAAATTGTTAATCCTTTGAGAGTTTATCCTTCAAGGTAGGTTGAGATGTCTCCTCATTTTCCTCCTTGCTTGGACCTTCAAGTTCCAAAGGCTTAGTAGCATTCTCTTCTTGTGTTTCCAAAATTTCATTTTCACCTACAAGATCATAAACACTACAAACATCCTTTCCAGGATAAAGTGAGTTTGATTCATCAAATACAACATGCATTGACTGTTTATCTACTAAAGTTCTCTTATTAAAGACCTTATATGCTTTACTAGAAATAGAATAGCCTAGGAAAATTCCTTCATCGGCTTTGGAATCAAATTTTCCAAGATTGTCCTTGGTGTTCAATATAAAGCACTTGCATCTAAATACTCTTAAATATGAGATTTTGGGTTTTCTATTGTTCTATAGCTCATAAGATGTTTTATTTAAAATTGGTCTTTTGAAAACTCGGTTTGAAATATAACAAGATGTGTTAATGGCTTCCGCCTAAAAGTGTAGAGACAAATTATACTCCTAAAGCATTGTTCTAGCCATTTCCACAAGAGTTCTATTTTTCCTTTCAACTACCCCATTTTATTAAGGAGTTCTAAGAGATGAAAATGTATGAGAAATACCATTTTCATTATAATAGTTTTTGAAAAGTTCATTTTCAAATTCAGTTCCATGATTACTTCTAATGGATGAAATACAAAATCCTTTTTCTTTTTGAACTCTTTTTGAAAAATTTTCAAAAGCTTTAAATGCATCATTCTTATAATCAAGAAAAAACACCCAAGTAAATCTAAAGTAATCATCAACCAATACATATGTATAGTGCATTCCACCGAGACTAGTAACTCTAGTTGGTCCAAATAAATCAATATGTATAAGTTTAAGTGGCCTAAAGGTGGACACTACATTTTTGAGCTTAAATGAAGACTTGGATTGTTTTCCCTTTTGGCAAGCATTACAAGGTTTATCCTTAGTGAATTCAAGCTTAGGTAAACCAATCACAAGTTCATGTTTACAAAGATCATTTAAAAGCTTAAAATTTGCATGTCCTAACCTTCTATGCCATATCCATATGTCATGGGAAATAGACACTAAGCATTTTATGTCTATGTTATCAATTTTATTCACATTAATGACATAAACATTGTTAACTCTTTCACCACTAAAAATAACTTTATTTTTATCAAGACTACTAACAAAGCAATTTTTAGGATAGAAAGTTACCTTATTTCCTATGTCACATAATTGACCTCTTTAAAAGACTATCTAAAGTTTCTTTTCCCCTCTTAAATTTAGTAATAGAATTATTTAATTCTAAGACCTCTTTAGAAAGCTTATGATTTTCATCATTTGCTTTCTTAAATTAATCTTCCAAAGAATTAAAAGATTTAGCATTACTAACAAGTTTTTCATTTACTGCAATAAGTTTAGCAAAATTATTTTTTAAACATTCAAAATCCTTATTTAAGCTAGCTAACTCATGTTTATATTGTTTCTTCCTAGATAATAAACTTTTGTATTTAACAAGTAATTTGCTCACAATAGAGCTCTCATCATCATCATCATTATCATCATCATCATCACAATATTCATCACAATAATCAAAGGAAGAATAAGAAGTGGATAGTACCTCATTTTAATTTTCAATGGCCATAAAGCAAAGATTGACATATTCTTGTTGTTCCTCTTTCGCTTTGAATTCAGTGGAATCATCCCAAGTAGCTTTGAAAATGTCTTCTTCTTATCTTTTGCTCCCTTGCTCTTGAATTTGAGTTTGGGACACTCACTTCTAATGTTTCCCAGTTTCTTGCATTCATAGCAAGTAACTTCTTTTATTTTCTTCTTCCCATCTCTTTCAAACTTCTTATTAAAGTCCCTTATTCTTGAGAAGTTTTTCTTTCTCAAGAACTTCTTAAAGTTCCTAGTGAGCATGACAATGTCACCATCTTCGTCACTAGAATCTTTGATGCTTTCCTCTTCATTATCTTCTTAAAGTACTTTTAGAGCAATGCTCTTTTTCTTTTCTTCTTTCTCTTCTTGTTCTTCACTTATTTGCTTAATGGTGAGCTCATATATTAAGAGCTTACGAATGAGCACATCGGTTGATAAAGTAAAGAGGTCTTGAGCTTCCTTAATTGAGGCAACATCAGATTCTCAATCCTTCTTAGGTAGGATTCTTAGAATCTTATTATTCACCTCTTCCTTGGAGAAATGTTTTCCAAGTTTCTTAAGGGTTGTGAGGAGAGCATTGAGATGGTTTGTCATCTTTGTGATTGATTATTGAGGCTTCATTTTGAAGAGTTCATATTTATACATATAAAGTTGAACCTTCTTACTTTTTACTTGAATGTTGCCTTCATAGTGGTTTTCTAAGGTCTCCCACATTTTTTGGCTAAAATACAATGTTGAAGCTTACCTCCTTCTTCTCTTATCATTGAGGAGACTAGAGTGATTATAGCCTTTTTATTTTTATGATTTTCTTCTTTTTAATCAATGCTCTATTGGCTTCTTACAAGAGTAGTTACCACACCATTAATGATAGTTATAGGTGGTTCCTAACCTCTTAGGACAATGTCCCAAAGTTTGATAGAATCACAATCAAGGTATAGCTCCATCTTGAATTTCCAATGAGGATAGTCACCACCATCAAAAAATGGCATAAAAGAAAAAATGTTTTGTGATTCACTCCCTATGATCTTATATTCTAGCAATGAAGTACCTAGAATTCAAGCTCTGATACCAATTGAAAAGATTCCTAGAGGGAGGGGGGGTGAATAGGACTATCAAATAAAAATGAGAATTTAAAAGAATTCTTTACAAGAATTGAATGGAAGTTGAGAAGGAAGAATGAAGAACATAAAAATTTAAAGAGTTCGAATTCAATAATAATTATACATCTCCACCTAAATTATCCCCAAGCTAAGATTTTGAATCACCCACAATATTAGTCATAAGATTGAGATTATACAAGAGTTTTATGGCTCACTCTTACAACCTTACAACTTGAGTTTTATAGGCTCACTCAAAAACCAAATCCCAAGTGTTTTAATGGATAACACTTAAACCAATTCCTTTATAAATAAATCTCACTTCCCTTCTAATATATCCTAAGATTTAAGATGAAGAGAAATTCTATTTCTAAGACACAACTAACTCTCACAAGATTTTATACAACCAAATAATCATTTAAGAGGATTTTGAGAGCTCAATTGAATGCTTAAGAAAGAATGAATGATAAACAAGTTTCTTAACCTTTCAATTGAATTCTAAGAAGTGTTTATGTAGATAAACACTTAAAAATATAATTTTTGGATGTATCAAACATGTCTCCAATTTCTATATTTGATTTTGAATCAATCTTGGAATTTATTCTATCAAAATGCTGCTCACGAGTGAACAATGCTCGTGAGGAGCAAGTTTTGGCTCGTGAGGGGCAAAAATATATCCTTTGCATTTAAATAATTTTATTAGAAGCTAATAGTACTACCCTCATGAGCAAAATTGCTCATGAATCTGGCTTGTGAGCAGCACTGCCCCTTTCCTCAACAAGAATACCAAAAAGAGGATAACTCGTGACTAGCTTATGAACGGAACTAAAGACGATCAAATTAGCCAAAATGTTCTGCATAATAATTATAGATAATTGTCTTATATTTCCAAAACACTTTTAATTACTTCAATTGGACATCTTTAGCTCAAGATATTACTAAAATACTAAGAGTTATGCAAACTAAAATGCAAGCTACATATGCTGACTTCGACTGAAGATTTGGATACCAAAATGAGCTCGGACTTTTGACAAGCAAGCTTAATTGGAGAGCTTAAGATGTATACTTCAAAAGTGAAGGAGATTATTTTCTCATTATAGAGATCTAATGATATCAAAAGCCTTCTTGAATCTTAGAGTTTGAATTAGCCTAAAAAATCACTATTCATCCAAACATGTATATGCTTAGTATGAGTTTGGTATATAATTCCCTACACACTTAATTGAAATTATTAGTATCAAAATTGTTTGTCAAAGTCTAAAATTAGGATTTTGATCATGTAAATGGTCAACACACATGCTTAACATCATTCCACATATTAGTAGTTATAGCAGGACTCCATTCATTGACAATATTTCTTTGTTGCTCTTGAGTCTCAACAAAGAGTTCAAAATCCTCTTCTTGATTAGCTGGTATAGGTGGAGATGATAAAATTTCACTAATTGGTTCAACTAGACATTCATCCGAACGACACTCTTTTCAAAGAAAGTTGTGCAATCATGTACATGTCAACATTAGCTCTGCTTATGTGCTATATGGAAATGGAGGAGTTGTTTTAAAAATTTTAAAATAAGATCTAAAGATACCAAATAATCTCTCAATCATATTCCTTAAAGAAGCATGAATTGCAAAATTATTCTATAATAGTTATGATAACTACTAATGTCACGTCTAGTAACCATTGTAGGAATATGGGTTCAATAGCTCTAATGCAATCCTGAATTAAAATAAAATAAATATTTAATTAGAACAACAATAATATCACTAAAAAAATAGTAAAAGTGGAAATAATAATAAAGTACCATAAAAAATTTAATAGAATACTTACTTTAAAGTAAGGATAGAATCTTGTACTTTCTCTAATTTTTTCTGGAATTGAGGAACTTGATTTAACCGTTATATTTAGTACAATTTTGTTTAATGCTCTCAAAATTTTGTTGAAATTTTGGCTTGTACTAAAATATGAACATGTTAGTGATATGCCCTAGGCCAATTATGTAATGGCCACACTTTGACATTGTCATATTTCTATTCTAATAATAAAGAGGCATTTTTATTATTACTGGCTAATTCTAGTATTCTCCTTGATTAGTTAATTCTACTAAGATCATTAATTACATGGCTTGATAGTAAAAATCTTAGGTGATACTTGAATTCTAATCCAAATATCCCTAGTTGATATTGTTGTGGGAATAACAATGAATAAAGACTAGTATGAGGTTAAATGATGATTAAGTTTTACTGATAATGTATATGAGATATTAAGTCAAACTCAAAGGTATATATTTAGGCAAATGATGTACTGGATTGACCCACTATGAGAATACCACATGGATTATTATCATAGGTAATTCTCATTACAGTAGTATTATTTGAGTCCTCTGACATGAGATCACCATGATTTCCTACATGATAAGTTCTATATTTTGACGCATCGCTACACTCTACTTTAACCAAATGGTAAAACAAGTTATGATTGGATATGGAATGAGTTGTGTGAGGAATGTAAGTGGTTAAAATGGAATTTGTTCTTAGTTTTTGAGAAGATATATATTGGGCCCCTCGATGAGTTAGACTGAAGAGAAATGCATGACCATGCTAGAATGATATAGAGTTATCAGTGTCAATCTACTTAGGATCAAGAAACAACATGATTGAACAATATAAGGATGTCATAATTCATGCCTTATGTTCAATTAGGATATCATGTGACAAAAGGACTATAGTACAAGCTGTGCATTAGGTTATGTCAGATTATCGGCTTTCATATAACTTAGGTAGTCATAATGTCTTCTAGAGACCAATTATAACTTATGGATTAAAATGGAAATTTTAGGCCTACTGCCAACGTTATGTGAACCTATAGGGGTCACACATTTAGAACAAGGCCAAAGCAGGTTTAGGTTATATATATATATATTAGTATTTATTCATTTCCTAATTTATTTAAGGTAAGAGTTATCTAAATAAATAGGAAATGATTTTAATTTGGAATTAGAATCAAAGTAGAAAAGGAAGTTTAATCTTACCAAAACTATTTTAGTAAGAGAAACCTTAGATAGGATGTATATATAAACATCTTTTTCTCTAGGGTTTGCTAAGTGATATTCTTATTCTTCCTCTACTACTTATTGTTAGAAAAACACATAGAGAGAAAATGTGTTGTGAGACAACAAAGGTTCTATCAAACCTACTTTGTTTTGGATAATCTTGTTCATATGGATATTGTAGAGGGCGTGATCCTTTGGTGACATCTTAATCCAATAAGAAGACATAAAAAGCTCAAGGTAGGGTGTCACTAGAGTGAACCTCCTCTCTTCCTTCTAACTATCTTGCCATTAGATCATCTTGGTAAAAGTCTGGAAATCCTTTTAATTAATCTAAGTCAAATTACATGGATCTAGGTTATGGGTTTTATGGTTAATAATTTTATTTTCACTGTGTTATGTATCACGAAACCCAACAAATGGCCAAAATGTTTTGCGAACTAAGTAATATCTAGAATTTTGACTGATAGTGAGTAGAAAGGTTGTAACCATTTCTTCGATGCAAATAAATATTATATCATGTAAAAGTGATTTTTCTCTAATAATCCTGCATAGTTTGAGAAACACGCTAGGATACATTCAATATAGGGAAAAGGGTTAAATTGGACCTTAACTTTAGGCCAAGTCCTAATTAGACACTGATTTTTTTGTTCTTAATTAGACCTTTATGTATTAAAAGTAGTTCAAATATGATCTTCCACTAACAGTAACCCAAACCACCGTTAAAAATTGCTCATGTGGCATGGTGGGGCCCACTTTAGTTGATGACTAGACCAAATCATCTCTTCTACAAAACTAAAACATCTCCTCATTTTCATCATCACCACTACCACAACTTCTGCTATCACAGTCAGTGTAAGAAATTAAGTCCAAGAAACCTGCCTTTGTAGTCACTTATATAGCTAGCTCTAATGATTCTCTTTTTTATCTCCTTACCAATACCTTGCGCACCAAGATGAGCTCAAGATGAAAGAACCTTACAAAAATAAAAATAAGCAAGCACTTTTGACAATAAATGAACATAATCTAAGTTATCAATAATAAATGTTAAAAATCTTAGCTTTTTTTAGTTAATTGGCTTTGATTTGGATTCAAACTTAGGATCTCTTATGAACATTTAGCATCTGCATATATTCAATCTTGGGTTTAGCCAATGTTAAAGAAAAGAAAAGAATCCATGAAAATGCATTGATGGCAAGAAAAACACTAATTAGAAATAATCCATCAAGTTAATTAGAAAGAGCATATATTACAATGGAATTAGAGAACCTGAATACTATTACATTTCAACATTAAACTTTCCAAATTCTCATCCTTAGTTCTAACCCTAAAAGCAAAAGAGAACTATCTAATACCTTTTTAGAAACAAAATAGGGAAATTAATTTCCACAAATTGATTGTCATCTACAAAAAATAAGAAAAAAAATTAATTAATATAATAAACTTAATCAGCTTTATAATTCCTTTTAACAAGAGTAAAGTACCCAAGAATAGCATAAAGAGCAGTAACAAAGTTCCCTTCTTTCAACAAAATCTTGAAAACAAACCCAATAATCTCTCTTATAATCTTTCTTCCTTCAATAACCAAAGCCCTTCTTAGCTTCCCAAAGAAAGCTAATAACATAAAAACAGTGATCCATATAACCAAAGTGACTAGCACAGCAACTACAAAAGCTGCAGCCATTGGAAGAACTCCAAAAATTACACCTAGAAGAACTGATGCATATAAAGTCAAACTATAAATTATTAACATTAAATTTAACTCACAACCACATAAAACACATATTCAAATTATTAACATTATATTCAAATTCCAGAGAGGATATAAGAAGACACATTTGACGCATAAAACAAAAACTTGAAAAAATAGAAGAGAGATTATACAAAGTTACACTGATCCTCAAAGTATTTAAGTTCAGTTTGGGGTATAAAGACCTTGGCACACTTAGCACGAGCAGTGGTAGTAGATGAAAATGAAGGTTTATATTTGGTGGTGGCTTTTAATTTGGCTTGTGGTTCTATTGCTAAGAAGTAGAAAACAAAGCTTCAAATTTAAATGGTGCTGCTTTTTAGTCTTCTACTTCTGCTACATTATCTCTCTTTGCTCATTTATTTATTGTCTTTTGTTTAGGCTTTTACAAAAGAAGAAGAAGAAGAAGAAGAAGAAGAAGAAGAAGAAGAAGAAGAATAGGGTTTATTTGGTTTTGGTATAGGATAGGAAAGGTGGTGGATTCGAAGGATTTACAATTTGAGAGGCAACATTTATTTAGTATTTTTATAATTTGGGCATGAGGAGGTTGCATTAGTCATAGTTATAGGTGTGAGCGAGAAGGAGAGGGTCGATTTAATGATTTTATGCAAAAGGAGAAGGAGAGAAGTGGGGCCTCGGTCAATAAGTTAAGTGGGGCCTACTATGCCACATGAGCAATTTTTAATGGTGGATTAACTATTAGTAATAAAGGGTCCTATTTGGGCCACTTTTAATATATAAAGATCCATTTGGGAACACAAAAAATATTAATGTCCAATGTAAGATTTAACACAAAATTGAGGGTCTAATTTGGCCATTTCCCCCTTTGTATACTTGTTGAAATTCTATGGAATCTTCATTTAAAATTTTATGTATATAATCATATCTATTATTTTTTTTTTAAAAAATCATATTTATTTAAAGTTTTTGGCCACCTAAATAAAGGATATTGGACATGATTTTGGGACATACTAGTTATAAGTTCATTCAAGACACATACAATTGCTTGATTTGTTGCCAATAAATGCATAAAAGTTTCATACTATTGTTCTTCCATTTCTTTTTCTTCTATTCTTTGATTCTCTACTTCAACATCTCCATTCATGCTTAAGATGTATAAATAGAATCACCCAAGGAAAAGCTATAAATCTATGTGTAAATATATTAATTATTAGAAAGTTATAAGAGACTAGTTCTAAAGCAAATCCATTATTCATTCATAAAAATAAACATAATTAATAAACATTCCAAAATAATATAATTTGTCACTTACATGAAATTATTTTTTGAAAAAAACCACAAAGTAGCAAAATGCATTACTAATTAAAACAAAAAAAAGAACAATATTAAAATCCATAATTAAATAATTTCATCTTTCACTTCTCCAATTCATAAGTTATCCATTTAGAACGCTCTTCAAGAGTCATTTTCAAGAATTCAATCTTCTTTACTCTAGTATTGAGCAACTTAAGTGCCTTGAATTGTGCACACTTATTCATGTTTGGTTTTTCTTTGATAAAATCCTAACAATTATGTTCACTACTATTAAATGACTTAACAGCTTCAACCAACTTGTTAGCAAAATGAGTGAGTTTATTTAAAATATTTGATCCATTCTTGTTAAACTTAGAAGTAGTTTTACTTCAAGCTCACTTCTATTATGTTTTTTGTATGTTGGAGTGGCATCTATATTTATGGTTTTAAAGCATAGTTGTGAAGTGGAGTATCCATAAGATGGAGATTAGTATAAGGAATCTTGTGTATCATTTTGTATGAATGTTCCAGTATTATAATCGTAAATCAACTTATCTAAAGCAGAACCTCTATTTTCTTCTTTCTCAAGTGTTCTTGCATTAGTATCTTCTCCTAATCCAATTGCATTTTTCCTAATTAAAATTTCATTTCCAATTGTGATTCTCAAATATTCAGTCTGCAAAATGTCTATGCAGTAGCTTCTATAGGTATGATGAGACTAACCAAGATAAAAAAAAATTGTTAGTATAAGAGTTTATAGATATGACACTAATATGAATATATTTACAACTCACACCCAAAGCTACAATCGAGTGAACAATCAAACGATATTCATAGTAATAAATGTTAATAATAGTAAACTATGTCATTTATAATGATATATGAGCTTGGCAAAGCATAAGCATTTTTATAAAAAAAAAATTAACTTAACTATGTACTAATCTAATTTAATAAAAATTGCATTAATAAACAGGTTGTTGTAGGACCTACACATTTACAATAATTCAATCAGTTTCAATAAATATGTTAAATGCTTTAGTTCTTCAAAATGGATTCATCATGCATTGTATCATGTTTGTTTTTTATATTGGAACTATTAAGGAATATCCCAATTAATAATTTTGATTCTTGTGTCCATTGTACTTAATAACCAAATCCTAAATTTTTTGCTATGCAAATTATTATTATTACTATTATAGCTAAGTTGGTGAATGATGGTCACTAACATTCTATTTTTAAATTAAAATATTTTGTCTGCATGGTTGCTCTGCCCATTGTTAGTGAGAGACATTACTATACATAAGGCCATGTTTTCAATGGCCAGCTTGTTTATTAACAAAACAAAAGGGAAAATGATGAGGTCGAAAAGGGCTTAAGAGAGTTAGTGACCGTTTAACCTTCCTACTAGATCAAAATTGACTACTATAACCCAATATACACACACACACACACACACACACACACAACCTTAAAATAGTCTTCCCATATTTCATTCGAAGTAGTAATTTTTTTTGTCACAGGATTCCATCCAAACCTAGAACTATAACACAAAAGATTGCAATAATTGTTGTATCTTGTTTAAACCATTTTAAACAACTTAACTATTGAGAATAATTCTTCTTACATCCAAGTTTTTCATTCAAAATAGAGAGTATCATTTTCTCAAAAGTTCCTTTAGCTATTAGGTCATTACTATTGCACCAATCCTAATTCGCAGCATCAACCATGAGTTTCAGTAACTTATTAGTTTCCTAAGTTATCCAAATGTTATATCCAACTTTTCCTTTAACTTTGTCATTTCCTTGGTTTGTATCTCCCATTTTAATATTATTATATTATACATGCAATAAACAAATATAAATAACATAAAAAAGGATTGAATAAGTAAACTAATAATAACATGAAATAATAATATTTCTTTTTTATAATTATACTTTGCATTATACCTAAAAACTTAACTAATTGGATCATTCTAAAGCATGCATTTGATGTGAATTTCTATAACCATTAGAATTGTAAGCTAAGTAAAAATTCAGATGCTATTAAAAAGCTAATGACATTTGAATGCTTTAAAGGTATTTCATTCCATAAAATATTAAACGATCATCATTCCTAACTAATCAACATGATGTTGACAATAGTTTTATATGCACAGTAAGTACGTGTAAAAAATTCACCTCTCCTTAATACTTCTTAAGCTAAGCCTAATAAACAAATAGGTTATAGGATTATAATAAGCATAATAACAAACAAACAAGTTATATTATAGCATTACATTATCCATCATACACTAGACTTTAGAATCAATAGAATATATATTAATGCAAATGAATTAGGCACCAAAACTCACGTACATAAAATATATATTGAACAAGTTATATATATATTTTAAGAATGAACTTTGGAGATTTCATAGGTTGGATGTGCTTTGGTAAATCCTTGCCTTTCACATGCCTTATATAAATCCTTGCGCCCTGCAACTTCTCATTTGCCTTCAGTTCAAGAAATAAAACTCAATAACAACACAAATCACAATTCAAAACAAACATATTTTCTTCTTCTTCTTCATTTCATGAAAAAAGAAAAGAAAGAGGTGTGTGGTGTTAGCTGCTTGAGCTTAAAATTCAAGCCTTAACATAATATATAATCACATTAGGCAAATTCTACTTTCCAACTGTATCAATTAATCCATACTTAATGCAACAATCATGCAACTCTGCAGAGACAAACATTCTTTAATGATAGGAGATAAACCCATTAAAGACATAATAATTGGCATTGTGTTTCAACTTAAGAGAGATCCAAAGACATTGCAAGTAGCTTGTAAGTTGAAAATCCATAAAATAATAAACAAAAAAGAAATAAGGAACAACAAAACTACAAAAGCAAGGTAAGAATTAAAGTACCAATAATAAGATTAAGATCCTCCACAGAACTTGAAATTAAACTAACAAGAAGACTACTTTGCATGCCACACTCGTACCCATATATATATATATATATATATATATATATATATATATATAAAGACTCAATTATAGCAACTGATTGTCCTTAATTGAAAAACTAAAAACTTGATGATTTATAGGTAACTTAAGCATTTCATTAAGGACCAAGGGAGTAATTTACATATTATTTAATTTTTTTTGGGTATATTTTCTTCTTCCATCATGATTCTTAAGAGTTTCCATAGATAGAAAGAAAGGAATAAAGAAAGAAAGAAAGAAAAGAAAAAGGGGAAAGAGGGTTGATTCATTTCCTCTCATAAAAGTTTATTTTTCAAGCAAAATTAAAGATATAAAGTATAATTAAGGCTATAATCTTCATCCTAGAAGACTTTGGTGATTGATTTGGTAAGTAATTTTAGTGTTTTAGTTGATTTAATTTAGGGTTCTTAAGTTGCAGAATTCAAATTTGATAATTTTAGTTTTTCAGTCTCTATAATTTGATCATATCTTGATATAAAGAGCTCCAAATTAAGTGTTATTTGATGATATGGAACCTTTAAATAATTATCTAAAATTTTTCCTCTTTAAGCTATCTGATTTAGTCTCTATGTTAGAGTAATAAGAGAAAATATTTTATTGCTCAGTCTGTCAGTTTATTTGAGCTAGTTATAATTCATTATATATAAATCTATTTATGGGTGTCTAATTAGTGTGAAATTTTTATAGCATGTTCTAGACATATATATCTAAGATTGATTAAAATTTTAGCTCAAAATTCCTTTTTTATAAGTCCCAAAATTTTTTCAAAGTCAGCTTTGAAAGCAACCATTTTGATTATATGAACCAGGTTTACAGAGTTCATAAGTTAAAACTAGTCTAGTTACTTTTGGTATATCTTAAGCTAGGAAACTCAAAATTGAGTTTATTTTCTTATAAGAAAATGAAAGAGTTCTCTAAAACTTTGTAGTTTTGATGAAGATCTAATTATGTTTTAATAGTGGTCTAACAGACTTGTACTTTTTATTGCTTATTCTGTCTGAGTAATTTAGCTGCTTGTAATACAACCTTTATAATTTTATTTCTGGTTATTGAATGGAAGTGAAATTTATATTAAAGGTACTAGACATAAATACCTAATTTTGATTAAATTTGATGTTAAAATTTCTTTTCTATAGGTCAAAGCAAATTTTCTAATATAGGCCTAAAAACAACCCTTGTAAAGTTAATAAGGCTAATTTGTAAAGTTAAGTTAATTTGCATATTTTATATATACTTTGGGGGCTGCATGGTTAGGTCAGTATATGAGATTTTTATATTGATGAGTTATAAATGAAATTACATGTGTTAAATGTTGGAAAAGGCAAGGGAAGTGCAGGTGCAAGTTAAGCAAATTCGGTGAACCAATTTTGTGTGTTTTAGGCTGTTTAGAGAGCAGATGTTAAGAACTTCTAATATTTTTTATATCAGCATTTAAAATGAGCTTTTTAATGTTTTTTTATGAACCTAATTTGATGTATTGAAATTGATTTAATTTCACCTGTTGTTACTTGAATTATTCAAGCTTTGAAACAATAAAAAGGTTTCAAATTCACAAGTTAAAGGTGTTACTACATTTTGCCTTTGTTTTGCAAGCTGAATGAGATTTATTTTAGTTATTTAATGATTTGAATGAGCTATAATTAGATTGGTTTTATTCCTTTGAATTTTGATGAGAAGTGGTTTTATTTTTAATACTATTATGAGCTATAAATGTGATAAAATGGTTTTGATTAATTTTGGATGAAATGATATTTGTTTTGTGTATTACCTCCCTATATGAGATGTATGAATGTGTTGAGGTGATATATACACATTTGAGATTGTGTTGGTTGTTATGCACGATAAACAATAGGGCACTTAATTATAGGATGGTGAAGGAAGAAGTGTCATTCTATGCTAATGTAGTTGAAGGGTTAGCCTTTAAGTGTGCCTAGAGAGTGAGTTTGTAGTGGCTTGTATATTATGGTTGAGTTGTGATGCTCGTTATAGGGATGGTTAATACAAATGAAAGGTTGTCTTAATATCTGCAAAGGCACATGTTTTAAATGACTAAGCTTTGAATATGTTTGAAAGCAAGATTGAATTGGATATTTTAAGTGAATGATAATTTGATTATTAATGCCTTAATATTTTGAATTTTAGATGTTTATTATATTTAATTTAGCTAAACTATTTTTGTCTTGTAACATCTATTAAATTAGTATTTATGTACTCATTTTACTCTGTTTTATAAATATTTTCAGATAGTAGGACTTGATAGTTGGTGGATAGAGTTAAGTGAATACGAATAGAAGTTTCAGAATAAGGTTGACCAACATCCTCATTAGAGTAGCCTTGTTCCTTTTATTTCTTAGGATTGTTGTATAAGTGTTGTAAAACATTGGTGGCTAACCCATATTTAAAAATGTAATTTTTTATATTATCCAATTATTTCATATGTAATTTTCTATTTATAAATAGTATTTCACTATTCATAAATATGTATTTTACTATTAAAAAATATGTAATACTTTAAAAGTTCTTATTCTCTAAATGTAACATATGTATAATACTAACTTTTATAAGAGATTAATTTTGAATCCTCTTGCAAATATAATGATATTATAATAAAAATTGATTAAACTAAGCAATTTGTTTGGTGATTGGTTTTAAATGTTCATCTTGGGCTATATTAGATGAGATGTGACATTGCACAAGTTATTGCTCTACTACTAACAATAGTTTTTGTGAAGGAAACTTGAATGAAACTTGAAGGTAACAATAAGATTCTCTACTGCTACTTTTACTAACTCATCATTCATTGGATAATCCTCCATTACTGGTAATCCTTCTTCCTAAACACAACAAAATTAGACTGAACTATATTGCTAAAAAACACAGGTCTACTCTTCCTACATAGACCCCTTTCCAATCTTTCAACTTTAACCCAAGTCTCATGCCCCACTTCCTTTTCCTTAATACAAGACATAATTGTTTGACCCTTAAAATTCTTAAAATTTTCTGCACCATCATTGGAAATTCATGATGACAGCCCACAATAAATTCACGAGCATAACTGGCAAAATAATCCACCACCATAATAGCTTCCTACAACACATGAATAATCTGCACTTCCCAACCACCTGCTAACAACTTCATGATCAACTAGAGCAGCTTTGTTGGGTGTTTCTAAAAAATGCTTCAAGTTTTTGGTAAAAAAAATGGCAATGGAAATGGTGGTGACAAGTTTGAATAATTAAATTTCAATGAATTCAAATAAGATATAAGAATACACTAGTCCAAAAAGATTGAACAGATACAAGAATCATCAAATTTGAAGTGCACTAACAAAGATAATTATAGAAAAAAGTCAAACAAAAAGAATGAGACCATTAAGAATAGTAATTTTTTCCTATGATACCCAAATCTATATCCACCAAACCCATATTCAAATTCTTATTTTGATGCTTATGATGATAAGTTCCTCTATCAACAAGGGACACAATCCAACATTCACCAATTCATCTTGTAAAGTCCGAGGAGTGAGATTATACATATAAGCCCACTTAAGAATCTCCTCTGCAGTCTTAAAAATAAGTCTTGTTCTAAAGCTCTCATAATACTCTCTTAGAAGTTGAAGGCTTTTTTTGTTTCAAATTTAGCAATCTAGTGAAATTAGAGGCACAGTAATTCTTTGGGTGTAGAATTAAGGACTGGCCTCGAACATTTTGCTAGAGATTTTAATAGTAGCCATGTGGCCTCCCACAATGCCATTTCTTTCAAACATAAGAATATAAACAATTAATGATGGTGACTTTAGAAGGGAATAATAATGGCGAAAGTGAGTAAGAGAGGAGCCAGTAATGCCACTACCAAGGATGGATATGGTGGGTGGATAATAGAGGGACTGACATTAAAAGAAGAAAAGAAAGAAGAGTGTGAGTAAGGAGAAGATTTTGATTAGAGCTAGCTACCTTACATTGACATTATTTTTTAGTTTTTTGTTTCTTTTCGATAAAAATTGCCACGTCAGATGAGTTAACCAAGATATTAATGACCATTAAAATTAGGGGCTTAAATCTCCTAAAAAAACTTAGTTTTATACTCTTTTGGTCCAAAAAATACATTAAGAGCATAAATGCACCTTTACCCATGATTTTATATTATTTTAGGGTGAGAATAAAGATAGAGATTCATGTCTTATTGTGGCTCCTCTCGATGGGTGAATAAGGGAAAACAACATTCAAATTCAATTGGTAATGATCCTGAAATTTTTGTTGCTAAAAATAAGAAAACAGTTAAAGTTTTATGTTACTTTCCTTTAATTCTAAGGTTTCAAAGGCTATTTGCTTCAACAAAAACCTCAAATGATATGTGGCGATATCATAAGGGTCATAAAAAGGATGAATTTTTGAGACATCTTGTAGATGGAGAAGCATGGAAAACATTTTTATTTATTATCTAGATTTCTTTAGTTACACTTACAATGTTAGGCTAGCTCTTATTAGTGATGGGTTTAATCCTTTTAGAACATTGTCTACCACTTACATCACATGGTCGGTTGTACTTATCCCACATAACATGCCTCCTTATATTTGTATGAGGTAATCCTTATTCCTTTTATCAATGATCATACCAAGTGAGAAGAGTCCTAGAAATGATATTGATACTTATTTGAAGCCTTTAGTTAAAAAATTAAAATAGTTATAAGAAGGTGTGCCAACCTACGATGCTTTTATTTGATAAACCTTTCATATAAGTACAACATTGATATAGACTATAAATGATTTCCTTGCTTATGCATACTTGTTTAGTTGGAGCACTAAAGGTATGTTTGCATGTCCATGTTGTGCCAACTTCACTAATTCAAAGTGGTTATATAAAAATAGAAAATATTATTATATAGGTCATTATAGATGGTTACTTGAGGATCATATTTTTTGCTAACAAGATAAATTCTTTAATGGTATTATAGAGCTACAATAAGCACCTATACAAGCTATAGGTAGCAATGTGCTAAAGCAATTAGACAACATTAAATTCACTTTGGGAATGACTTAAAAGCTTAAATAAAAAAAGGAAGAAGAAGTCTAAAAAGGAAATATAATGGAAGAGCAAGAGGAGGAATTGAATGAAGAGATGACAGTAAATAAGGATGAAGAGTCTAATGATGCAAAGAAGTGGTGGAAGAAAAAAAAAGCATATTCTTTATATTACCTTTTTGGGAACATAACTTATTATGTCATAATCTTGATGTGATGCATATAGAGAAGAATATGCATGATAATATTATTGGCACTTTATTGAACCTTGAAAGCAAGTTAATGGATAATTTAAAGGCACATCTTGTCTTAGCAGATTTGAGAATAAGACTTGACTTACATGTAGTTATTAAAGAGAATGCAAGATGACAATTACTTACAACATCTTTCATAATGACAAAGAAAGAGAGAGAAGTGCTTTGCCATGTTCTTAAGAATGTGAAAATGCTCGATGGTTATGCATCAAATATTTCAAGGTGTGTAAACATTAAGGAATGAAGATTAACAACCTTAAGAGTTATGATTCACACATCTTAATCGAAGTCCTCCTTTCACTAGCATTGAGGATATGTAGTCCATCAAAAAGTAACTTTTATTGTGATGGAGATCACTGCATTATTCAAGGCAATATGCTCAAAGGTAATAAATGTCAATGAACTTGAAAAAAATCCAAAATCGTAATGTTTTGATGCTTTGCAATATAGAAAGGACATTTCTTATATTATTCTTTACATATATTTAATAGTCCATTTAATAAAGGAGGTGAGGCTTAGAGGTTAAGTATAATATAAATTGATGTATCCATTTGAGGGGTATGTTAAATGCTAATCTTTCCTTTCATTGTAATCAATTTTTTAGTTGAATCCATATTTAAAAAATGATTCTTTCTATATCTTTTTTTTAATTTGGTCATTTGTTCGTTATAAGTCAGTTGTTTGTAATAGAGCTCATCCTAAAGGATCGATTGCAGAAGGATACATCGTTAAAGAACGTCTAACACTTTGTTCTAGGTACCTTAAATGGGTTAAGACTATATTTAATCGACCTTTACGAAATCCTGACCCTCCTAATGGAAACATCATATATTTATTTTCAAGCTTAGGTAAAACTATAGGGAAAGTTGAAATATTATCTTGGATGATAGATCATTAATGCAAGCTCGCCGCTATGTGTTGCATTATTATGATGAGATTAAGCCATTTTGCAAGTGACTATATTAACATGTTGTTTGCTAGCCTTTTTTAGGTTTATATATATTTTATAATTCTCAATATTTTTAGAGAGTTCATTGATACTAAGAAGAGAAAACGTCATTAACAAACTCATCTTGATACCAATGAAATTGATAAATTGCTCAATCAAAAGTTTAATGATTGGTTTCGAACTAGGGTAAGCTTGAATTCTTATAAAGTTCACTTTAAGTCATATAATTTATTTTATTAGCTTAAATAATTATTTCAAACTTGTAGGTTCTATCAAGTGGCAATTCTAATATTTCTGAAGATATTTTGAGCCTTGGTCGTGGCCCTAATAAGGTGACTAAGAGATTTTCTACATTGATCATCAATGGGATCATATTTCATATTGTGGTCTAAGAGGAACAAAGATTGACACAAAATAGTGGTGTGGTTAACATTTCAAAAATTTGAAAAATAAATTACTATGGCAGGCTGAAAGAGATTATAGAACTTAATTATTATGATAGATTTAAGGTTATGTTGTTTAAATGTGATTGGTTTGACATATATTATAATGTAGGTATTAAGCAAGATGAATTTGGTTTCACTCTTATAATTTTTTCTTACTTAGTACAAACTAGTGATAAAGTGGATGATGATCCATTTGTATTCTCCTCTTAAGTTTAGTAAGTATTTTATGTCCACAATCCAAAAAAAATACAAATTGGCACGCTGTTGTAAACATTAAACATTAAGATGTATTAGAGAAATAAAGAAGGAGCATCCCAATTGGGTACGAGTTGATATGGAAGAAGATGACATATGACATTGTTTTTATGACCTTTTAATAACAATATATTTTATACTTTGTGAGTAGTTGTATGATACTATCATACACCATGTTTTTGTGCATTATTTATTCATAAATCCTTGTTCATGTATAGTATTATTCTTATAAATTAATAGAAACATTTTGGGTAAGTAATTGAAAGTTTTACCTTCATCTTTTAATCATTTGTATTTTTAAATTTACTATGACAGATGAATATTAACATTACTAATAATTTTTTTGTAGCGCCATTGATGGCTCAAAGATCTAAAAGCCTAAAGGGTCTCAAGACTATAAAAGATAATCTGAATCTCAGGAACAATTCTAACCAGAATCAAAAAATTAAAAGTTATGAAATAGGCTCTTTAATAGGGACTTAACATTCCCAGTAAATACTTAATGATCAATCTGTGGAAATGAGTGGTAATACATTTTCTTCATATATTATAAAGTTTGGGAATACAAGCTTAAGAGTTGTGTAAATGATCACATATTTAATTTCATTTGTAATTTAATTTGTGTGATCCAAAGATTACTATATGATTGTAATTTATTATCGGGATGCATTGTAATAATCTTATTATTGAGGTGTTGTTGGCTATATTCTGCTCTTGGCTCTATAATTTAATTGATATATAATCAGTTAATTTATTAATATACATTTGATCCTTAAAGTTCAATTGGTCTCTAATTATATTTATTTTAGTCATGTTAAGAAGTAAATTTTAGGATTTTCATAACAAATCCTAACTTGTCAAGTATTTATTTACATTAATAACTTTAACCATTTATAGAATTTAGAAAACTAGTGGAACATGGATGGCATCTATTTGGAACATGGATGGTAATGAAAAGATTTACATAGAGGTAGATGAATATGGAGCTTCTTGTACTAAAAAGGGAGCTATACTTGGATCTTTTCTTGGAACTATTTTAACAAATGGAAAATTTGCACGTTTGAGTATATCTAAATGGGAAAATAAACATTTTGAGCCATTTAAAGCGAAAATATTGAAGATTATGGAGGTATTATATTTTCAACTTCTAGTATTTCACTCTTAAACATTATAATTTCTTATATAGAATATTGTCATAGGTGTAGACAAGATTTTTATTTCCACCTGAAACAACAAAGTGAGCTAGCATTATTGAATAAGAAATGGAGAGACTTTAAATAAGATTTGAAGGCAGGGCACTATAATCTTGGAAAAAGTAAAGACAAAATTATACAAAATGCGCCTAAAGATGTTTTGGAAGAATAATGGTCTATTCTTGTCAATGGATGGTATACTAAAGTAAGTCAAGTTTGATTAATGCATTTTAGTTTTATGAACTCTTTATGCATTTGATTTCACATTTGAATATTATGATATGATGGATTCTTTTTTTTTTCCTACAAAAACTGAGCACTATGAATACTAGTAATGCTGGCTTAGAAGTTTACAAATATCCAATTCAATTAAGTATTCTTTTTTATGGCCATTTTTCTTATATAATTCTAGTTACCAATAGGTTTGAACAACTCTAATACACATGCAAAATTACATTATAAATGTGGACTAATATCCCCTTTATTTCATTATAAAAATAAAAACTTAGCTTGAGGATGGATGTTTATAGTAATATATAATTAATTTGGTTCATAAACAAATATTAGAATTTAGCTCGTTAAAAATAGGAATTGTTTAGATTAGGTCTTTGCAATGAAGGTCCTACGAAGTG
The DNA here is from genome assembly GCA_947683625.1 of Mallotus nudiflorus. Lineage (NCBI taxonomy): Eukaryota > Viridiplantae > Streptophyta > Magnoliopsida > Malpighiales > Euphorbiaceae > Mallotus > Mallotus nudiflorus. The sequence continues at coordinate 3,046,350 of CANTUR010000109.1, forward strand.
GTCCACTTTTTCTAATATATATACTAAAAGGTGTTTTTATTATTCTTTCTTTTGAAAAGCTTAAATGTATTATTTAAATCATGAATGTATTCTTCCATTGATAACATTAGAAATACTTTTAACTTCTTAAAATTTCTTTGAATTATAACTTTGTTTTTCTTATGTTCTTAACAGGTGAATGGTGATATGAGTAGTCAAAATGAATGTTCTCCTCACAATAATTCTTCTCACTCAAGTCATGAACTAGGAACAAATAGTATTTCAATATTTGAAGCTATTTGATTGGATAACCAACTGAACAATTAGTTTTTGATCGCATATGATCATTTTGAGATCTTTTCTTTAGAATTGTTTAATTGATATGTTCTTATTATTTGAACTATTATAAGTTGTAAACAATTAGAACTTATTTTGTTGTCTTAAGACTTTCTTATGCAATCACATGAATGAATATTCGTTTTTAATTTCAATAATTTTTTTTGGGTCAAATAATTATTAAATAATTATCATTAAATAATGTTATAGCCAATATTCAATTCCAATTTTTAAAAAGTAGCAACAAATTTATGTACAAATTTAAGTTAGTAGGGGTGATTCTATGCACCTCTAGCAAAGCCAAAAATTAGTTATAACAGAAATTTAAAATTTAATGGCAAAAATACTTAGATGCTATTCAAACTACCCCTACAAACCACCCCTAAAAACTAAGAACAAATTTAAAATTTTATGTTTTCAACGTTTTAAACCGCCCCTAAAGTTGGCTTATTATTGTCCCTAAGATAAAAAAAATCAAAGTCTATGATAACTCTGTAGAGGTAGTTAACACTAGGAATGAGCACGAATTGGAGAAATTTGGGAATTTAAAATGTCCGGAATCGTCCCATATTTCAAGAATTTTAAGAATAAAATCTATAGTACCAGTATCGAATTTAAAAATCTCCATACCGGTACTATCCCACTTTCGAGACAGTTCAATATGGAGATTCGATGTTATTGGAACAAATTTGTAAAGTACGATCCAAACAAAAATTCAGGAATTTATATAATAGCCAAATTTATATTATTAATTAAAATTATATTTATTATCCATACATCAAAACGATAAAGTTTTGGATAAAATATGTTGTTTTGGTTATTGTATGCATACATGTATATATATGTACACACAATAATAATAAGAACAACAACAACAACAACAACAATAATAATAATAATAATAATACTAATTGTCTCATTACTTTTAAATTATATCAATAAGATTAAATTACTTAATAATAATATAAATTAATTAATATAATAATTGTAATATATTTTAATTAATAAAAATAATATATCTTTTTTTTTTGCAAAATCATTATTTGCTTTAATCAAAACAACGTAGTATTGAGCAAAACTACATCGTTTTGGTTATCTATAATATATGTACATATATTAATATGTAGTAAAATAATAATTATAATGATATTATTTAGCTCATTAATTTTAAATAATATCAATAAGATTATATTACTTAACAATAATAATAACTAATAAGTTATTAAATATAATAACATTATTTAGCTCGTTAATTTTAAATAATATCAATAAGATTAGATTACTTACTAAAAAAAATAATAAATAGGTTATCGAATATGATAATAACAACATATTTTAATTAAAAATTATATAATTTCAAATTATACAATATTAATTCTCTTATTGTACGGGACGAGGTTTAACACACAACCATGACATTGTGTGGGCTTAGGACCCATTAGAAAATACAAAACAGGCTTACAGCCCAAATTGGAGATGGAGTCGCCACCTAAATAAAACCCGAGACACATTGTACAATAATTGGATTCCACAAAGGTTCCCAGTAGCCGTCCTCAGAGAATGGGTTCAGAAACTGGGTATGGGCTTTTAGAATTCCCATCCAACCTTACGGTTGGCCTTCATGCATGTTTTGTATTTTATTACCTTTAATTACTTAATTATTTCCTCATTTACATGCAAATTGCAGTTGCCTTCAAACAATCTTCAAATTTTACAATTAAGTCTAAGCTTGCATTGAATTCCAATTAAATGCAAAATAAGTGTAGTTTACAACTTTTACCACAAATAATACAAATATTCATAAAAATAAAGATGAATAAATAAGTACACATGCAAAGAAATGAGGAAAGAGAATGGAGTTACAACCCTTGGTCATGCAATAAAAATGATAATAAATAAATAAATAAATTCAAGAACTAATTAGGGAATAAAATTTAGTGATTAAAATCATCCTAAATTTCCTATAACAAACAAAATATTATTCTCCCACAAGTACATATAAAACCAACAAGAGAAAGCCACCATGTCAATTTTATAGAAAATAAAACATGACACAAAATGACTGAAAATAAGTAAATAAACATTTGATTACATTAAACATCCTAATAATCACATAAAAGGTTGGATTACAAAATATAAAAAATGCATAAGGAATAATAGATTATACAAGAAAAACACAAGAAATCAATACTAATTTAGGCACAACTCTGTCGATATTGCAGTGCCTCTTTAAAGAGGCATCGTCTCTAGGCATAGAGGTGACATCATGTTGCCTTAACACAAAGAGGCGACGCCTAATTGCCAGACGTAAATACATACTTAAAATTCCTTAAATCTTAAGTAAAGAAATATCAAATGCAAACAACTAAGGACTTTCAATTGTATTTAGAAGTTCAAAATATCATGTCATAAATAGAAATAGAATAGACCATAAATCTAAGAAACAAGTAAGAAAATAAACAAAGAGTTCATGCAAATCAAGAACTCAATAGTAAAAATTGAATGTTCTCACTGCTTAGGATAGATTTAATGCTCCTAACTTAACCATCAGAGATAAGTTTTTTATTCCAATCCTCTCTTGAATGCAAGAACTCCCTTTTCCTTCCTTGGGAATGAACTTCTTCCCCAAACTCCTCTTCTTTTTTCCTTTTTTCTTCTCTCAAAATCATCTCCTCTTCCTCTCTTTTTATTTTTGCCAAACCATCCATCCTTCAGTCCTCTCCTCCATGCCTCTTTTTTAGCCCTCATGCTTTGATATAATATCCCCTTTTTTCCTCTCAATATGTGCACACATTTTTAGCCCACTAATTTAACCCCCAAAACCACATATTCACATTCAGGGACACATATCAATTATGTGTGGGCCCATCCACTTATCCATCACTATTAATTCTTTAATTAATTTTTATACAAATGGACTATAAAGAGGTATTACCTCACTAAAGTAGGAGCTATAGAGGCAACACCTCTTTGGTCAGGCGTCACTGGATTCAAGGATTGGGCCTTTGGGCTAAATGTGGGCTTTGGGGCTACTTTGGCTTAGTCTTGGGCTTTATATAGGTTTAGGCTACTTAGGCTTTGTGATATAAACCCTACTTATAACGGAGATAGAACGCGCATCCAACTTTAAATATTAGCCCAAGGATCATCAATGATAGGTTGTGGTGATAAAGCTAAACCCCTTGCTTATTAATTTAAAGCAAGATACTTAGCTATTAAAAGATGAACAATCACACAATTCTAAGTCTAACCTAGCAATTGTAATGAAACGTAGATGTGAAATAATTCAAGTAAACTTGTAAAGTTTCAAAAGAACAAAGTTAAGGGAAAACCTTACTTAATTGATTAAAATTGTCAAATAATACATCCTAATTCATTCTACATATGTTTAACCCTTCTATAGGCATGTAAATAACCTAACCCTTGAAGGAAAAGGTTTTCTTCCTTATTCCTAAAGATACATATATAGGAAAATCCTTAATTAAGGAAGTTTCCTTCAAATATAGGACAACTAATGATAAATCATCTTTGAAAAGTGAAAATTGACAACTCATTATAACTAAGCAAAATGACAACTCATAATAAAAGCAAAATGACAACTCATGACAACTAAGCATTGAAGCATGCCATGTCACATGCAATGTAGGATGTTGACTATTGACCCTTAATTTTAACTTGTTAACTCTTTGACTTTGACTTTTTAACTTATTGACTTTAACTTGGAATATCCTTAAATCTTCTTGAATCTTCTTGAATCTTCCTTACTGACTCCAAAATAGAAAAATAAATCAAAATTCATCCATATCAAGCTAATTAATTTCAAAATAGGAAATTGAGATAATTAGCTTGAATTCTTCATATTCAACTTCATGCTTGCACTTTTAATCCCTTTAAGGGCTCATATTATTCCCTCCCTCTTGAAGATGATTTGCCCTCGAATCATAACCATCTTCTAAATTTGATAAATTCATGAATCCTCCAGGGTTAAACACAAACTCCTTTATCGAAAATGTCTCTTTTGAAGTAATGCTCCATAAAAGTAGCTTTAAGATAACTTGAACTTGATTGAACATTTAAAGCATATAAATTTTGGTCATGAACTTGTAAGGATTGAATTCTTGTTGCTTCCTTCTAAACTTGAAATATGAATAATTGAAGCTCTTCTTGCTATAAGCAAAGACTCCATAGATTGTGTTATGGAGATAAGGAACTTCATTAACATCATCAAATGGATCTTTGTATGGCATAGAAGTCTGCAAAATAAATTTCAAATCACTAGGAAAAAAACATTAAAATCATTAGTGCAATCATGATGAATAATCATCTCTTTATCCTTCATGACACTCTGAACCTCTAGCTTCTTTTGGTGCACTCTTCCCACCTCCTTGAATAGTTAATTCATGTACAAGTTCAGTAAATTGCTCAAACCCTTGTAAACACTCCTTATTTGCCTTAATGACTTCAACACTTTCATCATTCTTGGATTCACACGCTATCATTGTCTCCTTACAAGGACCTACTTACTTTTCATACTCCAAAGCAAGTTCAATTACAACCTTCAAAGAGATAAAAGATTATAATTGCACTTCTTTCTTTAATCTCTTAGCAATCTCATACTTAAGCCCACTAATGAATTTTATAACTTTTCACCTTTCAAATTCACCTACATCACTTGCAATTACAAATAACTTAAACTTTTTAACATAATCATTAACACATAATTCATTACCTTATTTAAGCCTTTGTAATTCAAGATGAAAGTTATCCCTAACTTCATGAGGAATAAAATTTCTAGTCATTAACCTCTTTATTATCTCCTAATTTTTAATCTTACTAAGCCCATTCATGGCCCACGATGCCATCAAATCTTCCCACCATATAGCAGTATGACCCAAAATTTTACTATAAGCAAGTTTACACTTTTGAAAATCACTTAATTCAAGAGAATCAAATATCTCCTCCATTTGTTACACATATTCCAAATAAACATAAGGATGATCCCGACCAAGAAAATAAGGCATGTCCATACTAAAAAAAAATCACATTTGAAAAGATATAGAAAAAAAATCCTCATAAAATACTCCCTTACATGTTTACACTTAAGGATGTGAATGCTCTCGTGTTTCACTCAAAGAAATTTTTTTTGAAATTATGAAGAATTGAGAAGAAGAAAAGAAGAAATAATACATGAAAATTAAAGGATATGTAATCAAACCTTGAAGTTTGCCTCTAATACCAAACTGATACGAACCATACCTATAACGGAGATAGAACGCACATCCAACTTTGAATATTAGCCTAAGGATCATTAAGGATAGGTTGTGTTAATGGAGCTAAACCCCTTGCTTTTTAATTTGAAGCAAGATAATTAGCTATTAAAAGATGAACAATCACACATTTCTAAGTTTAACCTAGCAATTGTAATAAAAGGTAGATGTGAGACAATTCAAGTAAACTTGCAAAGTTTCAAAAGAACAAAGTTAAGGGAAAACCTCATTTAATTTATTAAAATCATCAAATAATACATCCCAATTCATTCTACATATGTTTAGCCCTTATATAGGCATGTAAACAACCTAACCCTTGAAGGAAAAGGTTTTCTTCCTTATTTCCAAAGATACCTATATAGGAAAATCCTTAATTAAGAAAGTTTCCTTCAAAAATAGGACAACTAATGACAACTCATCTTTGAAAAGTCAAAATTAACAACTCATTACAACTAAGAAAAATGGCAACTCATGACAAAAGTAAAATGACAACTCATGATAACTAAACATTGAAGCATGCCATGTCACATGCCATGTAGGATGTTGACCATTGACCTTGACTTTGACTTGTTGACTATTTGACTTTGACTTGTTGACTTATTAACTTTGACTTGGAATATCCTTAAATCTTCTCACATCTTGTAGAATGTTCTTGAATCTTCTTTATTGACTCCAAAATAGAAAAATAAATCAAAATTCATCCATATCAAGCTCATTAATTTCAGTATAGGGAATTAAGCTAATTAGCTTGAATTTTTCATATTCAGCTCCATGCTTGCACTTTTAATCCCTTTTAGGGTTCATATTACTTTGTGTGGGTTCATTCTTAAAAAAAGATTTCAATCTTTCTTACATTCAAGATTCGCATTATCTCATCATCGAGTTTTCATTGTAGGTTAATCAAACCGAGTGTCCACACTTATTTGCATATTTTTAGTTTAAATTGAAATATAATGGCCATTCCACATTTTTACTTGTTGTTATTAATAATAATAATTTTCTTATTTTTCATACTTTAAGTTTAAAGTGTGTTGCAATGGACATTTCACATTCTTGTTTGTTAATTGAATTATTTGAAACTATTTAATGTGAATTTTTTTTATTTTTATATTTTAAGTTCAAATTATAACATAATAGACCTTTCATATTTTTACTTGTTAATTGAATAATAATAGTAGTAGTAGTAGTAACAGCAGCAGCAGTAACAATGATAATAATATTAATATTAATATTAATATTAATATTAATATTAATATTAATATTAATAAATTTAATAAAAATAATTTGTTAACAATTTATTTATTATATTTTAATCACAAAACATATTAATTTTATCACATATTATTATACATATGTATATTACTTGCTACTATTTATTAACATTTATATGTTACTTATTAAATTAATATTTGGTACTATATTCGGTTTTCAGTTTGGTATTATTTGGTGCGGTTCTTAGTTAGGTTTTTTTATAAACATCCAGTATCATACCAAATTTTCCATAAAATTCGGTTCAGTTTGGGATAAAAATTATTTGGTTTGGTATGGTTTTAATGTCTTTCAATTTGGTTTGATATTTTCTCCATCTCATGCGCAGCCCTAGTTAACACCCCCTATTTGAGTTTTAAGGAAAGTTGTGACTGCCACTATAAGAATTCAAATCCCGATGGCCAATAATTTTGCTTCTACATTATAGTGACAGTGTCTACTCGAATGGCCTAGAGGTGGTCATAAGTCACCTCTCTAAATTTTTTAAGCGGTTACAACGCCGCTATCCTAAAATTAAATCACAGCCATAGGCACCATTAGGCGTAGTGTAATAAAGTTATTTAAATAAAAATAAACAAATAAAACCCATCATGTATCAAGATGAAGATAGTTAGGAAATGATAGGTAAAAGAACAAATATAAAGAAAAGATCTTTATTAAACAGAAAAACATGTGAGCCTTTCCCTTTAGTAGTTAGAAGGATTATAAACCTAATATGTAGACCCTACAACAAAATACCAAGATATCATAATCATCATCTAATGCATGTAACTAATAACTTTAAAATTAATACAACAAGAAATTTGAATAGACAAATCAATTTACAATAACAAGGGTTATAATTGATTTATTTATCCATTAATTATAAAAAAGATACCTAATAAAAATGCAAGCACAGGGGAGAGCCACAAACAAAGTAATAAAATCATAATGACCTTTATCGTGTCCTGAATTTAGCTCCCATCTCATATTTTTGATACCAAACCATGTCATCTCATTACAACATTAACCCAATAAGAATGATGTTTTTCAACAAGAAAGAACAAATAAAAAATCAAGCCATAACAAGTCACTTAACAAAGCAGTAAACTTGGATATTTATATATCATCTACAAATACAAGTTTGATTGTGTGTGATTTGCATTAGTTTTTAGGCTGTTTGATAGCTAAAATCAAGTTTTTATTTATTGGTTTATAGTTTTGTATGTTTTATTCTTATTTCATAGGTAAAATAGGTACTTACAAATGAAGGAAAGGTGTTTTAAGTGCAAATTAGAGTCAAAGTCATTGTTGCCATCACCAAATTTAGAGCAAAGGAGAGCAAAGTTAATGTTATGTTGCCATCACCAAATTTAGAGAAGAGGAGAGCAAAGTTGATGCTACGACAACAGCCTACAAGCAACAATCATAACTTTATGAGTGTTTTTTTGGAGCTAATTTGTTGTTGTGATCATAAGTTGTTCGAATTGCTCATTTCCTCGAATATTTACAACATGCTTTTGAAGGATTCTTAGGGCTTCTCATGGGGGCTATTTAAGGGGCATTTTGAGATGCTTTTTTAGAGAGATTTACACTAAAAATGGATGCAAGAAACCCAAGAAAAAGAGCGAGAGAGAGTTTATAAAGATCAAAGAGTTTATTCTTATATTCTTTCTTAATCACTTTATCTCTTTTCTTTTGTAATCATTCATGAGTTTAACTTATGATTTTTCTAATATGGTTTTCATTATGTTTGGCTAGATTTTTCTATTGTTAGGAATTAATTTTTATATCATGATTTAATTTTTCTAGTTAATGAATCTTTGATTTCTTGCATATTATGTTCATAGTACTTAATGCTTGTCAATGATTAATCACTATTAACATGATTTTAGTTAGATTGTAAATTAAGAAATCATAATTTTAATTGCCTTATGAACATGAATTTCAATTGTTTATACTTCAAGAAAATATAAATAAGGAAATCCTTGATTGGGTAATGTTTATTAATTAATAATTTCAGAGTTAGGGTTACTATTTTACAATGAGAATTGAATTTGGGAACTTTAACTTAGGAATATGAATTAAATCTAATTAGTACTTGAGAAAGATTAAATAGTGCTCAAGAGAACCTATGCTATGCAAGATTAAAGAATTCATAGATTAGAGTTGCTTAATGATTATGAAGAGATTAATTCCTAGCAAGGTCTATAATTATAGTTTATTCATTTGTTCTTCAGTTTATTTCATTTTACATTAATGTTCTTTAGTTTTTATATAGATTAATTGAACATAAAATGTTTTTTTAAGCCTTAGACAATAAAAAATAAGTAAGTAGGTGATTCAATTATAGCCTCTAAGGGAACTACATCTTTTTTATGCTAGTCAATTTTGTGCACATACGGATTTCACAAAACATTAATTGGCCATAATTACGTGAAAAAAATCAGTTGAGTAATCGAGATTTCAAGCAAAAGACAACTTAAACTGACTATAATCAAATTGAATTGTCAAAATTTTATTATAGTGTCATGGACAACATTAATCGATGTAGGCAGATCTCTTGTGTAAGACTACCTTAAAGGAGTTTATATGTTAAAGGGACTTTATTTTCATGTGGTTAGTTGTTTATATTTTTAAAGTTTTTTTATATGTATTTTTATAGAAAAATACTATAACTTTTTATAATTCAACACATAAGCCTTTAGGAGTGAATGCCAAATTATAGAGAGAGACACTTGTCAAGTTTTAGGTTTAATGACTTTGAATCTTAGCATTTAATATATATAGTGGTACAAAGAATTAGTTTGCATCTTGAAAATTATGGCAATGGACAAATTAGTCTAAAATTAACTTTTTTGGCTAATTTTTTAATCTTTTTTTCTTTCTTTCTCAGTTAAGCACATTGTTAAAATTCACATACCCCTTTTTGTGGCTAGGGAATGAATATTTTGGTTACATTACTCAAATTCTTATATTTAAAAAAATTAAGAATAAAAAAGTAAACATATTTTAGATTGAGGATTGATATTACAAATAAAAACTCATAGAATATTAATTTTTCAATGTTCATTTTAATTTTACTATCCTTTTATTTGCAGCCATCATTTGTTAAAGAAGATTTTAAGTTTAAAAATATCATTTCATCAAAGTAGAACATTACTTATATATAATAAAGTATAGTATTTATAAAAGATAGGCTCGACCATGGTTTAGGAATCGCTAGTTTCAATTTAGAACTAGCCCAGCTCATTTCGGACCGGTTCTAATTCCGATTCTAGTTCTTAGTTAAGCAAGTTATGCTTTTAAATAATTTAATTTAAATTAAAAAATTCATATTATCAAATTAAATTAAGTTACTTTAAAGGGTTTAAATTACTTTGAAGTTAAAATAAAAATTAAAAAAGTAAATTAAATTAATTTTAATAAGGTTTGAATTAAAAATTAAATCTAAAAATTGTAGTTCACTTGAAAAAAAAATTCAAAGAGTTTGAATTAAACATAAAATTATAGGAAATATATAAAATTAGTTTACCTTTTATATGTTGGCTTGAGAATAAAAAATTAAAGAGTCTGAATTAATAAATTAAATTAGTTTATCAGTCATGGACCTTTACACATGCAAAACACATATGATATATTTATCTTTTTCAATTGCCCAGTTCAAAACCAGAACTAAAAGCTGGCCCTAAACTTGTCCCCTAGTTTTGGGCTAGTTCGAGTTAAATTTCAATCCCAGTTTTGACTAGATCAGTTCGAGGTGTGAACCAACCCGTGGTCAGACCTAATAAAAGAGGTGTAATAAATTTTTTATTATATAATTCAAATTTGAGCTATGTATAAATGAGTTTTGGATTTTTATTTATAAAAATTAAGTCCGATAAACTACTAATTCAATATCTTAGGATGAGCCAAAGTTTGCCCACATTGCTCAAAAGTCAATCCCTTGATACTAGTAATAGCTTATAAGAGCTTTTATATGCAAATTGAAACTTTAATTATTTTAGATGGTGGGATATGTCACAAATTTCCTCAATTAAGCATGTGACAATTTTAAATGACCTAAACCAAAACTTAATACTAATAGTCCAAAATGTTAACCTATTAAAGAGCCATAAATCATAGAGGTGGCTTCGACCGATTTTCATAGTATAGCACTTAGTTCCACACAACATTGAGTTCTATACATGGGTTGGTAAGTTGCTTTGATACCATTTGTAGAGGTCCATCTTAATAAACTACTAGCCTAATATCTTAGCGTGAGATAGAACATGTTCAGGTGGCCTAAAATTAGTAATATATAGCTTAGTAAGATCATTTTGTATAATCAAATTTGTATTCCTTTTTAGTAATGGAATTATTGTGTCACATTATAATGTTCTCTTAATTAAGTTAAGTGAATTTTAATAAGATCTTCAACTTGTTGCAAAGTTGAAATAAAGCCCTATAAGGTTTAGTAAGAATATTATTAATTTGATAAAGCGTTGATATGTTGAACTTATGAGTCTTTACTAGTAACTGAGTATAGAATTCACACCAAACTCTAGAAGAAGTGGATTGCTTCTAATTTCCAATCTTGGCACTAAATTTATGGCTTGTTGCATCTAAAAATCATAAAATGAAATGTAACAAATATAACTAATTGTTTATTTGTAGGGCTTATAACTACAAATTGTGATTATTAGTGAAGATCGGTACTAAGTCATGCACATCAAAATCCTATTGGATCTAGATAAGTTTATTCCTAAGGGATTCCTGAATAAGAAGGATGTGGAAGAGTAATGGGTATCCATTGAATATGAGAAATTACTAATAATGTATTATTGTGTGCTTTTTATAGGTTATGCTACTCAAAGTTACAAAGTGTTCAAAATAAAGGAGGATTAACACCAAAATTTAACATTGGGTCTTTGGATAATGGCTTAAAAGGTTAAAAAACTCTTTTATTCCCGCTCTAAGTTTTAATACTCTAATTGAAATGCAATTACCAATTACATTATAAAATTTAGAAATTCTCACCAAGTAAACAAAAAAGAGGCATGTGTCTATGCTTTTATTAGGCAAGTAAAGGAGTTGTAACCTTAAACTTATGAACACCTATAATGGAAGTAATTACTTCACTAGCTTATATTAAAGCCCTTTTCCAAAATCTGACTATGGTTTTCTTTTAATGCCCTAACAATATCCAATGATGATCCTTCCCTTTTAAATAAAATTGAAACTTTTAAAGTTATAAGGCCTATAATCATGATGGAAACCATTATAAAGAGGAAAGAAGTGGGTAAATTCTATGAACGGTACCAAAACTTTGCCTTTGATTATAAAATGGTACAATTACTTCAATTTGTTTCTTTTCAGTTCATGAACTCTAATTTCAGTTTCATAAGGAAGTCACCTATAACAATCCAGCCAACTTTAATGATGTGGCACCCAGAGTTGTCACGTCTTATGCCACATCAATGTGACTCAACTTTTTCTTTTTATTTCAACAAAAGGGCTAATTAAGTAATTTCAACTTTTTCTTTTTTTTTTTGTTAAAAAAAGAAAAAGTTGAACTGAAAATATATAAATTGAAATAATGATACTATTTTGTAATTAAGGGCAAAGTTTTGGTACCGTTCATTGAATTTTACTCGAAAAGAAGTTGAAGACTCATCCCATTGTTAGCTTGGGTCAGTAATTCATATATTTGAGTTACAAATGAATCATTTAAGACACAGTCATAAGAAAAAAATGGCCAACTTAAACACGATCCATTTAAATAATTAAGTTAAAACCTCAAATTATATCCTAGATATGCTAATAAAGTAAATTATACAACATGATCCATTTAACCCATATAAATTTATATAGGTTAAAATATATCTAAGTATATCATGACACGTTTATAACATGTTTAAAATATATCAATATTCAAAAATAAAAATATTTGAAAGGTAATATTATTATATTTTATTTCAATATAAAAACTAATATTTTGACAAAAAAACAAAAATATAATTAAAAACTATTTAAATATACAAATATTTTATCAAAGTATAGATTATTATATATAAAAAATTAAATATATAAATTTTAAGTTAATTTATATACAAACTTTTAATTATATTTGTAATATTTGTAATAATTTATGGTGTATATTTTTATATTTCAATATTATTTAAGGGAAAGTACGAAAAACCACCTTGTGGTTTCAAGGTTTTGCAATTTTAAGTACGTGTTTGATTTTTTGACAATTTATGGTTAGTGTTTGACACCATTTGATGATTTCCATTATATAGGTCTAACTCTATTAAATGGGTCCTAGCTGGTGCCAACGTGGACATTGTGGTCTAATAGCTAATGAAACATTTTCAATTCAGTGGGCCACATGAAGAAAACTCATTAAAAAAATAAAAAATCAAAACATAAAACATAAAATCAAACTTCATTAGTGCACTCCATTTAACACATTAAAGACAACTCATTACAATGTCTAAATGAAATAAGTTCTCCACTTCAAATAAGTTCTCCCCTAACACACTAAACATAAATCAATTAGTGAAATCCTTAAATTTAAAAAATTAATGTTGAAATCAATTGACAAATAAGGCTTAAGAAATTCAGAATTGAAGATTGAAGTTCTTTGTGAGAGGTAAGTTTATTTGTTGCTTTATTTTAAATTCAAGTATTATTTTGTGTGTTTTTACTAGGGTTATGGTTTGTGTAGGGCTTTTTTTTGTTAGTGGGTTATAGGTTATTGATTCAAGTTAGGGTTAGGGCTTTTGAATAAGTCAAGTTAGTTGATTGGGTATGGTTTATGGGTCGGATGGAATTTAGGTGGGGAGTGTTTCAATCTTCTTTATCACGTTGGTTATACTATAAGGAATTCTGATTATGAGTTTTAAATATATTAGATTTGTAGTATGAAGGAAAGTTTATGAATTTATTATGTTTGCTAATGTGTTGTGTTATTAGTACTAAAATGATGAGTTCTTTTAATTGCAGCTCATGGTAGAGGTGGTTAGCTTCCATATTCATTAAGGTGGCCATTAGAATAAGAATGATGATCAAAATTGAATATGTGAAGGTGGTGGAATTAGGTATATTCAAAATATAGATATCAACTACCTTTCATATCATGAGCTTTTGGGGTATGGAAAAGAGGATTTGGATTACATTGGTGGGTCTGACCTATGGTTTAAAATTTATTGGATTAATAAAACTATGGGTTATGAACATATAGTAAATGATAAAAATGTTGAAAAAATGTTGAATTATATAAGGGTGAAGAATATATAATATTTTACTATGTTAAATTGAGGCACTTATAACAATTGATTATAGTGATGGTGCTAAGGAGTTAAGGGCACTAGGGAGTGAAAAAGTATGAGATAATGGCAATTTGGATGCATCTAAGGGTAAGGAAGACAGTAATGATGTAGTTGACTTGGGTGAAATAGTAGACAATTTTAGTGAAGAAGGTGTTGGTGATGTAGGCGTTAGCAATGCAGGTGGTGGTGATGCAGTTAGTGGTGATGCAGGTGTTAGTGATGTAGGTGTCAATGCAGCAAGGGAAAACATAAGTGGTTTTAGTAGTGTGAATGTGTCTAAGTCTACTAGATATACAGGGAGTTATATTATAAAGGGTCTGAGCATTAAAGGGCTATTAGAAAGTGATTCAGAGGATGAAGATTACTGTATTTCATCAAGTGAGGGAGAAGAGACATCATCTAGTAAAGATGATGAACCAAGTTAACTATATGCAAACTATAAAGGTAGTGATGATGGGTTAGAGTGCAATATGAATGATGAAAATGAAGCCACAAGTAAGGGAGATAATACAACTGAACAAATTAAAGAATAAGAAAAAGATCCTACAAATAATGAGGATCTTAATGAAAATAATATAAAGGAAGGATTTGTGGCTATTGTAGATAATAAAGATTTGAATTCATTGAATGGTTCTAAAAATGAAAAAGAATATTTTCCTGAATTTGATAAAGTCGAAGGATTTGTTAATCCACAACTTGTTAAGGGTTTAAAATTCAATAATTATAAGGTTTTTAGAAAGGCTTTAAAAGAGTTGGAACTTTTAAGATGTTATCATTATAAGTTGGTTAATAATTGTGCAAAAAAAGTTACAGTAATTTACAAGCACCAATATGGATATAGAATTCATGCCTCTAAGTTTATGAAGACAACCACTTTCTAAATCAAGTCCTTTATACATGTTCATCAATGTCCAAGGGAATTTGAAAATAGCTTGGTCACTAGTACTTACTTAGCACATAAATATCTTAAGGATTTCGAGAAGAACCCAAGCTGTGATGTTGATTTAATGAAAAAGAAGTTTGAAAGGGAGATAAGACATATTATGTTTATACCTCAGTGTTATAGAGCTCAAAGATTGGTAAAAAAATTTAATAGAATTAGATGTCAAAGAGCAATACAGGAGATTATATGACTATGCAACAACCATTTAGAAGTTGATTACTGTGAGTGTTATAAAGTTGAAAATAGAGTTAACAGAATCTGAGCATAAACTAAATGAAGATGGGACTGTTAATAGCCTTCATAAAGAAATTATTATGTTTCACTTCACGTATGTGAGATTTTCACCAATGAAGCAAGGATATTTTAGTAGGATAAGACTAATCATTGGTCTATATAAGTGTCATTTGAAAATAAACATGGGAGGTTAGTTGTTGTGCACTATAAGGAGGGATGGCATTGAGAATATATTTCCATTAGCATTAAGATATATTGATGTAGACAATAAGGAATCTTGTGTATGGTTTCTTCAACTATTGTTTAATTATTTCATAAGACCTTCAAAAATATGATAGGTCTTAATGTCAGACTAGCAAGAAGTGAGTTCCTATATTAATGTTCCATTTTTGAAATATTATGTCTAATTTATTTAATTTCTTAATTCATTACTTATGTCTAATTCATATTATATGTATATTTATAGTGTTTGGTTGAGGCTTTCAAAACTATGAACCTAGATGTTACATAGGCACTGTGTTAAACACATGTATGAAAACTTTAAAAAAGTGTACAAGGATTTAGAATACAAGAAAAATATTTGGTTTGCTATTAGTGTTAGGACTGAGAAGCGATTTAAGTATTATTTAGAAGAGTTAAAAAAGTTAAGTGTAGGTGCATATGATTGGGTTATGAAACATGATCCTACTACATGGGCCAAATTTTACTTCAATCCTTATACAAAATCATATGCACTTTAGAACAACATTTATGAGTCATTCAACTCTTATAAATTGATTAGAAGGGATATACATGTCACTAGTATATTTGAATGGACTGGAAGAAGATTAATAAAGAGGTTTCATATGAAGCACACTACTATAATTAGATATAAAGTTGAAATATGCCCAAATCAAAGTTAATAGTAGAAATTGTTTGTATACACCAGCTAGGAAAAAAAGGTATAAAGTGGATTTTTGTGATACAACTTTTATAGTTAATCTAAATCCGAAGACATACAGTTGTAAAAGGTAGGATCTTTCAGGTACTCCATGTAAACATGTTGTGTCTGCTATATACTATAATTGAGAAAGACCATAAGCATATATGTAGATGATTTTTATTCAAAAAAGACTTTTCTACCTGTATATGATTATGTTTTTCATTCTATTCCAAGTAAGCATGAGTGGGAGTGGACTGGTTTACTTAATATAGAGCCTAACATTATGAGAAAACCAACTAGACACCCAAAGAATAGGAGAATCAAAAGTGTAGATGAGGTAAAGAATCCATATAGGGTTTCGAAGGCTAGTAATCTTATTGTATGTGGCAACTATAGGCATGTAAGGAAAATATGATAGGAGAAACACCTTGGCAAAGGAGAAAGAGACTTGAGAAAGTGAAAAATCCATCAAGTTTTAAGAATTCAAGCAGGAAGAGGACTAAGAGGGCACCATCAACATCAGATATCAGCCAGGTAATACATTGCAATTTCATTAACCATTTGTAATTTATCTCGGTTTATGCATTATTGCAAAAAGAATTTTAAAATGGTGTTATGTCATACGTATATATAGAATGGTTAACAGGCAATGAATAGCAAAAAGAGAAAAGGACTTCAAAATTATATATCTCAACCTTCACCTTCTAGGGAATTAACACCAATCCTAGAATGGGAATCAAGTTCATAGCCATATGTTCCATCTACACCTCAGGTTTGCTATTTCTGTTTTAATGTTTTAATGAAAATAAAATTGTTAATCAGTATGTTAAATTTGTGTCTTAATAGGATGTTAGGTATGTGGTCAAAAAAGAGAAAGGATATTGCTGATAAGGGAAAAGACCAGGGAAAAGGCTTTATAACTACTTTAGCTTCCCCAACTTCACTTAGTCCAATAAGAAATAGAGGCAAACCACTTAAACTTTAGCCAAAAAATATTAAAGACTCCATCTGTAGTAATTTCTTCAACTCTATCAATAGTGTACAATAAATCTAAAAGGGCAAAACATCTTGCAAAAATGGTTACACGTCTAATTGGGGAATCCACTAATCCATAACAAAAGAAGAAAGTCCAATGAAAGATTTAGTTAGAAATTTTATCTTAGGATTATGAAAAGGAGTTATATTACTTGATATTTTTAGCTACTATTTTATAGTCAATGTTGGCCAGTTAATGTCATATTATGCTCTTATTTAAGTACTATTGTTGTTTAATGTCAAATGCATGTGTTGGAATGGTTTAGCTTTTGCATGTATTTGGCAAGTATGTACTACCTTTTTTATTGCCAGCTATAGCATTATTAAGTTATAGGTATTATGTTATGAATAATGTTTGAACCAAAATCCATGTACAGTTGACTATGAGTTTTCTTTGCCCAACTTATGATAAGTTTTCTTTGCCTTTTTCTACTACATATTAATGTTCACTTTTTTACATAAGCAAAAAATCATATTTATATGTCAGGTTCTTAGTGTTATAGAAATACCAGAAAATATACTAATTCATAAACGTAACATTTTAGTTTTCAAATACAAACAGAAAGTCATTTTCATTCATTTAAACATTTTTACAAATAACTAGTGTTCAATACTAATCATGGCAAATATAGTTCCTTCTTACCATTACTATCACCAAACATCATAACGCCCATTAACAAATAGAGGAAAAAACTAAAAAAATTATTACATGAAAAGAACCTAACTTTTTTCCTATTCAATGTCTTTTCTAATTGCATCCTCCACAAATTGTTCTCTTTAGCCAACATTGACATATGCATCCCATTATTCGATATAAGCTCCTTTAATCTACCAATTTCAAATTCATTTTCAACATCTCCAATTCTAACTGTTCTCTACATTAACCGATTCAAAGAAACTACACCTCTTAGGATATTCTGCACATCCTTTGAATCTTTTTCCAAGTGTTGCGGGTTTCTTCAAAGTCCTCACTGGTGATGGCATCAAACATCTATACTTCTGATTCGATGAGTTCCTAAGACCTGAAGATAAAGATGATGAAGATGATTGGGAGGGGGATCCATATTGATTCTTCTTCTTTTTCTTTGATTAGGGTTTTCCACTTAGAACATCTTCTAATTTTCCCTCCCTGATTTTAGATTTTATGTTTTGATTTTTTATTTCTTTTAATAAGTTATCTTCATGTGGCCTACTAAATTGATGAGGTGTCTTTAGCTATTAGATCACAATGACCATATCGGCGCCAGGTAGGACTCATTTAATGGTGTTAGCCTCATAAAATGGAAATTGTCAAATGGCATCAAACACTAGACGTAAAAACTTGAAACCACAAGGTGGTTTTCCATACTTTTCACTAAGGGTGGCCACGAGTCTGTTTGAAACCTAAATTAGCCTAGAATTGCTTTGAATTGGACCAGAACCATCCTATTTCCAGTTCAAAGTCAATTCAAATTTTTTTGAACCGTTGAACCGGCAATTCTGAACTGGAAACATCGGTTCAGTGATTCCAAACCAGATTTAAAATATATATAATGAAAATATTAGAGAATAAATGTAGATAAAATAATTTTGATTTAATTAAAGGATATTTTGTTTAATAATTTTAAAATATAGATAAAATACTTTTGATAAAATAAAAATTGTAAATTATTTGTAGAAAATAGAAATTTATATATAATCAAGTGTCAATATGACAATATTGCATTGAAATGTCCATAACGATAAGATAAAGGTAATATATTAAAACTTATATATATATATATATATATATATAAAGGGCCAAAAAGGCCCATTGTGGGCCTTGTGGCCACTAGCCAACAAGTGGTAGTGGCCAGTAATGACTATTGCAAATTTTTTTTCAAAAACTTGGTGTCTGTTGGCTCCAATGGTCACCTACTTTTTAAAAAATATATATATATATATATATAAAATACAAAATGACTAAGTTGACCCTAATAACATTTATATTTTTAGTATAATATGGTAATTTTAAGATAATTTTTTTTCTATAAATATCTTCCGCCCACTCACAATTTTTTTCACAATTATTCATATACATACTCTCATTCATTTTACTCAATTTTCATTCTCAATCTTCTTTTATAATCTTATTATTATTATTATTATTATTATTATTATTATTATTATTATTATTATTATTATTATTATTATTATTATCTTCTTCTTCTTCTTCTTCTTCTTCTTGTTCTTCTTCTTCTTCTTCTTCTTCTTATTATTATTATTATTATTATTATTATTATTATTATTATTATTATTATTATTATTATTATTATTATTATTGTTGTTGTTGTTGTTGTTGTTGTTGTTGTTGTTATTATTATTATTGTTATTATTATTGTTGTTGTTGTTGTTGTTGTTGTTGTTGTTGTTGTTGTTGTTATTATTATTATTATTGTTATTGTTATTATTGTTGTTATTGTTGTTATTGTTGTTATTGTTATTATTATTATTATTATTATTATTATTATTATTGTTGTTGTTGTTGTTGTTGTTGTTGTTGTTGTTGTTGTTATTGTTGTTATTGTTGTTGTTGTTGTTGTTGTTATTATTATTATTATTATTATTATTTCTTTAATTTTTTTCTCCATAAATCAAATGACAAGTTCAAGTAGTAGAAAAAGAAGTGAATTTGAGAATCAACCATCTATTATTGATTTAGATAATATGATGGATCATTTAGATAAAGAATTTGTGGATATCGAAGAAAATTTGGTGGAACAAATCGCCACCAATATTAGTTCATAAGAACAAATGCAACCCTTATAAATTAGAGGTCAAGGTCAAGGACGAGGAGAATCTGATATTTTTCAAGTTCTTTTCAATAAACCTCAACAACCAAATGCAAATGGCTTGTATGATGTAACTTGTAACTATTGTCCAAAAAAAAAATACACAATCAAAGCTGGAGGTGGGTACGGAGCGCTTCAACGACATTTAACTAAAAAGCATCCAAACCAAATTGGAGTAAAAAAACAACAAACGCAAATGTCCAGATATATAGGTTCTTCTTTTACTCCATTAATTATTTAAATATTCAGATGAAACTAATAAAGTTGAATTAGCTAAAACGATTTTTATGGAACATTTATCCTTTAATTTCGATAAGAAAGTATGATTTGTTAATTATCGTCAAAATGCATTAAATTCATGTTCAAAACGTAGACCTAGAAATACTTTAAAACGTTCTCTTTATAAATTATATTCAAAAGAAAAAAAATTGCATAAATTATTTTTAAATTTAGATTGATGTGTATCAATTTATTTCAATATATGGAGTGATCATTGGCAAAAGCACTCATATATGGGAATAACTTGCTATAGGATTAACAATGAATGACAAATATAAAAAATAATTATTGCATTTTGAGTTTTTAATGATCAGCATACCACTGAAAATATTTTTAGAATTATTCAAAATATTTTACAAGAATATAGTTTGGTAAAAAAAAAAATTTCTGTAGGTTTTGATAATGCGACTACAAATATTGCATCTAGAGTTGAACTCAAAAATATTTGTCAACCAAATATTGAAGGAAATTTTTTTCATATTAAATGTGTTTGTCATGTTTTAAATTTATGTGTACAAGATGATATAAGGTCATTGGATGTATGTTTACAACCAATAAAAAAATGTAATTGCATTTTTGGGGACATATCCACAAGTAATAAAAATGTGGGCAAAATTTTGTAGAGAAAATGAAAAAAAACCAAAAAGATTTCCAAGAGATGTTCTGACACGTTGGAATTCAACATATAAATTATTAAACTAGTCTTTTTCATATAAAGAATTATTGTATATGTTTATCAATAATAATGTTTCACAAGGTAATTTATTTCCACAAAGTTGGGAAGTTTGTCAAAAAATTTTAGATCTTTTAAAAAATTTTAATTATGCAACATATACATTAAGTGGAGTTTATTACCCAACATCTCATTTATTATTAATTAAATGTATTAATATTACTGGTGCTATACAAGAGAATGAGATTGACTTAGTTTTAAAAGAAACAATATTATTAATGAAAAATAAATGGTTAAATTATTTTAAAACGATTCCACTAATTAATCTTGTTGCATGTGTTTTTTATCCAAGAATTAAAATAGATGATTTAGCCGATTATTTAAGTATGCATTATGGATGTTTAAATATTGATCAATTTGAAATTAATATTGATAATATTATTAACAATGTTAGAAGCGTTTTAGGAGAATTATTTAATGAGTATAAAATGCAATATGGTGATGTTTCATCTTCTTCTCAACCTACATGTCAAGTTCAAAGTGTTGAAATTGGTAAACTTAGTATGAGGGAACGTATATTACTTGAACGACAGAAAAAACCTCAAGGATCAACCAGAGCACTTGAACTTGATATTTATCTAATGACTTCTTTTAAGTTTGGTGACAGTAAAACAGGTAAAGAATTTTCAATTATTGAATGGTGGAGCCAACATCATAATACATACCTAATATTGGCCAAAATTGCTAAACAAATTTTAGCATGTCCTATTTCAATAGTTACTATTGAGCAAGCTTTTAGTACATGAGGGAATATTATGGATGAAACATACTTAAACATGACTCCTAAATCACTTGAAGTTCAAATATGTGTTGATGATTGGACAAGAGCAGCTATATGGGATCAAGAAATTAAGAGGGATGATGATGACAACGAATTTATATTGATGATTACATTCAGAACCAAGGGAACTTCAACTTCCGTTATTGGTAATGACTAAATTAATAAGGTAAAGGGGTATCAAAATTTTTTTTCAAAGGTAAGAGAACTATGTTGGCTTTGATTCCTCTGAACCCCCAAGAAAATACATAAACAACTTAATTTTTAGTAAGAAAATTAAGTTCAAGCCCTTTAATTTTTTTCTATTATTTTCATTGTTAATTTTAATTCATTTATTATTTAAAATTTATTCACTTCAATTTTTAATTGTATTAGTGTTTTTCACTTTATTTAAATTAATTAAAAATTATTACAATATTTTAAATTATTTAAATATAATTATAAAATTAAAAATAATAAAATGTGTTAGAACTAAAAATCCAGCTGATTCTAAACCAGATTTTGGTTCAGAACCGAAACCAGAATTGGAACCGGCCTTGAACCATCCTGTATATAGTTCAAGTTCGATTCCATAAACAGTCTAGTTCCGAACCGAAATAGTCCGATTCTGAACCGTGGCCACCCTTACTTTCCTCTATTATTTAAATATGAATGGGATATATATTTAATTTAAAATGTATAAGTATATATTATATTTCTTTTTATAGTTATGTTTATTAATGCATATCTATTTGTGTCGTGTATCATATGTTAACACATTATACTATTCAATTAAAGATAGCATTTCATGTTTTAAATAGGTTAAGTGAGATCAACCCATTTAAATATATTTTTTAATATGTTCTAAATGGGTTGACCAACTTATAACCAAATCAATTTATAATTAGGAAAATTCCACCTTACACTGTAATTGGACCACTTTTTTTCCTTTTCACTTTTTGAACCTTTTTTTTTTCATACTTACTTTAGCGCTTGAAAACTGCCTAGCGGGGGAGGAGGGAGGGCTGAATAGGGCTATTAAAAATTTAGAGGAAATATAAGAAATTCAAGGGAAAATAAGAAGTGATTTAGGAAAGGATAAATATCAATAAGAAGAAGAATAAGAAGGAGAATTGACACAAACAATTTAAGGAGTTCAAATTATAACTAATCATATATCTCCACCTAACTTATCTCAAAGTTAGAATTTTCAATCCCACTCCAATCTTATTTGTCAATATTATTACAAGTGTTTTTCAAGGCTTAACGTTAAATCATTACACAATGAGTTTTCTAGGCTCACTCACAAACCTAAATAAGTGTTTTTCTCAAGGTTCACACCAAACCTATTCCCAAGTGTTTTCGAGGCTCACACTTAAACCTTCCTAATTAGGTTTTCAAGGCTAACTTAAAACCTTTATAATAAGTTATTTTTTAAGGATCAACAATAACCCAAAGAGAAAGAACCACACAAACCAATTCTTTAACCCCAAAGAATGAGAAGTGAAAGAATCCTAACTCTATTACTCACTCAACTCTCATAAAAAGGGTATACAGAAACTCAATAGAAGTTTGTTTACAAATAAAGAATATACAAAGGAAAATATGTGAAAGAAATAAATTTAGCTTAATGAATTTTACATAATAATTTGCTCAACAAAGTCTCTAACTCTTCAAATGATGTCTTGAGCTTGCATTTATAGTAGAGGGGCCAAAATATGGATGTTGGTGCTTTGATATTTATCCCCAACAAACCTTCATCTTTTTTTAATATTTCTTTACTTTTGTAGGAGAAAGTGTGCTCACGGTCGTGAGGGGAGGTGTCACGATCATGACCTTCAGTTTTGTAGTCATTAGAGCTCTGAAATAGCCGTTACAAGAGCTATTAGGATACACCAGTAGTGCTCATGATCTCGGTCACGGCTGTGACCACACTCATGAGCGTCATTGCCTTCTTCATTCACTTGAGTCCAAATTACTCAGGATCATGATCGGGATGCTTCCAATCCTGAGGACAATGGTCATGACAATGAAGAGGACCATGAGGGTCACTGCCACTCCAAATTACATGAATTCATTTCTCATTTGGTTTGTGAGAATGCTCACGATCATGATGCCACCCACAGGCATCCTTGCCTTCATATTTTGGGCACATTTTGTGCTCCATAAATTCACCTAATGAGTGTAGTCTTAAACCTAACTAAAATGCAAACTTAAACAAATATTATAGAGTATTAAAATTTATTGTTAAAGTCAAAACCAAAGTTATTTTAAGATTGATCAACACCTTGATCATACAAAGGGTTAACAACGCTTTTTAGCTTCACCTTTATTTTATTTTATTTTTATCATTTTTATAGTTTTCCTTGGTTTTGTTCTTGTTCTTCTTCTTGTTATTATTATTATTGTTATTATTATTATTATTATTATTATTACTACTATTATTACTAGTTCATAACTGTTTTATGTTGATATTGTTATGTATTTTGTTCTTGTTATTATTATTATTATTATTTTATAACTATTTTATTTTGATATTATTATTCATTCCCTTATTTTTTTTATTTTCTATTTATTTTTTCTCTAATTTTTTATTTTTATTTTATTTATTTATTATTTTTTGGGTTATTTTTAGGTTGTTTTTTCTAGTTTGTGTATGGTTTTTTTTTTCTTTTTTCATTTGTACAACATTTTTTTGTTATTTTTGCAATTGTTTTGGTGGTTGTTTTAGTTTTTCTGTTGTTTCATCTTTATGTTTTATGAGGTTGTCATGTTGTGGTCTTTTTCTGGTTGTTTTCATGATTTTTTTATGGTTTTTTTAAATAACTATAAAAACAACCATGAAAACAATTAGACTAATAACTAGAAAATCACTACAAAAGAAACTCAAAAAACTAAAAATGAACCAATAAAAAATAATTAAAATAATAATTATTTTGGTTGTTTTCTAGTTGTTTTTTAATTGTTTTTTAGTTTTTTTGGTTTCTGATTATTTTTTTTTGTCTTTCTAGTTGTATTTCTTTTCTTTTTTTTATGGTTTTTTTTAAGCAACTAGAAAAACAACCAGAAAAATAACAAAAAAATATTATAAAACAAGCTCAAAAAATCAAAAATAAACCAAGAAAAAAGAAAAAATTGAACAAATAACAAAAAAACAACCACAATGAAAATAAGCTCAAAAAACTAAAAACAAACTAAGAAAAAAATAATAAAAAAATAAAAAAACCACAACAATCACAAGAAATAAAAATCACAAAAAAAAAAACAAGCTAAAAAATGAAAATAAACCAGAAAATTTTTAAAAAATTGATTCAAAATTACTAAAATCAAATTTAGAAATAGCCCATGACTTTAAAATGGGAGTAAAAAAAAAAGAAAATAGAGGAGAAGAAAAAGAAGAAGAAGACTGATGAAAAAACATGTGTCTTTTTAGTGATTCTATATTTTTGAAAAAAAAAAATCTAAAAACAGTAGTGTTGCAAATAAAAAAAATCAACAATATCTTTGAAAATATTTTTCCTTTTTCAGTTATTTTTGAATAATTAAGTTCAAATTATTTTAACTTTGTTGTCACATGGTTTAAATGAATTGTGTCGAAAACTGTATAACCCATATGAAGATTTAGTCCAAAAAATCACAACCCAATAATGATAAGGTCATAAATGAGGTAGCTGTTAGTTCTCATGGCCCATCTTTTTCAAGTATTCTAACTCTTAACATTTGTATAGTCTCTTACTAACAAGAAATTTTCTCAAAACTAATAAAAAAGAAGAAATTTTGAAAAATACAATTGACATTTAAAAAAAAAAAAAAAGGGTGTTGACAACAAGATCTTTAAAAAATACAATTGTTCTCATGTACTAACAACAACCACCATATAAATAACTACAACACAATTACCAACAACTAAAAATGTTTTGATTTTTTATTGTTGTTTGGTTGTTGTTGCTATTTTTTAGTTTTTCCTGGTTGTTATCTAGTTGTAGGCAAGTTGTTGTTGTTTCTTTTTTAGTTGTTTTTTGATTATTGTTTGATTGTTGGTAAGTTGTTGTCCATTTTTTTTACATGATTTATGTTTTATTCTTTATTTGTGTTCTAGATTATTTTAGACAAAAAAATTTTGTATTTTTAAAAAATCAAACAGTTAAAAATAGAATTAAAAAACAACTTAAAATAAGTTGCACCAACTAGAGAACAACAACAACAATTTCACAACAATTAAAATTGAATATATCTGTTCACATTTTTTAAAAAAAAAAAATGTGAACAGAGCAGCAAATAGCATGATAACAACCAATTGAGAATTATCATAGCTTTATATTCATCATTGCATGTTCCACCTCTTCCCCTGCTTATCTCAAACTTCATCTTTTACGAACACCCAAATTGAAAAAATACCAAGTAAAAAAAAAAAAAGAAATTTTCTTGTCTAAACACAAAGTAAAATTAAGAATAAAATCTTTTTAGATCTTGAGATAACATTATAACTAAGTTACAAAAAGGAAAAATAAAGTAAAGTAGAAAATCAATGAGTAACGAAAATTGAAATTGCCTTCTTTTTTTTCCTTTTACTGTTTTGTTCGGGGAAAGAAAAGAGAAGAAAAATAAAAAGAAGGGAAATAAGTTTATTCTTATTATTGTTGTTGTCGTTTTGAACTTTATATCATAAAAATGAAAGAAAAAAAATTATATAAAATAAGTGTCAGTTAACGTTAAAAAAAATAATTTTAAAATTATTTATGATTTTTTAAAATTTTAAAATTGGAGTATTGCCCTACATAATAAATCAAATATTTATGATTTTTTTTTCTATTTTATTAAAATGAATAAAGACTACTTAAGAAGTAAGGCACTCAATTTCGAAGAAAATAAAATAAAGTTGGATGCTTGGCACTGGCATCATTTATGTGGGCTATATGGAATCATAGTACAACGAAAAAAAAAAAAAAAAAAGGAAAGACTTACTGCGTCAACCTGAAAGAAAGGGGAACCTCTCAAGAGGTCCCCTTTGCCCTTTATCTCTATTCATAAAATGAATTTGATTATGCATAAAAAAAATAAAAAAATAAAAAAATAAAAAAATAAAAAAAAAAGGGCTAAAGTAGCAAGTAGCAAGTTGTCTTTGAATTTGGACCTGATGTCAATTAGTTCAGAAATTAACGTTTTGGCACTAACTTAATAAATTTAGCCAATTACTCCATATTAGCTTTTCAAAAATATTCAATTCAATTCAAAACAATTTTTTAAACTAATTCACCATAAAACTTTTATACATTGACGATTGATCAAAATTTCAAAATGTACAAGACATGAATTAATAAAAATTAAATTTAAAATTTTCATTTTTTCAGAAATTAATATTCCATTTAAAAAAATTAAAAATATAGAAAAAAAAATATAATTTTTTACTTAAATTTCAATTAAAATGATTTCCATCTTTTTAAAATTTTTTGCTATGATTAAATAGTACTTATATTTATAACTAAATAATTATGGGTGTGGTCTTAAAAATTATTAAAATTTAATTTTTTTAATTTTCAATATATAGATATTAAGAGATATAAAAAGTATGTGAGTAAAAATAAAAAATTGAGAATGTAAAAATTTTAACTATAGATAAATCATAAAATATTATTTTAAAATTTTTTTAACTTAGTTTAATTTAAATCAAATATCGATAAATAAAAAATAAATATATAATTTATTTTATTTTTACTAGAAATCAAATTAAAATTATCAATTATTTCAAAATTTAAAAATTAAATTGCATCTTCTATTCAACTTGTCAATTTTGCAATCAAAATTATTAATTATTTTAAAATTTTAATTTCTTATTCATGGATATGAAGAGATATATAAAAAAAAAGTATATGAGATAAGTAAGAGATTAAGATGATTAAAATTGTAAATATATATAAAAAAAATAGAGAAAAATTGGAAAAATTCTTATTTAAAGAATTTTTAAAAGAATATAATTAGCGTATGACGAGTAATCATAAGAATATAACATGTTTGACCACAACCCACAACCATAAGTATCCTAGATTGTACGGATAAAGTTATCATAAAAAGTGTTATCATAGAAAGTGTTGATGATGATACGTTTTTGGTTGGCAAAATTTATTTTTAAATCCCTAAATTATAGGGATTTTTTTTATTGAATTCTTATTTTTTTATTATTTTATAATAAATTTTTATACTATTATTTATATAGTTATTGAATTCTAATTTGATAAATTTTATAAATATATTTTTCATATTACAGAAATACAATACATTATATAAATAATAATATAGGAATTCAATATAATGAAATAAAAAAATACTATAGTTTAAGGAGTTAAAAATAATTTTTGCCTTTATGGTTTGTAGCATCTGCTTATGCTGCGAGGAAAGCATCAAATAAATAAGTAAATATGTTAATTTTTTTTAACAACTTCCTGCCTAAGGTATTGCCAAGAGAGAACGTGGGAGCATGTGGTAGAACATTCCTGTGATCATATATTATACCAACATAAATTCTTTGTGAAAAATTTGAATTTTATTAAGTATGTTTGGTTTAGATAAATTTTATAAAATTTTATGAAATTTATTTATAAATTTAAATGAATGTGTTTTATTTAAATAAAAATTTTGTATTCCAATTCTAACTTCTTATGGAATTTTTCATTACTAAATCTATTTTTATTAATAAAATATATTTGATTCAAATGAATTAAATTAAATAATAGATAACTTATATATTAAATTTGAATTATATATATATATACTGAAAGTTTTACTACTTTATAGATTCACTTAATTTAATTCGAAAATAGTAAGAATTTTTGTAACTATATGATCAGGAGGTATCATATGAAAAAAATTATAATGCACCGATAATTGTCAAATACTGGTAGTACATGGTCTTTTCTTTTTAACAAAAACAATTAATCTGTCTCAAAAAAGTCACATAAAAAATAGATATAAACAATAAACAAAAAATATATAATTACTAAAACTAAAATAATAAATATGTTAGACTTTTTGTAAATAAAAATAAACTTCCATATAATTATATAAGTTAACATTAAAAGCACTTAAGTGATCAATTATCATAGACCAAAATTTGATTAATGTCCAGATAAAAATTCACCACCATCTATTAAAATAAGTTCAGATCCATCAAAATTTATAATTTAAAACTAACAATTAAATCATCTAAATTGATACTTATATATATATATATATATATATATATATATATATATATATATATATATATATATATATATATATATATATATATATATATATATATATATTAAGAGTTTATTTTTTTAAATAGAAATTACTTATAGGAAAAGAATGTCCAATTCCAATGATAAAAGAGTCCCTAATTAAGAATACTTGTGGATAGAAAAATACTCCTCAAAACGCATAAGTCCTAAACGGATGAGGAATTATATTTTTCTCAAGTTTGAGCATCATTATCTCTATAAATACTCCTCATATCCCTCATTCTTTTTCATTCTATTCTTTGTTCATTGATCTCTTTATCTCTCTAAAAATTCTCTTTTTACATTCTCTAACTTAGGCATTAGAGGGTTTGTGGGGATTCTCCCCACCTCTCACCTTACCCTTTGTTGATTGCTTGCAGGACCTAGACTTAGAGATTCTGGAAACAAGTTATCAAGTGGTGCCGTCTATGGAAAACTCTTAAGTCTAAGCTATTATTATCTACCGAGCAAAGCATTGGCATTATGGCTTCCAATCCACCACCAAGCATAACTCCAGTTACTCAAATCCCTCCATCAGCTCTTATCCCACTAATCGATCTAACAACCCTTATCCTACCCATAAATTTATCTACTCTCATTCCTCCAATTGATCCATCAACACCTCTTTATCATATTGGACCTTCATCATAGGCTCCCCTTGGGGCATATACTCCACCCGGCCTTGCTCAAAGATGATAAACTCCAAGCAAAAATTTCCCTTATTATTATCC
This sequence comes from Mallotus nudiflorus, assembly GCA_947683625.1. Classification (NCBI taxonomy): domain Eukaryota; kingdom Viridiplantae; phylum Streptophyta; class Magnoliopsida; order Malpighiales; family Euphorbiaceae; genus Mallotus; species Mallotus nudiflorus. Next base: position 3,076,196 of record CANTUR010000109.1, read on the forward strand.
TCTGTAGCACATTCGCAAACATATACCTTTCATACCTTTTCCAAGCCTATTAGGAACTCCTGCCACAAACACACCAGACCTAAACATAATAATCCAAACACTTAACCTACCCTTATCTAGCAAAGAAGTTATAATTAACAATATCCAAGCCTATATTACATTGATGCAACAACAACTGAATGCCTTGATTAAAAATAGTAATATCTAAATGACTAATCTAGAGAACAATGAACTAATATCATTGGTTGCAACTTAGAGCATGCCTGGGGGAAATAAAGAAGGCTGTAAAAATCCAAAAGGAGAATCCAACACGAGTATCATGGCTCTGAAAGACTCAAAGATAGCTCGAAAGGTTGAATAAATAATCCAGAAGGCTTGTACTGAGCCTAGAAATGAGGACGAGTGCGTCTTGGATGAAACAACACCCTTTATGAGTAGAGTAGTTAGAACAGAGATTCCATCTAAATTCAAGATGCCCCAACTGGACTAGTTTGATAGTACTAAACATTCAATCAACCATATATCATCATTCAGGATTAGGATGACGCTTCAAAATATGAATAACGACATCATGTGTCGAGTCTTTTTCAGCACGCTTACCATGAATGCTTAGAAATGGTTTCATTGACTACCTAAAAATTCTTTCTCATCCATTGAGGAATTGGTTGAGAAGTTTTGGACTTGGTTTGTCACCAATGCTCCTCAAGTTAACAATGTAAATGATTTTTGGATGTGCAAACAAGAAGCCACATAATCATTGAGAAGCTACAAGGATAGGTTTATTAAAGTTACTATGCAAATTGAGAACTTAAATGATGAAGTGACCATAGAAGCATTAAAGAACATAACCTAGTTATGGAAACTTAAAGATAAAATCATGACTAAGGAGCCTGACACCTTTATTGAAGTAATGGCCATGCTAGTAAAATTGATAAAAATGGATGAATATAAAAGAATGTGTCGAGATCATGATAAACTACCCTTTTAAAAAGATGAAAGATCAGAGCTCAAAAGACCTCTTGTTCAACGTCCAAACTTTAGAAACCCAATAAAAGGGTTTATAAGAGAAACTGAAAAGGTACACGCCTTTGAATTCCCCAAGGTTAGAAATCCTCATATAGATTAGACAAAACGGAGTAGGCATATTACCAACCATAAGGATGAGTCCTACCAAAAATACCATGCAGGATAGAAGGTTCTACTATCAATATTACTGGGACTCCAGGCACAAGATTGATGCATGTCGAGAATTAAAGAGTGTTATAAAGAAGTTGATACAGAATGGGAAACTTAGAAGGTTTATGGACACTCTTATAAGGAACTATGACCTAGAGGACCAGGTCATAGATAAGCCAGAATAAAAGAAAGCTTAAAATAAAGTAGCTAGAGTCATTAATATGATAGTCAGAGGAGAAACATCGATAGAAAGAAGGAAAAAGAGAACTTGAATGGAGGGAAGTCTCATTTCTACAAAAGGACAGACCATCACATTTAGCTCAGAAGATGGAAGAAAAGTCCAACACCTGCATAATGATGCCTTAGTGGTAAGTTCTTTCATTAACTATTATTTAGTGAAAAGATTATTGATTGATGATAGAAGTGTCGTGAATGCACTCTCTTAGAATGCTTACAAGGTAATAAGAGGCTCTATCACTAATTTAAAGGCCATTCAAAATCCCATCACAAGTTTTTATGGTAGAACCATACAACCAATAGGATTGGTAGAGTTAATGGTGGAATTTAGAAATTGAGATACTAATGATATAAAAACCACCAAAGCTCTATTCAATGTCGTAAACCTCCCTTTCATGTATAATGGCATCATAGGCTGACCAATCCTCTATAAGATTTATGCAGCTACAAGCATCAGGAGTCTGATCATGAAGATTCCTCTAGAAGATTAGGTAATAACAATCCAAGGAGACCAAACTATAGCAAAACAATGTTATCAACTGGCTGTCAAACCTCAGATGGATGCATTCCTTCTAGAATCCTTGGAAAAAAAAGGGGCCAATCTAAAGCCATTTGATCAAGTCCAAACTTTATAGATAATAGAAAGAAAGACAATTAAGATTGATAATGAGCTAGATGACAAAATCATAAAAGGAATAAGCGAGGTTCTCATCAAACACTCAAGCATATTTGCTTTCAAGGCATCCAAGATTATTAGAGTGGATCCTCAGATTGCATCACACAGCTTGAACATCAACCCTGGAGTAAAACATGTAGTTCAGAAAAAGAGAAACTTTATGTACAAAAGGCAAAAGGTGATTATTGAGGAAACGAAGAAATTATTAAATGCAGATTCATCAAAGAAGTCACACACCTAAATTGTGTAGCTAATGTGGTGCTGGTTAAAAATCAAATGAGAAATATAGAATGTGTGTTGATTACATTGATCTCAATAAAGTATGCCTAAAAGACATATATCTATTACTAATAATTGATCAATTGGTAGACTTAAATGTTTGTCACAACCTATATAGCTTTATTGATGTTGCTCAAGGGTACCACTAGATTCTAATGAAGAAGGAAGATCAAGAGAAAACATTATTCATCACCCATAAAAGGCTTTTACTGTTATAAAGTCATGCCTTTTGGGATAAAAAATGTAGGAGTAATTTACCAAATATTTATGAACCATGTGTTCCATTATCAGATTGGGAAGAATGTGGAAGTATATGTGGATCACATTATCATTAAAAGTCAACATGCAAATTAGCATACCAAAGATTTTGAGCAAATCCTCCATATACTGGACTAGTACCAGATCAATCTGAATCCGGATAATATGTCTTTAAGGTAAAAGCTGACAAGTTCTTAGGTTTTATGATAACCCATAGGGAATTAAAGCTAATCCATAAAAGATGGAAGCCATCCTCAACATAAAAGCTCCAGCATCATTAAACGAACTCTAAAAATTGAATGGCAGAATAATAGCATTAAGACGTTTCATCTCTTGGTCAGCTAAAAAGTGTTTACCACTATTCAGAGCCTTAAAAATTTTAAAAAAGTTCCTATGGAATGAGGAATGCCAAGTTGCCTTCGAAGACATTAAAAAATTCTTATCTTCACCACTATTTCTCAACAGGCCAATTCCCGAAGAGGTATCATATTTATATCTTTCAGTCAGCTAGGAATCAATTGCATTAATGTTGGCGAGAGAGGAAGGGAGATAGCAGAATCTAGTGTACTGCATTAGTAAAATACTCAGGGGTTCAGAAGTTTGGTATCCAAAATTGGACAAATTAGCTATGGCCATTGTACATACATCTCAAAAGCTCCAATATTATTTTCAGGCTCACTCAATCATTGTAAGATCCAACTTTCTATTAAAGAAAATCCTATAAAGACCTAAAACTTTTAAATGATTAGTTCAATGGTCAGTGTTACTTAGAGAATTTAATATTAATTATGAACCTTGGCAACAGATGAAGGCCCAAACTTTGGTATACTTCATATAATAAATGACAGTAAAAGACTTTGTTCTTTCTTTATATCCAGAATGGAGGCTATACATAAATGGCACTTCATTAGTACAAGGATTCGGAGCTGGAATTATCCTTAAAAGGCCAAGTAAAGTAATAATCAAATATGTAGTTTCTATCAAGTACAACACTACCAATAATGCAGCCAAGTATGAAGCACCCATCACGAGGTTTAAAATTGGCTATGGAAGTTAGAACCAAAAATCTCAAGATATACTTTAATTCATAGCTGGTGGCCAATCATGTCAAAGGAATATACTAGATTAAGGAACTGAGTATCTTTAAGTATATAGAAAGGTCAGACAACTCCTAAAGAAGCTAGAGCAAGAAAGGGGACAATAAGAAATCATACAACCTAGAAGTGAAAATTCAGAAGTAGATTTACTGGCCAAGTCAACATCTAAAGAAAATCAGACATTTAAAGAGCTTGAGCTAATTGAGGAATTAGTAAAGCCAAGCATTGAGGAAGAAAAAATCATGGATATCCAGGAAGTGGTAGAATCGATAAAGCTAATCATTCAATATCTTGAACATGGCATAGTTCCACAAGATAAATTAAAGGCTCGAAAGTTGAAATTAAAAGCTATGCATCACTCCATGCACAATGGAGAACTTTACAAAATATCTTTATCATATCCATGGTCTAAATGTGTAGCACTAGATGAAGGCAATTACATACTTAGAGAAATTCATGCAAAAATTTGTGAAGCACACGAGTCCTATAACTCATTGATCATAAAACTATTGCTACAGGGTTACTATTGACCCACAATTTCCAAAGATGCCCAAAAAGTGGTCTAAGAATGTTATAAATGCCAGGAATTCACTCGTCTCAATCATAACCCTTCCAATACTCAATATCTGATTAAAAGTCCATAACCTTTCATAATTTGGGTGATCGATATCCTAGGTCTATTTTCAGTCTCAACCTCTCAAAAGAAGTTCTTGATCATAGCTATAAACCACTTCACCAAGTAAAAGTGGAGGCTATCACAACTATCACAAAAGCTCAGATTCAATACTTTTTTTAAAAAGAATGTCATCTGCAGGTTTGGCATACCCCACACTCTAATATCAGGCAATGGGAAATAATTTGACAATAAAAAATTCATGAGGTTTTGTTCAGATCTTAATATAAAGCTCATATTCACATTAATAGCTCATCCATAAAAAAAATGGCCAGATAGAGGTCACCAACAAGATCATCATACAAGGACTAAAGAAAGAGGTTAGATAAGAAGAAGGAAAATTGGGTTTAAGAACTTAACAATGTCATCTAAGCATACAAAACAACGCCTAAGACTTTCACTGGCAAAACACCTTTTATATTAACATATGAGATGGACACTGTCACACTAGTAAAGATTGAATCATCAAGCTATCGAGTAATGGAGGATCTAGATTCAGAAATTAACAACATTAATGCTTGTATATGCCTAGATCTACTTGAAGAAAGAAGGGAATAAGCAACCATTATGGTATAAGCTAAGAGGCAAAAGATCAAAGAGTAACACAATAAGCATGTCAGGCCAAGACAGTTCAAAGTCAAAGATTGAGAGCTCAGAAGGGCTAACATTAGAAAAGGCAACTCCAAAACTAGGAATCTCGGACCTAACTAAGAAGACCCCTTTTCAATTCATTAAAAAGATAACTAAGGGGGTATACAGAATAAAAAATGAACAAGGGAAAGAATTGCCTTAATATTAGAACTTAGACAATCTCATAAAGTATTATCAATAAAAGAAATGTACTAAAATAAAACCAACTTCTGATGGAATAAAGTACTTTTTCATTACAATTGGCGTTACAATAGTTTAAAAAAAGGGAAAAAATTTCTACAAAGTATTTTACAAATTGGCCTCAGTCTCAAGAGGCATAGTCCCATTAGTAGGGTTAAGATCCATATTTCAGAAATCTGAGGTCAGGTCAAAGGAGTGGACTTGGCACCAAAAAAAGTAGCCCTAGTAGTGGATTTTCTCTAGTAGCTTGCAGATCCTTTATTCACTTAGGAGCATACTTATTGGCAACATCTTCCTCAGTAACTAGCCTCACCAGATCATTGGAAGTTATCTTCTCCAGCTCAGAGAAGTCCAAGTCCGGATGTTAAGCCAACAACATCCTCCGAAACTCATATTTATAGGCCTTGAGAAATCCCTTCATCATCTTCTGATAAGTCTTTATATCATTACCTTGAGATTTATTTTCCTCAGCTAACTCTTTTTTTAAAATTTCAAGCTTGGCATCCTGTTGCTCGATCTTTGAAGTAAGATGAACTTGTGAATACTTGAGTTCTTGGACCTTCTTTAGACTCGCTTTAGCCTTTGACTTAGCCTTCTCATAATCAATCTTGGCAAGTTTCAGTGCACACTTTGCCACATCTAACTTCTTCTTATAATTAATGGTAATTGTACTAACCTCAGCCTCCTTAAAATTGTATTCACTTTAAAGAATGAAGTGGTTATCCTTTGCTAGTAGCAACCTTGAGCCATATGAAGGATAAATAGGGAAAGATAAAAAAAGAAGAACATCCATGAAAATTGATTATAGCTAAGTTCAAGCAAGTTACCTCTAAAGCATGACTAATCAGAGAATTGAATAGCTTGTTTCTCCCATCTTCCTTTGACCTTTGGATGTCATCTAGAAATTGCAGGGACTCAGTGTAATAATCCCTAACTTAAGGGTTAAGGACACTCAGAGGATTCATCTTTGATAAGATCCACCTCTTTGGATCTCGACATCTAATAATTTTTGGGCACTTGTTGTTCCTCGTCATCTATCTCCTTACTCTAAGAGCCTTTTTTAAAATGCCTTCTGAGCTATGTCCACCACTGCTTTCCTCTTATCACTAGGGTGAGGATTGGTTTGAACCTCTAGGACATCTTCTTTTTGAGTGAGTTGGGTAGTTTGGTTAGTCTTCTGCACCTCTAGCTCCTTATTTGAAAGGATTTTGTCCATAAACGTGAAATAGTTAACCATCTACAAATAAAAGACTAAAGAAAGGTCATAATATACCTTTGAAAATTTAGCACTTACCATCATCATTAATACCCCTAAGATAAAACTCTCTAGAGATATCTTTGAGAGAGATTCTCAGAAGGTACAAACTCGACTATGCACTATAGATAAAGCTTGTGTGCCAGCTTTATGTCCTTTTCAGACTGTTATGCAAGGAACGTTACTTTACGGCATTCATCAACCCACATATGTTGGATATCAATAAAGTCTGAAGGATGTTTGATAATAAAAAATATATGTCTTCAAAACTTCTGTAAGTCCAAAATTTTGATAAACACACTCTGATAAGGAACAATTGATAAAGAGAAGGTTAGCTCCCTTTTCTTTTTATTCAAACTATACATAAACTAGAATATATCTATATCTGACTCCATATTTTCCCTATGCATCAACTCTATATAACCAGTTAGAATCCTATAGTTATTGGGGTGAAGTTGCCCAAGAGCTATGTTAAACCTATTCAAAAAATTCTTAACAAAAGGGTCTATGGGAAACCTTAACCTCCCTTCTAGCTGGTCTACATGAATAATCATCTTTATTGTATCAAAAAAATGCTCATGAGCTCTAAAGCTCTTTTCCACAGTGTGTAGCATATACTCTTAAGGCATGTTATACCTCCTTTTATACCATTCAAGCATACCTTTATCTACCTTAGACATAAACATATCAGACTTAACTTGTTCTCATGGAGCCATTAAATCAGAGAAGAAAAGAATGCAAGGAAGAAAAATAATGAAAAAGAAAAGGATTTCACCTGGCAAATAAGAGAGATTCTTCAATAAGAATGATGAACATTGGACTTTAGAGCAAAAATACAAAGCAGTAAAAGCAAAAGAAAAGCGATGGTGTAAAATGGAGAGGAAAAGCAAGTTTTTAAAGAAAATGGAAGGTTTTGGAATGCCATTAAATACCCTCTGAGAATTAAGGGCATCTCTCATATCCCAAGGGGTATTCTAGGAAAAGGAAAGCCCACTAACCAAGCAATTATCATTATAGCAACCAAAACATCTCATCTTTTGACACAAGAGCAGACGCGATAGTTACACAATTCAAAATTGAAAAATATCAAAAGATATGGAGTTTAAAATCTCATATATCTTATTGCTAACTGTCTCCATCTTCATTAGGCTTGGTTGGCTTCTATAGTACCAAGTATCTAAGTCTAATGACTGAAGCTATCACCCTCATGTCATTTTAATAGTACTAAGGTTTAAAAGTTTGGGTTGCTTTTATAGTACTGAGCATCTAAGTCCAGTGACTAAAGCTAGCATCCTTAGGTCGCTTCGATAGTACTGAGGTTTAGACACTCGAGTCGCTTTTATAGCACCGAGCGTCTAAGTCTAGTGACTAAAGTTGACACCCTCAGGTCACTTTGATAGTATTGAGGTTCAGAGACATGTGTTGCTTCTACAGTACCGAGCATTAACCTCCAACAATAGCTGGTCTCCTCATGTCGTTTCTATAATACTAACGGGTTAATTCTTTATGATGTTTCATAAACACAGAGCATCTATAAATCTAGTTGGCACCTTCATGTTCTTGTATTCAAACATTGTAATCTCAAGACTTGTAATCAAGCATCATCACCCTTAGTGACTGAGGCTGGACACCTCAGCTCACCCTTCAGCATCAAACACGACCATCATCACATTCTCTTTCTCAGCAAAGGAATCACCATTCCAAGTTACTTGTCATTATCCATAATTAGTCTATCATATTTGGAAACATCGAATATAAATATCCAAATAAACTTTCGGGGGGGAAATTTTAACACCCTATATATATATTCATATTATACTAAGGGTTTATTTTCCTAAACATGGATTACTTTGTCACGACCCAAAACAGGGGCCATGACCGGTGCTAGGGAATGGGAATTCTTTTGAATTCGGAACCCGTAGCAAGCCTAAAATAAAATAAAACATGCAGTAATCATAGTAACAATATTTAATGCAGTGAAAATAAAATCATAAGTATCAAAATAATATTCCACCACCAGGGAATTTAAATCAAATTCTCATCTCATATATAAATAAATTTTATATTACAAGTCCAGTTAAAATTCTTAAAATACATAATTCATACAAATATAATACATAAAACCCACAAAATATTTACAACTACTGCAATATCTAGATTATAAGATAAAACTCAAGACTCATATAAGCAGTTTACATAAAGAAGTCGGGGTGGAAGAAATCCGACGTACAGGCCTGCTACTGAGGTCTGAAGATGATGACTCTCCTGAAAAATTAGTCAACAGAGGGGAGTCAAACCTCACTGAGTGAATTACTATAATATATATACATGCATACTAAATAACAATGAATATAATCAACAGTATATATCTAATATGTATATATACAGGCAATTGCACACATATGCAATAAAATCCTTTTATATATTTTTACTGAAATTCACAGTTTATGAAGGATCAAATAGAACCCTAAAATATCGCAACCTCAAACAGTGTTAGACAACACTCTAGCCATACAGGCTCACTTATTTCAATAAATGAACACTTGATCCATTTAGACAGTAGACTGGCCCCGAGACACTAAGTCAACCGAGCTCCAGCAGTCTGACTGTCAGTGTGATTGGCCCCGAGACACTTGGTTAACTGAGCTCCAACAATCACACTCCCAAATCATATCTTATACATCAGATAAATCAATTCCAATCAATATCCTTAAACTAGTTAGTAATATGGCCTAAATGCTATAAGCGCACCGGTATGTACTCGGTCCTAGTGCTGCCCACTAGGTAGCGCGTTCTATCGATATCCTTCATTTATTAAATATAAAACATACATTCACAAATAAATGATGCATGAATTTGAATAAAATAGCATTATAAACCATATATATATTGGAAATATACCAAAAGTAAACCAGGTATATTTCGAGTATATATACGTTAAACAAATCCAATTAAGTTACAAAATAAGCTAGAAATGTATTTAAAAACATTTTAAACATAAATGGTTAATAAAGCATGCATATAATTTAAGATATACCGAAAATATACTAAAGATAAACCAAAATAAACTAAAAATAAACTTATGTAATAATTGAATTATTTATGCATAATTAATCAAAACAAAACATATATTTCTAAAATCATGCACCCTAGAGCACATATATATAAAATAGTAACTCACACTTAGTGCGCTCCTCGAGATGGGTTCGACGGGCCTGGTCCACTAGGCCTCGGTCTCGGCGCAACTAAACAAACAATAAATAACAGACATTAAAAATAACCTAACAGAAAATCCTAGAAACTCGATCTAGAATATTAGACACAGAAACAGAATTAGGGTTCGACCGGACATCATGTTTTACGAGAATTCTATCGAAAATTCGGCAGAACCTCCCCTGTAAAATGGACATCTCTCTACTCAAAGAGTAGAGCCGACCCTGCAAAGAAACACACTTCGAAAAACAAACACATAAACAAATTCACAACCCCTCGATCGGACTCCAAACTACAGTCTACCGACCGGGGTCCAAAATTCACAAAACAATATAGAAATACCGAAAATACCCTTATATCACAAAAATACATTTAATAAGTAGAAATTACATAATTAACCTTAAAATACAGTAAAAACCAATAAAAACTCATTTTATTTAGAAAAATTGTATATTATATATATAATTGAAAATAATTCACGAAAGATAGTTTTAATTAATTAAAAATACTAAATAATTTTTAGAAATCATTTTTATACCTTAAATAACTATTAAAACCAATTAAATTATATTTTTAGTCAATTTAGGGTAAAATTACCAAAATACCCCTATATGTATAATTATATTAAAATTACTCCAAAAATTCACCAAAAATAATATAATTATCCAAAATTAATTTTCTCAACATATTTATCAATAATATAAATAATTAAACTCAATTAACCAATTAAATTCAATTAAAAACATAATTAACCTAATTTTCCAAAATTACATAAACCTAATTAAATTCAAAATAAATACATAGAAATTCATAAAAATTCCAAATAAATTCCTATAATTCATTTCAACACTTATATTTATCATAAAACACAATTTCATAATTTATATAATTAATTTTCGAAAATTAGAAAATAATATTAAAATATTCAAAAATACCCAAAAATCAAAATAATCTCCAAAAATTCTACAAAAATTCATACATGTAGATTAAGCTACTAGTATCAACATTTGTTAAGGGAATTTTCATGAATCAACCATTTTAAGCCCAAAAAAATTAAAAACCCTAAGATGGCCGAATTAAATAATTGAGAAAAACCTTACCAAATCAAGTTTTAAGCTTAAAAAAATCTTGGAATCGTCTTCTATGGAGGCTAGGGAGTCCAACGACACCGGAATCACTAGATTTGGTGGTCGGGAAGTCGGTGAACGGTGAGGAGGGAAGTTTCAGCCATTCCGGCCAAAAGCAAGCCAAACGGTGTCGGAGAAGAAGGCTAAGGGCGGCAGAGCTGCTGGCTGGGAAGGGCGGAGCTGCTGGCAGCACACCGACAACCTAAGAACGGAGTTAGCAGCAGTGAGGGGGAGAAGGAGACGATCGGGAAGAGGAAGGAAGAGGGAGGGGCTGAAATGGTAATTTTCTAAAATTTTGATTTTTATAACATATTATATGTATATATATATACTTTACACTATATATTAAAATAATATAAAATCACACACATTAAATATACACCACACACATAAAATTTAATATTTTAATAATTTAATACTAAATAAAATAATTAAATAACAATAAAACTAATAAATAGATAATAAAATAATAGGGTAATTAATTAAACCCTAATTAAATAAATAAGTACACATATATACGTTATTTAGTATTTTAAAAATATATATGAGTTCATGCAAGTCCGTAAATCTATTTAAAATAATTAATTGTAAATTATTTACGTAAAAATTTTCCCAAAAATGCAAGTCCCGGGAAAATTTTACGTAAAGCACTTAAAATAATACACAATAATTAAAAATAGGTTTTAAATACATATCAACTCGTAAAAAATATCATAATATATCTACAAAAATTATTAATACTGCATATCCCGATGCAGTATTAAAATATTTAAAAACACGGGATATTACAGTCTTCCCCCCTTACAAGAATTCGTCCCCAAATTCCAGAAAACAGGATCAAGAAGGAAAGAGATACGGGTAAGAAGCTCGCATCTCAGCTTCAATCTCCCACGTATGCTCCTCGACTCTGTTGCTACGCCACAGAACCTTGACCATCGGAATCTGCTTCAAACATAACTGTCGAACTTGATAATCTACGATCGCCACAGGTTCTTCCACAAATGTCAAATCTTCACTCACTTCTACACTGTCAAGCTACAACACGTGTGAAGGGTCTGAGATATACTTCCTCAGCATCGAGATATGAAATACTGGATGCACTTGTGACATACTCGGAGGCAAATCCAACCGATATGCAACAGTGCCAACTCTCTCTAGTATCTCAAACGGTCCGATATATCTCGGTGCTAAGTTACCCTTCATGCCAAATCTCATAACACCCTTCATCAGAGATACCTTCAGAAAAATAAAATCTCCGACCTGAAACTCCACATCTCTGCGCCTAGGATCCGCATAACTCTTCTATCTGCTAACTGCGGTCTCTAATCTTCGCTTAATCACGACGACTTTCTCTGCAGCATCCTGAACCATCTCAGGTCCAGTCAAAGCTCTCTCACCAATCTTATCCCAACCCAGAGGGGATCTACACTTCCTCCCATATAACGCCTCATATGGTGCCATACCAATACTGCTATGGTAGTTGTTATTATATGCGAACTCTACGAGTGGCAAATGATCATCCCAGCTACCTCCCAAATCCAGGACACACATCCTCAACATATCTTCCAGTGTCTGGATCGTCCTCTCAGACTGACCATCTGTCTGAGGATGAAAAGTAGTACTGAAGTCTAACCTAGTGCCCATCGCTTCCTGCAACTTCTGCCAAAAATGAGAAGTAAACACTGAACCCCTATCTGAAAAAATGGACACAAGTACTCCATGAAGGCACACAATATGCTTCACATATAGCTTCACCAGTCTAGCTACAGAATAAGTGGCTTTCACAGGTAATAAATGTGCAGACTTCATCAACCTGTCTACAATCACCCAAATGGAATCGTATCCATCCTTAGAATGAGGTAAACCTACCACAAAATCCATAGCTATCCTTTCCCACTTCCACTTGGGAATAGGAAGAGGCTAAAGCTTCCCAGAAGGCTTCTGATGTTCAACTTTCACTTGCTGACACGTCAGACACTTATCAACATAATCAGCGACATCCTTCTTCAATCCATCCCACCAGTATAAGTCTCTGATACTGTGGTACATCTTAGTGACACCTGGATGTATGCTATAGGCTGTAGAATGTGCTTCCTCTAGGATCTCTTCTCTCAAATCATCCACATCAGGAACACACAATCTACCACTGATCCACAACACACCATCATCATCGAGTGTGAATTCAGTGAACTTCCCTGCTCTGACATTCTTTGTAAGCTCTTCTAGAATAGGATCTCGGCTCTGAGCTGCTCTAATCCTATCCCTCAATACAGATCGCACCTTAAATTGAGCTAGCAGTCCACCTGACCTACTAAGCTTCATCATCAAACCTTGATCCACCAACAAATGCAACTCCTGGATCAACGGTCTCCTCTCAACATCAATGTGAGAAGACTGTCTGAGGACTTTCTACTCAAGGCATCTGCTACCACATTAGCTTTACCCGGATGATATAATATCTCACAGTCATAATCCTTTAATAATTCTAACCATCTCCTCTGCCTCAGATTCAGATCTCTCTGCTGGAAAATGTACTTAAGGCTCTTATGATCAGTAAATATCTCACAAGTCACCCCGTACAAATAATGTCTCCAAATCTCCAACTTGTAAAAATATCATAATATATATACAAAAATTATTAACACTGCATATCCCGATGCAGTATTAAAATATTTAAAAACACGAGATATTATATACTTGCAGGAGAAGAATGTTTAATACAAATAGGAAAAGAGTCCCTAATTAAGAAAACTTCTAGATAGGAAGATACTCCTCAAAAGGCACAAGTCCTAAACAAATGAAGAATCATATTTCTTTCAGGTTTGAACATCACTATCTCTATAAATACTCCTCATATCCTTCATTTTTATTCATTCTATTATTTGTTCATTACTCTCTTTATCTCTCTAAAAACTCTATCTATATATTTTCTAACTTAAGTATTAAAGGGTTTGTAGGGATTCTCTCCACTTTTCACCTTGTCATTTGTTGATTGCTTGTAGGACTCAAACTCAGAGATTCCGAAAATAAGTTATCATAAATTAAAGAAAATAAAAAAATGAAAAAAGAAAAATACACAAAAATTTAAGGTAGCAAATCAAATTCATATAATATGATTATTTTATGAAGAAAAAGAATAGCTAAACATCAATAGGTAATTTTTAACTATTTCAACTGAAAATCACTTCAAAATAAACAATAGACCGAAGAGGAAATAAAATACATAAACAATGATAAAGAAGGAAAGATGAGAGACTTTTCAAATGTTTATAAATTAAACTCTGCAAAGTCCCTTTGAATCTCTAAAAAATTTAATTTATTGTATGTATTTCAATAATTTTTTTGGATAAGCATATTTTTAGGAAGTTAAAGGGCAATGGAGATTCAAAACCTTAACCCAATCCGATGTGAATTTCTGTGTCTAAATAATAAACTATTTTACCTAAGCGGAATTGTCGTATATATTTCAATAATGAAGCTAATTTTAGTACAGAACTAAATACAGTTGAAAAATTAATTTCTGACAATTTATAAAGGTTAATGACGACATATACGTACACATAAGTATTACATCATATAGCTTGGAAAATATTATATATATTGAGGCCAAAGCTTTGTTTTCATAAAACATACACTACATTTTGATTAAAAAAAAAAATAATAATAATAATAAAACATACACTACAGTTCTTAGCTCTTTCCAACCTTAAAAATTTTCTCCTTCTCTTCATTTTTCTCTCTCTCCCAGGTAACTCTCTAGATTTCTATTAATGATCTTAATTAAGCACTCTTTGGTCTCTTTTATGTGTCTATTTATTTTAATCCTATTGTATTATTCCTTCAATTGTTTTTTTTTTTTCAACTAAAAAAGAGTTAGTTGTGAGTTATTTTTTTAACAGAGGCGTTTGTGTTGTTAGTTATTTTATATTCATGTTGTTAGTTTTTTTTCCATAAATTATTTTTTAACAATTTTAATTATTAATATATTACCCATAAAAATAGGACGCCATACAAATAGGTTTCATCTAATTTTTTTGAGATAATTAATTAAAAAACACTTTAGTTTACACTGCAGAAGCATATCTATAAAACTTATTATTGTTAATTATTAGAGGGTTAAAGAAGGGTAAGTATTTCCCCTAAAATACTTTGAGCTCCTTTATCTTAAGGTTAACTATTAGTCCCTTAAAATTTAATGATATTTAAGTGTATTTTTTGTTAACCTATGTGTGGTAAGTTAAAGCATGTAAAAAATTCTTATCAAAAAGTAACAAATATATTTTATTTCACGTCAATTTTTATAAAAATGCTAATGCATTGCTTGTATCATCATTAATTAAATATTTTTTTACTATTTTAAAATTTAATATATAAATAATCAGTATATGCATTTTTATGATTTTTAAATTAATTATTAAGGTATTTTTAATTTGATTTTCTTTTTTTTAAATATATATTGTGTATATTTTATCTTCATAAAAGTTTTTCTAATAATTTTTTTAATTATTTGATATTTTTAAAATTAATTTTATTGTTTACAGAAAATTTCTATGATACAGTAATTTATTTATTTTTATATTTATATTTAGAAATATCACTGATGTATGATTAATTTTTTTTTTCAGTAGGACCAACTAGTAAAACCTGGAAAATTTGCGTTGAAAGTTAGGAAAGTCATCATGAATTAGGACATCTGTTCACATTGGCTAAAGGAGACTTTCGATATGCAACCTCTTTCCAGGCGCCTTCTCTTGTCATTTGTAAACAAGCGTCAGATTTCAGACCACTTACTAAAGTTTTATGAACGTTCACATTGGTCCATTATCCATGGAGAAAAATGACCTTTGAAAATTCAACTCTCTTTCTCCACATGGAATAACATTCTTTATTAATTTAATAAAAATAAATTTCATTTACAAAATATAACCTTTTTTAATAATCAAATTGTCAGTGTGTTAGCAGAGAAAAAGAAAATCTACATAATCCGAGTAGCTACACACTTGCTAATCAATGGAGTCCACTAATTTTCACAAGTGCTTAAGAGTGGACCCCAAGGGAAATGTGTTGAGGGGAGGTCTCCTTAAGGCATTTATAAATATAATATATTTTTATTAATACATGAATCGGTACAATCTAATAAATATTTTATATTTTTATAAATCTGAATAAACAAATACAAGAAATTTATTTTTCTTATTATTATTATATATGTATATATATCAAACAAAAATAGTTAAAATCAATTGGCAGAAAATTGATGTTTTTTAAAATAAATTTCAGGTGAGTTCTAATGTATGTATTTATATTAAATTAATTGTTAAAAATTTTTTATTACCCCTATAATTATATTCAAATCAAATTGGATTAATTTGATTTAATGAATTGTGAAGAACCATAGTTTAGAAAATAATAATAATAATAATAATAACCATACAAAATTTAATCAAATCGGTTTTTAAAATTTTTGAGTATATAATTTTTAAACACAATTAATTACCTAACCATCGGGAATATGTAAAAGTTTATATTGGAATGGATGCGTATTTGCATGACTACATCTACACTAATTGCTATTAAAGTCGAATTATTTTCTTAAGCTAGTTGCTATAAAATGTTGGGAACTTAAAAGGTTCTTACATGCTATTAAAGTTAAGCGTCTGTTGATGACACCTCATGTACTATATATATATATATATAATATATATATTATATATATATATATATATATATATATATATATATATATATATATATTGTGAAATAAAGATTAAATTATTTATTTTATTATAGAACTAAACTTGAATTTAGTAGTGTTTAACTAGAAGAAAAATATTTTATAATAGAATGATTTTGAGAGAATTTAGAAAAAGTTTAGAGAGAATTTAGAGAACTATAATATTGAAAGAATTGGAGAGTAATCTATCTTTTCTTCTTCTTAATCTTAACTTCTCATTAATGAATTTCAATCCCTTTATATAGAGATTTTCTTTTCACTATTTGAGAACTATTCTCTCACAAGCAATATATTGTTCATTCACAAGCAATATATTGTTCATTCACATTCATAATACCCCCCCTTGAATAACAATATTTTGCAACTGCCTCGTTAAAACCTTGCTAAATAAAACCCAGTGGGAAAACTTTAGCTTAAGGAAAAAGAGTACAGTGCATGATTTTCTTCTCCTCAAGTTGATATGTATAATCTTCCTTCACATAGTATGTAGATGTCGCATTCCAATATCGTGAACGTGCTTTCTAAATATTGTAGTTGGAAGTGCCTTTGTGAAAGATCAGCTGAATTATGACTAGACTGAATATACTTGATATCTATATGATTATCTTTTATTAGCTCTTGAGTGAATGAAAAGAATCTTGGAGGTATATGTTTGATTCTATCACTTTTGATATGTCCTTCCCTTAACTGTGCAATGCATGCTGCATTATCTTCATATAAAATTATTGGGACCTTTTGTTGACTGGAAAACCACAAGATTCTTCAATATGATGTGTCATTGATCTAAGCCACTCACACTCTCTACTTGCTCCATGTAGTGCAATAATTTCAGAATGATTTGAGGAAGTAGTGACAAGTGTTTGTTTCTGGGAATGCCAAGAAATTGCAGTTCCATTATTTGTGAACACATAGCCCTGTTTGAGATTTCGCTTTATGAGGATCAGATAAATGCCCTGCATCTGCATAACCAATCAATTCTTGTTTTGAATTGTTAGAATAAAATAAACCCAAATCAATATTTTCTCGAAGGTATTGAAGTATATGTTTGACCCCTTTCCAATGCCTTTTTGTTGGAGCTGAACTGAACCTCGCTAATAAATTAACTGCAAAAGAAATATCAGGTCTAGTACAATTAACAAGATACATTAGAGCTCCAATGACAATGGGATATTTGTGCATCAATCAAATTACACATAAAAGATCTTGAAACGCTTTAATATGGATAAAGCAAATCCTTTAAGTACTCCAATGACACTGAGATATGAAAATTCAGGACCAATAATTTCTTCATTTTCTTCACAGGGTCGAAATGGATCAGTTTCAATATTGAGTGATCTAACGACCATTGGAGTACTTAAAGGATTTGCTTTATCCATATTAAAGCGTTTCAAGATCTTTTCTGTGTAATTTGATTGATGCACGAATATCCCATTGTGCATTTGCTCAATTTGTAAACCAAGGCAATACTTAGTTTTTCCAAGATCTTTCATTTCAAATTCTTCCTTTAAGTATACTGTTGCTTCATGGATCTCATTTTCTGTTCCAATGATATTTAAATCATCAACATATACAGCTATAATCACAAATCTGGATATTGTTTTCTTAATAAAAATGCATGGGCAAATAATATTACTCATATATCCTTTATTAATCAAATAATCGCTTAAACGATTATACCACATGCGCCCAGACTGTTTTAACCCATATAAAGATCTTTGGAGCTTGATTGAATACATTTCTTTGGGTTTTGTACTTAATGCTTCAGGCATTTTAAATCCTTCAGGGATTTTCATATAAATGTCACTATCAAGTGATCCATACAAATAAGCAGTCACAACATCCATAAGACGCATTTCTAATTTCTTAGAAAACTACTAGGCTAATCAGATACCTGAACGTAATTGCATCCATAACAGGAGAATACGTTTCATCATAATCAATTCCTGGCCTTTGTGAAAAACCTTGAGCTACAAGTCTAGTTTTGTACCTTATTATTTCATTTTTCTCATTTCTCTTTCGTACAAAGACCCACTTATATCCTACAGGTTTCACAGTTTTAGGCATAGGAATAATTGGCCCAAAAACATTTCGTTTGTTTAGTGAGTCTAATTCAGCCTGCATAACATCTTTCCATTTTATCCAATCATGCCTATTTTGACATTCCATGACTGATTTTGGTTCAGGATCATCTTTGTCATTTATGATTTCACATGCAACAGTATATGAAAATGTTTCATGACTTTCTTTATTTTTTATTTCTTCAAGGATATTTTCCTCGCTATCAATATGATTATCTACTCCCTTTCTCTTTCGAGGATTTTTATCCTTAGAACCAATTGGTCTTTCACGCTTCTGGCATGTTTTAGACTCATGAGTGTCTTTATTCTCAAGTTTTATTTCTGGAATTTCAATACGAGCAGGAGCATTGGCTGCTGGTATATATGATTTAGTCACTCTTTTTGTATCAGTAAATGCATCTGGCAATTGATTTGCAATTGCTTGTAAGTGCACAATCTTTTGCACTTCTACTTTACATTGTTTTGTGTGAGGATCCAGATGCAATAATGATGGTTCATTCCATGAAATATCCTTTTTCCCTTCTTTCTGTCACGACCCAAAACAGGGGCCATGACCGGCGCTAGGGAACGGGAATTCTTTCGAATCCGGAACCCGTAGCAAGCCTAAAAATAAAATAAAGCATGCCATAATAGCAATAAAAATATAATATGCAGCGGAAATAAAAATCATAATATCATTTTCCATATCAACTGGATTTAAACTAAATCTCATCTCATCACATAGATGTATATAATCTCTTTAAAATAAAGTACATAAAATCCAATACTTTAATTTACAACTACTGCAATGTCTAGATAAAATAAATAAGACTCAAGTAGACAATTTACATAAAGAAGCCGGGGCGGAAGAAATCCGGCGTATCGACCTGCTACTGAGGTCTGAAGAAGTTGACTCTCCTGAAAAATAGTCAACGGAGGGGAGTCAGACCTCACTGAGTGAATTACTATAATATATATACATACACACTAAATGATAATGCATACAATCAACAGTATATATATATCTAATATATATACAGGCAAATACACACAAATGCAGAAAAATCATTTTTATATATTTTACTGAAAAATCTCAATTTATGAAGGATCACATAGAACCCTAGAATATCGCAACCTCAGAAAATAGTGTTAAACAACACTCTAGCCATACAGGCTCACTTATCCAAATATATCCACTTAATCCATTTGGACAGTAGACTGGCCCCGAGACACTAAGTCAACCGAGCTCCAGCAGTCTGACTGCCAGTGTGATTGGCCCCGAGACACTTGGTCAACCGAGCTCCAGCAATCACACCCACAAACCACATCTCACATATCAATAATCATAATCAAATCAATATCCACAAACAATTTAATAATATAGCCTAAATACTATAGGCGTACCGGTACGTACTCGGTCCTAGTGCTGCCCACTAGGTAGCACGTTCTATTGATATCCTTCATTAATAATATAAATCATTCATTCACAATAAATGATGCATGAATGTAAATGAAACAACAATATAAACCATATATATATACCGAAAATATACCAAACATAAACCAGGTATATTTTGAGTATATATATGTCAAATAAATCCAATCAAATCATGAATTAAACTAAAAATATATTTAAAAACATTTTAAATATATTTTATTAACAAAACAGGTATATAATTTATTATATACCAAAAATATACTTGAATATAAATCACATTATTTATGCATATTCATTCAAAATAAAACATGCATTTTCTAAATCATGCATCCTAAGCATATGTATATAATATAGTAACTCACCTAATGCGCTCCACGAGACAGGTCCGACGGGCCTGGTCCACTAGCCCTCGGTCTCGGCGCAACTAAAAAAGCAATAAATAACCGACATTAGAATAAACCTAACAGAAATCCTAGAATTCAATCTAGAGTATTAAACACAGAATCGAAAATTAGGGTTCGACTGGATATCACGTTTTACGAGAATTCTACCGAAAATCCGGCAGAACCTCCCCTGTAAAACGGACATCTCTTTACTCAAAAGAGTAGAGCCGACCCTGCAAAGAAACACACTTCGAAAAACGAGCTCAACACAATCAAAATCCCACGGTCGGACTCCAAACTACAGTCCACCGACCGGGGTCCACAAACACAGAATGATTCCAGATATAACAAAAATATCTTTAAATCACAGAAATACATTTTATAAATAAAAATTACATAATTGACCTTGAAACACTATAAAAACCGATTAAAACTCATTTTATTAGAAAAACCGTATATATATATATAATTGAAAATAATTCCCGAAAAATAGTTTTAATTAGTTAAAAATACTAAATAATTTGTAGAAATCATTTTTATACCTTAAATAAATATTAAAACCAATTAAATTACATTTTTAGACAATTTAGGGTAAAATTACCAAAATACCCCTATATATATAAATATACTTAAATTACTTCAAAAATTCACCAAAAATCATACAATTACCCAAAATTAATTTTCTCAACATATTTATCAATAATATTAATAATTAAACCCAATTAACCAATTAAATTCAAATAAAAACACAATTAACCTAATTTTCCAAAATCACCTAAACTTCAATAATTAAAAATAAATACTTAGAAATTCATAAAAATTCCAAATAATTTCCTATAATTCATTTCAACACCTAATTTAACCATAAACTCCAATTTCATAATTTAAATAATTAATTTCCGAAAATTAGAAAATAATATTAAAATATTCAAAAATACCCAAAAATCCAAAAAATCTCCAAAAATTCTACAAAAATTCATAAATGTATATTAAGCTACTAGGAACAACATTTGTGAAGGAAGTTTCCATGAATCATCCAATTCGAAGCTCAAAAAAATCGAAAACCCTAATAGGCCGAAATTTACAAATCGAAAACTAAGCAATTCTAGACCATTTTAGCTCAAACCAAAGCTAGAATCACACTCACCGGAGCTCAAGGAGAAGAAATAGACCAGCGGTGTCGAAAACGGTGGCCGGAAGAGGGAGAAACGGCGGTAGCTCGACTTTCGGCCTCCTAAGCTAATTCTGGCCAAACTCGTCGGGAAAGGGGGCTGCTGGCGGCGGGGAACGGCTAGGGATGGAGGTGGCTCACCGAGAGGCACTCTGAATGGCGGCGAACGGAAGTTACAAACGGTGGAGGTGGGAGTCGCGTCCGGAGAAGAAGAAGAGAAGGGAGGGGCGAAAGTGTAATTTGGCAATTCTTTGATTTTTGATGTATATATGTATATATATATACTTTATAATTTATATTAAAATAATATTAAATTACACACATCAAATATACACCACACACATAAAAATATTAATATTTTAATAATTTATACTAAATATAATTAATTAAATAACAATTTAAACAATTAAATACTTAATAAAATATTAGGGAATTAATAAACCCTAATTAAATAAATATACACACACCGACTTTATTTAATAGTTTAAAAATATGTATGAGTTCATGCAAGTCCGTAAATACATTTAAAATAATTAATAATACATTTGTTTACGTGAAAATTTTCCCGAAAATGCAAGTCCCGGGAAAAATTTTACGTAAAATACTGAAAATAATAGACAAAAATTAAAATAGGTTTAAAATACATATCAACTCATAAAAATATCATAATATATATACAAAAATTATTGACACTGTATATCTCGGTACAGTGTAAAAATATTTTAAAAACACGGGATATTACACTTTCTCCCCTTTTCCTAATGTTGGGAAAACAACCTCATTAAATTGGCAATCAGCAAAACATGCTGTAAAAACATCACCAGTTAGAGGTTCAAGATATATAATAATCGAGGGTGTTTTAAACCCAACATAAATTCCCAATCTTCGTTGACGACCCATTTTTGTGCGCTGAGGTGGCGCAATGGGTACATATACTGCACAACCAAAAATTTTGAGATGGGAAATATTTGGCTCTTGACCAAATGCCAATTGTAGTGGGGAGTATTTATGATATGCACTAGGTCTTATGCGAATTAATGAAGCAGCATGTAAGATTGCATGACCCCAAACTGAAATGGGAAGCTTTGTTCTCATTATTAATGGTCTAGCAATAAGCTGAAGTCGTTTAATCAATGATTCAGCTAAACCATTTTGAGTATGTACATGGGCAACAGGATGCTCAACAATGATCCCAGTAGACATACAATAATCATTGAATGCTTGAGATGTAAATTCACCAGCATTATCAAGTCTTACCCTCTTGATTGTATAATCAGGGAATTGTGCTCGTAATTTAATAATTTTAACAAGCAACCTTGCAAATGCAACATTACGAGTTGACAATAGACAAACATGTGACCATCTACTAGATGCATCAATTAATACCATAAAATATCTGAATGGTCCACATGGTGGGTGAATTGGCCCACATATATCACCTTGAATTCTTTCAAGAAACATAGGTGATTCATTTTGAATTTTAGATGGTGAAGGTCTCAAGATTAATTTTCCAAGAGAACAAGCTGTACATGGCATTTCATTTGATTGAGGAATTCTTTGCCCCTTCAAGGGATGCCCATGTGAATTCTCAATTATCCTTCGCATCATTACTGATCCAGGATAACCTAATCTGTCATGCCATAAATTTATTATTGAAGGATCATAAGATTTTTCTTTTACTGCCATATTTGATTCAATTACATGTATATGCATGTAATGCAATCCAGTAGGGAGTTTTGGCAGTCTTTCCAATACTTGCATTTTTCCTGATTCATAGGAAACTATATTTAAATATTTGTTACCATTTATAGTAATAGATTGGGTATCACACCCATTTCGATATATGTCATCAAAACTCAACAAATTTCTTGTTGATTTTGGTGAAAACAAAGCTTCATCAATTATAAACTTTGTTCCATTTGGTAACATAAATTTAGCTTTGCCAATTCCTTCAATCAGATCTACAGGACCTGATATTGTTTTTACAACTGCCTTTGTGGGCTTTATTTCAGAGAAATAATCTCTATTTTTCAAGATAGTATGTGTAGTACCACTATCTGGTATGCAGAGATCTTCAATATTGTCTTTATATTGAGTACAATCCATATTAAACTTCAAAATAGATAAACACAAAATTAATCAATTAAGGTAAAAACATAAAATAATTGTAAAGTAGGACATTTTATTTAATTTAAAAATAACATACATAACAATAACATATTCTTCAGAATCAAATAAGTAATAACAATATACTTAAAATTAGAGATGTCTCAATTTCCATTGTCAGTAAAATCATCAGTAAAATTAGAAACATCTAGATGAGTTCTATCATTAACATGAGTATGACGCTCATTGAAGTTTATTTCCTTTTCTTTGCCTTTCAATGATGCCTTATAAAGTTGGCAAAGATGTGGTGGTGTTCGACAAATTCGTGATCAATATCCTTTACTACCACATCTGAAACACACAGTTTCAGACTTATGTTGAGGCCTTTCTTGAACACCACTGATGATTGATTTTAACTTCTTTTGAGGTTGAGTCTGAGTTTGTTGTGGAGTATTATTATATTTATTTCCACGACCATGGCCAAAGAATTGACCTCTTCCACATCCACGACCTCTACCTCTCCCACGTCCACAGCTATTGTAATTTTTATATCTAGAATAATTTATAGCATTTACTTCTGGAAATGCTATTGAGCCAGTGGGACGAGACTGATGATTTTTCATCAAGAGTTCATTATTTTTCTTAGCTACCAGTAGACATGAAATTAGTTCAGAATATTTTTTAAATCTCTGCATCCTGTATTGTTGTTGCAGTGCAACATTTGATGCATGAAATGTGGAGTAAGTTTTCTCCAGCATATCCTCATCTGTGACTGTCTGTCCACAGAATTTTAATTGTGATACTATTCTGAACATTGCAGAATTATAGTCACTCACTTTTTTGAAATCTTGAAAGCGTAAAGCTCTCCATTCATCAGTGACTACTGGTAGTATTACATCTCTTTGATGATCATATCTGTCTTTTAGATCCTTCCAAAGAACACTTGGATCTTTGACAGTCAAATATTCACATTTTAATCCTTCATCAAGATGACGACGGAGAAAAATTATAGACTTGGCTTTATCTTGCAATGAGGTGTTATTATTTTCTTTTATGGTATCAATTAACCCCATTGATTGAAGATGCATTTCTATATCTAGAATCCAAGACATATAATTTTTTCCCGTGATGTCAAGAGCAACGAACTCAAGCTTTGCTAGATTTGTCATTATGATAACTAATAAAAAAAATATAACTCAATTAGAATTCATAAATTTGATGACTACTAAAAAAAATCATACTAATTAATTATATCATGAATGAATATTGCAAGAAATAATAGTGGTACAAAAAATGATACAATAATACTTAAAATTATATCAAATAGAAAATCATCTTCCATATTAATTATTCCTAAAACTATTATAATAGTCATGATCAAAACAAAAATATAAATATACCAAATCATGTTTACAATTTAGAGTAAAGAGAGAAAGAGAAATTGTATGAATTTGTGTGAATGAATAAAATTTATAGCTCATCTATTTATAATGAAAAATATAGCCGTTTATTACCGTTATATTACCGTTGGTAATAAAAATATAGCCGTTAGAATTTTTTTTTAATATAATATATTGAGAAATAAATTATATAAAGTAAAATTAATAAATAATGTTGATATGATTATTTATAGCAAGTGAGTTAACATAACGATATGTATAAATATGGGGCAAAACCGTCCATTAATATAAAATGGGGTATAGTCTTCCATTAACATAAATAATAAAAAAATAAATGTGCATAAATATAAATTGGTAGGAGGCATAGTCATCCATAAGGTTAGAACCATTTCTAGCAATATTTGCATCAATGGTGTAGTTAGTAAAACAAAATAAAAATAACAATTAATATAAAGTTAGATTGAAGAAATAAATATAAATATATAAATTAGTAGGAGGCATAGCCATCCATGATAATATATAATCAACTAATATATTCATAAATATTAAATATTAAGAAATATGTACCTTATTGTTTTGATCGAGAGCTCCTCGTGCTGATAACGTGCTGTGAAATAAAGATTAAATTACTTATTTTATTATAGAACTAAACTTGAATTTAGTAGTATTTAATTAGAAGAAAAATATTTTATAATAGAATGATTTTGAGAGAATTTAGAAAAAATTTAGAGAGAATTTAAAGAACTATAATATTGAAAGAATTTGGAGAGTAATCTATCTTTTCTTCTTCTTAATCTTAACATTCTCATTAATGAATTTCAATCCCTTTATATAGAGATTTTCTTTTCACTATTTAAGAACTATTCTCTCACAAGTAATATATTATTCATTCACAAATAATATATTGTTCATTCACGTTCATAAGAATATATATATATATTTGTATTCTCTGCTAAGTACTCAGTCTATACCAAGAGCTAAAAAGCTACTGACTTCATTTGTAAGGATCATCGATCGGTTCTTTCTCCTCCTCACAGCAAAAGTTTTCTTATCAAATTGATTTCATGTTCTTATTATAAACATTATGTTTGTGTTCGTTCTGCAGATTTTGTTGCACTAATTGAATCGGCCGTCATGGGTTCTGTTCTTGATGATGTAAAGGAGGTAATTAAGTAATTCTTGTTTGTTTTTTTTATCATTATTATTATTATTATTATTAATTTTTTTTTTTGGTTTTAATGAATCTATGGATCTGTGGGAATTGAGAAACTTATTGATGAACACTGCCATCCATGTATATAATGTTTCTGATTTGCAGGTGACAACAAGTGAAATTGTGTGTGATGATCATTTGAAAGAGACAAGCAGTGAAGTTGTGACTGATCATGAAAAAGAGACAAATGATGCTGTGTCTGATGAGAAAGTGGACAAAAAAACAAATGAAATAGAGTCTGAACATAAGAAGCGTGAAATTTTTGCCGATAAAAAACCCACATTTGTTTTTGTTTTAGGTGATCATTTTCTTTTCAACATTCTGTAACCTCTTTATATATATATATATATGGTTTTTTTGTTTTGTTTTTGTTTTTTTTTAACCATTGTCAAGACTGTGGTTTATAGTTGCAGTACTTGACAAGTAATGATTAAATGAGCAGACTCTAAACTATCATTTATATATTTGATCAAACAGGTGGCCCTGGAGGTGGAAAAAGCACCCAATGCTCCAAGCTTGCAAAAGAATTAGGGTACACCCATTTAAGCAGCGGAGATCTTCTCCGCAGGGCAATGGAATCCGACTCTGAAAATGGGTATGAATCGTTTCAAAATATCATGAATTGATAATTGTTGTTTGTGATTTTTGGCTATGAATTGACGATGAAAGCAAACAATCTAGTTACCCTTTGTTTTGTAGTCCAATGATCAAGAGCATGATCATGGAAGGTCAGAGTGTTCCTCCAAATGTAACCATGAGGATACTTCTGAAGGCAATTTCTGAAAGCAGGAATGATAAGTTTTTGCTTGATGGCTTTCCTCGTGACGAGGACATTCGTGCTGCATTTGAAGATGCTGTAAGAATTCTGAAAATTGTTGGTTTTTAATTTTTATACTTGAATCACTTTCATAAATTTTCTGTTGCTGAAGTTTTGTGGTTTTTGTAGACTAATATACAGCCAGAACTAGTCCTCTTTTTTGATTGCTCTGAAGAAGAAAGGGGGAGAAGAATCTTGTCTAGGAATCAGGTTTAATTCACGGAAATGTTTTTTTTTTTTTCTTTTCTCTTTCATAATTTTAAATTTATTTCTAAGTTTTCTAATGTGATATCTGATGCTTAATTGAGAAGGGAAGGGTTGATGATAACCTTGAGACAATCAGGATGAGGTTTAGGTTTTTTGACGAGCATACTCGTTCAATTG
The DNA here is from genome assembly GCA_947683625.1 of Mallotus nudiflorus. Classification (NCBI taxonomy): domain Eukaryota; kingdom Viridiplantae; phylum Streptophyta; class Magnoliopsida; order Malpighiales; family Euphorbiaceae; genus Mallotus; species Mallotus nudiflorus. The sequence goes on from CANTUR010000109.1 coordinate 3,103,721, forward strand.
TTGAGTACTATCGCTCGAAAGGAAAAGTTGCTGAGGTAAAAAAGAAAACCATAGACTACATATATAGTTTTATTGAATCATAAATTCGATAAGAGTAATTGATCTTTTTGTTGCTTGCACTTTCAGATTGATTCTAGCAAGTCAATGGAAGAGGTTTTTGAGGCTATCAAAAGGCTCTTAAAGCCTTCTTCAACAATACAACCTGAAGAAGAAGAAGAAGAAGAAAGGCATTTAAACCAACCTGAAGAAGCAGAAGAAGAAAAACCTGATGCCTCTACATATGAATTGGGAAATGAAATTTCCAAGATGAAAATATGAATGTTTATTAGTATTTTAGTTGAATGGGCCTTGTGCATGGCATCAGCCATGTTTTCAACATATATGTTTACTGAACATGGGTATTGAGCTTTCTTATAGAAGCTTTTATTTATCTAGCTTTCTATGATAATTCTAGATTCGTAATTTATCCCTGAAAACAACAATTCAATTTAAACACCAGAGGATGCTGAAGGGCACGTCATCGCAGTAGAAACATATTGTAAATTTAATTGTTTGGACTAGAACTTTTCCGAAGCCCATCTTGCAAATTGATATTGTCGTTGACCAGGTTGTTCCATAGACCAAATGAAGCCACTTGCTATGCTAGGCATGCCTGAACAGAGACTATTGACACTAGTTTTGTAAACATTCGCCACTAATGTTGGAGTTTGAATTCTCTAAAATACAATTTTAAGTTGAAACTTTAAGGATAGAAAAATGATGATTGGCATATTTTTGCCTTTTTACAGAGCTCAACCTATTCATTTCGGATTAGTTGGGTCATCAGTAAATATTGGCTGCTAAATTAAAAATTAAAAAATATTAAAGGTTAGCCAATTCTGCAAGAAGTTAGCACTTGCCAAAAGGTTCCGAAATTTTACATTTAACGTTATATTAGCAGGACTCCACACTTTTTCACCTTGCGTTATTTCGGAATTTGTTTCCATCTTTGTGGGTAGAATTGAAATGAAGCATTTGAATATTCATTCAACCGATCTTGTTCGTCTGAAGCATTGCTCGCAATGCTTTGAAACAAGGATCACACCACAGCAGCACTTGGTCTGATTCTTGTAAACAGAGATCATCAACAAAGCACACTCACTTTGCAAACAATATCGTCATTTTCATTATTGTTAGTCTTGAACTAGCATTCACATTTAAATCTGCTGACCAGGCGATCAATTGATCGGTCTGCTGATGCAAGGACAACACAAAGCTATTCCTTCAAATTGGTGACTATTTGAAGGCAACTGTATGCTTACTGAGGAACCAACCTTTTAATCACAAAAACATTATGGGATTTTACTTCCTGGAAATAGAATTTTAACATGATCCTAATACTAATGAAACTTCAAAATGCAAGGGAAAAGGCAATTTGAGATGCAAAGAGAGGAAAAAGATGTTACTTGAAGTGTTTGAATCATCAGTTGACAATACTAAAAAGGACGTTGAAATCTGGAGCTTACCTTGGTCGCCAGTAGTTGAACTGTAGAGGGAGCATTTTCATTGATTTCACTGCATGCATGCCTTCTGATCCAATTTGAAGAAAGTTATGAAACTGGAATTCAACAACTGCATTTGCTGATACTTGATAAGTTTTCTATTGACCTGCAGTCGCGCGCCTCTAGAACTTTTAGAGACGTTGGAAACTCAGGTATATGCCTTAAACTGTTGCAGTAACTCGAGTAGATCGAATGCAGCTGAGACGGATTGTAGATGCTGCCAGGAAAGCTGACAAGCTTATTGCGATCATCAAGCTTCAATTCTCTGTGGCAATTTTGTTGTAAAATTTATTGGCCAAATTCTTAGTTTCACCCTTAAACTTTACTCAATTAACCTTTAGCTCATCATTTTTATTATATTCTATTCAACTTTTAAACTTTCATATTTTTTAATTTTTTGAAATCAATTTTTAATTCTATTTATATTATTTTGAAACCATAATTTCAGCATTTTATATGTTTAAAATCATATGCAATTTTATAATTTTAATATTATGTGAGTTAGATAAATTCAAAAAGTACAAATTGAAAGCTGAAAAAAGTTTAAAATAAAAATTTAAAAATTAAATACAAAATAATAAAAATTGAGTAATATTTTAGATTAATTGTATAAAGTTTAGAGGTGAAAGTATGCATTCAGCCAAAATTTATTTGATTAAGTGTAGGTTGTATAATAAAGTGATTTTTAAGAAAATAATGGAATTTTTTATTACTGATAAAAAAAAACCACTTTTTTAAAAAAAAAATTACATGCATATTTTTTTTTATTCCATGTTTTTTTATAATTTATTTTATTTTTACCCCTTGTTCCTTTCTTCTCATCTTTTTTCTTTTCTCTCTTTTTATTTTCTCTTTATTGTTTCTTTATCTTTGTTTATTTGTATTTTTTACTTATTTTTTTCTTTTTTTAATTTCTTTTTTTTCCTTTCTTTCTTTTTCCGATGATTTTGCCACATTGTAGTACAATAATTAAGCACTACAGCTCCTATCACTTTGTATTGCAGAAAGAAAAAAATTAATTAATAAAGTTTATGTCAATTATATGAATATTAAATTGAGTCAGATGTCTTAGATATTATTATTTGGCAATGACATAGACATTATTATTGTTATAATACGATATAAAAGTATAATGGGGCTATGCAAAACATTATGAGAGAAAGAATTAGCTTCGGCTGGTTCCTCTTTTCATAAAAAACAATGCTTAAATTAAAATTAAAATTAAAATTAAATTAATATTTCAATTGATGTAAAGTATTAATAGGACTTTTAAAAGCATCAATTACTATTTGATTATTATACTCGAATCACCATCATCATGGTCTCCACTGCCCACAACATGCGGTCTTTCATTAGTTGTGTCCAAATGCAACAATCACTTGACAAAGAGAAGGTGTAAACAAAGAATTTCAGTTTTTTCAGTAGTCACTTGAGCTGGCTAGGTTTCTTGTTCCTTGTTTGCCTAGAAACACTAGCAGCCGCCATTCAACACATCTACATTTCCGAAAATTCTTATTAGTGATTACATTTACATACCATGAATTCAAAGTTAAGGAATAAGTACAATTTTGGCCCCTATAATTTTACTTTTTGAAAAAACTAGTCTTATAAATTTTTTAGCATTTAAGAATTATGTGTTTCATATTTTCTATACTTTAGTACCATTCTAACAAATATTATTTAAAATGTATGATTTAATTTAAAAATAATATGTATTTTCAATGCTAAAATCATATAATGAGTAATATATCATTTAACTAACTACAATAAACTCACAAAAAATCAAGTTTAAATGTATTTTTAATTTAATTATAAATAAAAATAATTTTAAAAATAAATGTACAATATTTTTAAAAATGACCAATTGGTTGATTGATTATAAATCATATATATAATAAACTTATCATTGAAATTTAATATTATTGTAGGTGGTGGGATTTAACGTGCGCCCAAGTGTTTGACGATTACGACATTGTGTAGGTTTGAGGCCAATTAGGAAATACAAAATAAGTTCAAGGCTCAAATCGGAGATGAAGTCACCACTCGGATAAAAGTTGGGGCATACTATACGACAACTGAATTCCATGAAGGTTCCTAGAAACTGTCATTAGAGATTGGATTTGAAAACTGAGTATGATCTTTTGGAAATCTATCCAACCTTGCGGTTGGCTTCCGCTTGTGTTTTGTATTTTATTACCTTTAATTGTTTAATTATTTCTTCATTAACATGCAAATTATAATTATTTTCAATCAACATCCAAATTTTACAATTAAGTCCCAATTTGCACATTATTCCAAATTCATGCATTTAGGTCCAATTCATAACATTTCTCACAAATAAGCATTCATCCACAATATTCAATAGAACAAAATAAATTCTCATGCAAAGGAGGGAGGAGAATAGATTACAACCCTTAACATGCAAGTAAAGGTAAAATAAATGGAAAATAAATCAAAAGTAAACCAATCATAAAACAAGTAAATCCATAAATAAATTAGGGAGTTTAAGGCTTGATGATGAAAATCATCCTAAAATCCCTGCAAATAATAAAATGTTAACCTCTACAGATATATGAAAATCGTAAAAAAGAAAGCCATAAAGTCAATTTATGGGTTGAATAGTAACAAGTGGAGAAAATAAATATGCAATCATTTTAACTAAATGAGATAAACAAATAGTTACAAAAAATAACCAAATCAAGAGAACGTAAAAGTATGTGCAACTATAAACTATGTAAAATAAGCAAGGAAATCACAAAGGAGCTAAATGAAGTGCTGTTCAAACAACGATTGCCTCTTTAATGAGATGATTGCCTCATTTTAAAGAGGTGACACCTCTTTTCACTTGATTAGCAGGCTCTGGATCCTAAAAAACAACAATAATCTTCAATCTCAAGTAAACAATATCTCATGCAAATAACCAAATCTTGCAACTATTGATGTATGTTATTTTTATGTAAATTTTGAGTTGATTTTTAATGAAATTTGAATAAGTAATTAGAATAATTTGGGTAAAATATAAGTTCAAATAGGAAATACATTAGTGTTAGTGTTTAATTAAGATTTTATTGTTTAAAGCATATTTTAAGGAGTTTTTGTATAATATTAATTTATTTTCCCTTTTTGTAGTTAAGTCTAAAGAGAAAATCTAAAGGAACTAAGGAATTATGTCAAGCACAACATGCAACACAGTTTACCAAATCGTGTCAGGTGAAGAATTCAACAAGATGGAAGTGACATGGCTTGTGTCAAGCCATGTGCCAAACAATGTGGTTATTTGCAAAGCTAGAAGAAAAGGAAATAATATGACATGACATCTATTATGGCATGCTTCAAACCGAGTGCATATCCCATGCAACGTGACATAACATGTAACATGGCTTGTACAACCATGTCGAAAATCAATATAGGCAAAAGAAAGATGACATGACTTCGTGAAGCTGTGTGACAATCTGCAAGTTCAAAAGAATAGAAGACAATTCAACACGCCTTTATCATGCCATGTCTCAAGCCGTGTGCTTTTTTGAAAATTTATTTGCAATATGACACGAGATGTGACATGGCTTGTCCAAGCCATATCGAATAAAAAGTAGTTTCTTTGCCCAAAAAGGAAGAGAATTTTAAGGACTTGAAATTCTTTTCTTGGTGAACTCTATAAAAAGAGGATTATTAGAAACTATAAATCATCTTTGTTCATCAATTGGCGGCCATAAACCAGAGCTAAATGAAGATTGAAGAAGATTTATACAAGAAATTCAAGAATTTATTTTTATTAATTCTTCTTCTTCTTTCATCCTTAATCATGTTTGTGTTTTTTACCACAGTTATGCGTGGCTAATTTTCTTTTAGGGTTTAGGTTAGGAGTAGCTATTCCATGATATGACTGAACATAAATTTTATTTATTTAATTTAATTTTTAGTTAATTCTATGAGTTGCACTTAATGTATGTTTTCATTATTGGCCAGTTTGTTTGCATGTTTATGGCTAGATTCATTAATGAGAGTTAGGGGAATTTATTAGCTTAAGACTCATAGGACTTAGATCACTCGACCATGAGAGTAAGCGAGTTGTACGAGGAACCATGATGATAGGCAGGGGTCTATGGTGGTAAACCAATAATTGTTGAGGAACTTAATAAGTTTTGATTAACTTCTTAACCATGAGAGTAGGTTAAACTTTAACCTTTACATTCTTAATTGAACTCGAGAGAGTCTTTAGGTATTTTAGAACAGTTACCCTTAATTGAAGTCAATGTCTTTTATGTGTTAATATGTTAATGATCGGATTAGAGTAATGAAACTAAACCTAGACTCTAAGCTTTTTGTCATTTGATTATAGTTTAATTCTTTTGCTTTGTTTACATTAAATTTGCAATATCATTTTATTTAATTTACTAGTTGAGGACATAATTAAAAATATTAGTACTCAATATATAGTCTTCATGGAAATGATAACTCTTTATACTACAATCATGATCTATATGCTTATGGGTTTCAAACACAATAAGTTTTTAGCACCATTGTCGAGGATTGGCAATATTGATATTAATTTAATTTTTAATTTTCTTAGGCTAGCATTTTTTTCTTTTAATCTTACTTTTTTTACTTATTGATTTTTCAGGTGATTTTTACTAGTTTATGAACACTTGATCTAAGGGGACAAACTTAGAGAAAATTAACCTTGAAATCGAGAAATCGTGCAAAAAAAATTAAAAAGAAAAGCATGAGCAACATAAGTGAAAGATGGCTGAGGATCAAGCGGCACAACCAATAAGGATTCATGCTCTTTAAAAGTACACAATCGGCATAACCATCAAAGATTCGTGCTCTTTAAAAGTACACAATGCCTAATCCAGAAGATACCTATAACAGCAATATGAGGCCTACTGTTGAAGCCAACATTTTTAAAATCAAACCAGTAATTATTCAAATGGTTTCACAATTCCAATTTGGTGGTCTCCCAAGTGAAGATCCTAATGCCCATTTAGCCCAGTTTTTAGAGATTTACGACACTTTCAAAATGAATTAGGTTAGTCAAGATGCAATAAAGTTGAGGTTATTCTCTTTCTCTCTGAGGGATAAGGCTAAACTGTGGTTGTGCTCCCTAGTATCATAATCCATTACCATATGGGACACATTGTTAAAGGCATTCTTGGGCAAATATTTCCTACCAGGCAATACAGCGAAATTCAGGCAAGAGATTATAAGTTTCACCTAATATTATGGTGAATCTTTATATGAAGCAGAGGAGCAGTTCAAAGATTTGCAACATCAATAACCTCACTATGGAGTTCCATAATAGCTACTCATTTAGACCTTTTATCAAGGACTCATAGAGCTAATGAGAATTACCATTGATGCTACCGTTTAAGGTTTATTCATGAGCAAGACACCGAAGATGCCTACAATCTTCTTGAGACTATGACATCAAATAACTACCAATGGTAACGAGAAATAAGTGCCTTAAGGAAAGTCATAGGTTTGCATGAGGTGGATGAGTGGAATCTTTTTAATGCCAAAATTGACATGCTCACCAAGAAACTTGAAGCTACTGCCAAAGTGTCAAATCTAATGGCTGTTTATTCTTGTGAGTTTTGTGGAGGAGGACACTCAACTATTAAGTGCCAAGGAGGTTTTGCTTCTCAAAATCAATCCATAGAGCAACTCAATGCTTTAAACAACTTTTAAAGGAACTATAGAAACCCCTACTCACACATATACAATCCAGGATGGCGTAACCACCTAAAGTTCTCATGGTCCAATCAAAAGGGAGTCTAAAATGCAAACCAAGGATTCAAGCAACCTCCACTGAGTTTCTAACACCACCAACATCCAAAGAGCAAGCTAACCTAGGGAGAATAAGGGAGAAATTCTTAAAGGATTAAGAAGAACAAAAGGAAGCCATCAAGAATCTAACCTCTCAAATGAGCCAACTTTTTACTCATAACAAGATGTTATAAAGCCAAATTGCATCTTAAGCTTATAGCTTAAGATAAGGTGGTATACTGCCTAGTCAACCTGAACATCCAAGAGAACAAGAAAAGGAAATAATGTTTAGAAGTGGAAAGCAATTACCCGAGGTTAAGACCAAAGGACGAGAAGAAAGAATTGTACAAGTGACTCAAGAGGAGGAACAAAGGGCTAAAGTGAATGAGGAAAAGAAGGAAACACCCCTCAAAACACCATTACTACCCTTTCCTCAAAGGCAGCAAAAATCCCAGTTGGATAAGTAATTTGAGAAGTTCATAAAATTATTCCAACAACTCAAACTCAACATACCACTCTTTGACATGATAAATACAATGCCTGCTTACTCTAAATTTCTAAAGGACATCATCTTACACAAGCGAAAGTGGGAAGATCATAAAACTATTCCTATTAATTAGGAATATAGTGCTGTCATTTAGAATAAGCTCCCATAAAAGTTTAAGGAACCAGGGAGTATCACCATCCCTTACACTATTGGGAATGAATTTATAAGTAAATATCTTTATGATTTAGGTGCAAGTGTGAGCATAATGCCTCTCTCTTTTTACAAGCGTTTAAACGTTGGTGAGCCACAACCAACAACGGTGTCACTACAACTTGTAAATAGGTCTATCATCTATCCTTATTGGATTCTCAAGGATGTACCCATTATGGTTAGAGACTATTATGTGCATGATGATGTCATCATCTTAGAGATGGAGGAGGACCACCTAATTCTAATAATCTTGAGACATCCATTCCTAACCATAACTAGTGTAATAATTAATGTCAATCGAGGAAAAATGTTACTTGAAATTAAAGACAACAAGGTGGAGTTTGACATTTTCAAAATGGCAAGGCAAACCACCACCACCACCACCATAGGATCATGTTTTTGTGTGAATGCAATTAAGAGCTGTGTGCAAGGGGTTTTTGAAAAATAACTTACTCAAGACCCACTTAAAGCTTGCTTGGTCCATGATGCAAAAGAAGATGACATAGATAAAGAATTGATAATGTTCAATCATTTTCTTAATGCTATTCTTACACTAAACAATAAGCAATCCATAAAGTATGAGTCTTTACCTTCTAATTTTTATTGTGTAAATACATTGGAGGAAGAGAATGCACCTAAGGTAGAACTTAAAAATCTTCCTTCATCTTTAAGGTATGCTTTTTCTTGGTCCAAATTCTACTTATCCTATTATTGTGAATGTTGAGTTGAATAATGAACAAATAAAAAAATTGCTTATGAGAGTTATACCTCATAGAAAAATCATAAGTTATACCATTGATGATCTTAAGGGAATTAGCCCTTCTATTTACATGTATAAGATTCATATGGAGGAAGGTTTTAAACCTTCCATTGAGAACCAAAGAAGATTGAATCCTAACATGAAGGAGGTAGTAAAAAGGAAATCATAAAGTTATTTAATGCAAGAATTATCTATCCTATCTCGAATAGTGATTGGATTAGTCTAATTCATATAGTCCCTAATAAATGGGGAATGATAGTGGTCAAGAATGAGAACAACAAATTAATTCCTACTAGGATTGTCACGGGTTGGTGCATGTGCATTAACTATAAGAAGTTGAACAAGGCCATTAGGAAATATCACTTTCCTTTACCCTTTATTGATATACTCTTAAAAAGGCTTGTAAATTATTCATTCATTTATTATTTAGATGGCAATTTAGGATTCTTTCAAATTCCCATCCATCTTGATGACTAAGAAAAAAACATATTCATATGTCCTTAGGGAACATATACATATTGAAGAATGCCTTTCAGGTTATATAATGCACCCGTAACTTTTCAAAGATGCATGATGTCAATATTTTTTATTTTGTCAAGGATATTATAGAGGTTTTTATGGATGATTTTTTAATGTATGGTTGTTCATTTGATCCATGTCTTGATAACCTTTCTAAAGTGTCGTAGCACTGTGAGGAAACCAACCTAGTGCTTAATTAAGAGAAGTGTCATTTTATGGTAACCAAAAGAGTGGTGCTTAGACATATTGTGTCTGATAATGGAATTAAAATGGACAAAGCTAATATTAAAGTGATTGAAAGACTTTCACCCCTACTTCCATCAAATAGATAAGGAGTTTCCTTGGTCATATAGGGTTTTATCATCACTTTATAAAAGACTTCTCCAAAATTGTTAAACCTTTGACTAATTTGCTTGCTAAAGATGTTCCTTTTGAGTTTAATGATAAATGTCTTGATCGTTTTCACAGGTTAAAAGCAGCTTTAACCACAGCACCTGTAAGCACCCAATTTTGATATAGTTAAGTATGGATGCAACCAAGGACTCTATTGATGAAATATTCATTATAAATAGATCTGTGGATATTGATTTTTGAATTTCAAGGCTTAATTGCAATTTTTAAGGATTTAATTGTAATGTTTTTTTAAGGACTTAATTGAAAAGTTTAAATTCTTTTAAAGGTCTTTTTATAATTAAAAGTTAAAAAAGGATCACAATTATGTAATTCTGATCGGAATTACATAATTCCAATTGGAATTATATAATCTCAATTGGGATTATGTTGTTCTGATCATGCTTCATTTGTGTTTTTTTGGTTTTTCAGTAAGTAAAAAATTTATTTTCTGATTTTTAATTAGTTAAATGATGTGATAAATCCCTTTTCTAGGATTTATATAAATTTTTAGGAAGTTAAAAGTCCTTATTAAACCAAAACTTTATCACTGTGAATAAGAGAAGTCACAGTAAGATATGTGACTTTAGCTAGAGTTTTTTATATAAACCCAGCTTAACTCTCCTATAAGGGACTTCTTCTTCTTTTCTTTTTACATAGTTTTCAATTAAAAATTTTCTTTAGAGGTACTGTTCTTTTAAGAAGAAGCAATAGACATTTTAGGAGGAAAAATCAAGCATTGGAGATCTATTTTAAAAAACAACGGTGATTTGTACCACTATGAGAAACAAATCAATACTTTATCTATCTAATCATCTCTTCTTCTACCCTTTTATGTTTATTTTGTTTAATTTATTTTGATGTCATTTAATTTTGTTTAATTACTAATCATTGTTTATTTTGTTTTCCGTGTTTGTGTTTGTGATTATAGATGGAGTTACATGATCAATTCACCATAGAGAACAAAACCTATGAAGATCCATGGAATGCTATAGATTGAATTTTGTATTTGAATATAGTTTCTAGCTTATTTATTTATTTAGTTGTTATTATTTTGTGTTTTTATTCATTTAGTTTCTTTGGGTTATATTATTTTTATTTTCAGTAGATCATTGTAATAGCCCCAATAGTGGGAATAGTAGAATCCTATAAATTAGGTTTATCTGGTAAAACTTTAATTAAAATTAATGGTGGTTGTGGTAAATTTAAGTTGCATATAATTTAATTAGGGTTAATATCATTGAGTGCATAATTGATGTAGTTTTATTTATTATATAGTTTAGTTTATTATTTTCATGTTTTTTATTCTTTCTAATTTATGCATTTTAATTAATTGCTTGTACAATTATTTTTATTTGATTTGTTAATTTTTATAATTTTTATATTATATTTTGTCGTGTTTTCCTTAAGCTCATGATTTTAGGTTTTTAAGGTTTAACAATTAGATTCACATTTTCTTTAATAGTTTCGCTAATTTAATTAGAACTAGGTTTAATTAATTAAAATTGATTTTAGGCCAATAATTAATTAGATTTTAAGTTAGAGGTAACTTAGGCCCATTTAGTTAATTGGATATAGGTTCATTATAGTTTAATTTAATTAATTTAGACTTAGCCATTAAATTAAAGCCTTTTCCATTACTTGTAGATTTAAGATCACCTTAGAATTAAAACATATAGAACTAGGCCACTAATTTAAATACTTCATAATTTATAGATTTAGGCCAATTTTTAGAATTAAAATAAATAGACTAAGGTTCACTTAATTAAAATTAAGTAGGAATTAGGCCCATTAGCTTTTAGACTCACTTGTAAATTAAAACATATAGATTTATCCTATTTAATTAAAATCAATATAGATTAGACTAACTTAGAGATTATGAACTTAAATGAATGCATTGTTTACATGTTTTTTCATGACTAGTTTGCCTAGGGTTAATTGTTTAAATAAAGGTTTATATGAAATTGCATGTAAATAAAGGATAAAATAGTAATTCATAAAATAATTCTAAATGAATAAAAGACTAAAAGAAGTTAGTATTTCATATCCAGAAACTCCTAGTTGTGGTTCTGGCTTTCTTTTAAAGAATCGAATATCATTGCTTTTGATTTATCCCAGTTCTTACCCTGGGTGGCGACTCCTCATCTCTGCGCTATGTCTTTATGATATAGTAGTGTGTTCTTTAGAGTCCTGAGGTTAAATATTATCACGGTTGCTAAAATCTTGAACGCGCATTAACCTTGTTGTCTATAGCACCTGCTTTGCAACCACCAGATTAGAGCCTCCCATTTGAGATCATATGTGATGCAAGTGACTATATTGTTGGGGATATATTGGGGCAATACAAAGACAAGCAAGCTTATGCCATTTACTACATAATCCATACTTTTAATGAAGCTCAAATCAACTAGCAACAACTAAAAAAGAGCTCTTAGCAATGGTGCATACAATGGACAAATTTCGCTCTTATTTAGTTAGAAGCAAGGTGATTGTTTATACTAATCATTCAGACCTCAAATACCTCCTAGCTAAGAAGGATACTAAGCCAAAACTCATTTATTATATCCTTCTATTACAAGAATTTGATTTGGAGATTCGAGATCATAAAGGAACTAAAAATTTGGTAGCAGATTATCTTTCTTATCTTAAGCAATTTCCAAATTCATACTCTCTCCTAATTTTTGATGATCTTTCGGGTGAACAACTCATGAAAATTCAAAAAAATATTCCACGGTATGCTGATTTGGTGAATTTTTTAACATGTGGTGTCCTTCCCCCTGATCTTGACTACCATCAAAAGAAGAAATTCTTTTGGGATGTGAAGCAATACTTTTAGGATAAACCTTATCTATTCAAGAGATATGGAGGTGGGTTAATATGGAGATGTGTTTTGGATAGTAAAATCTTATGAGTTCTTACCCACTGTCATTCACTTGAGTGTGGGGGGGCATACAAGCTTAACTAAGACAATAGAAAAAGTGTTCCAAAGTGGATTTTTTTAGCCTTCTCTTTTTAGAGATGCTAAAGAATTTATGCTCAAATGTGATCATTGTCAAAGGATAGGGAACATATGCCAACGTAATAAGATGCCACTTATAAACATCATGGAGATTGAGCTTTTCGATGTATAAGGAATTGACTTTATGGGTTCATTTCCAAGCTCCTATAGAAATAGTGCATCTTGGTTGGAGTTGATTACATATCCAAATGGGGGTAAAGTAATTGCTTCATCAACCAATGATGCTAAAGTGGTCACTAAGTTCCTTTGAAGGAACATATTCACTCATTTCTGAAACCCTAGAGCCATAATTAATGATTATGGCTCTCACTTTTACAATCGCTAATTCAAGAGCCTTCTTACAAAGTATGGGTTAAAGCATAAAGTGGCTACAACGTACCATCCTCAAATAAGTGATCATATGGAGATCTCAAATAGAGAATTAAAAAGCATATTGAAAAAGACAGTCAATGCTTCATATAAGGATTGTTCTACATGCTTGGATGATGTACTATGGACATACAAAACAGCCTTCAAAACTCCAATTGGGACTTCACCTTTTCGATTGGTCTTTCAGAAGTCACGTCACCTTGCTAAAACACAAGGAATTTTGGGCTACAAGGTTTCTGAACTTTGATTTAGAAAAGGTTAGTGCAAAGAGACTTCTTTAATTGAATGAGCTTGAAGAATTCAGGATGGATGCATATGAGAATGCCATAATCTATAAGGAAAGAACAAAGAGGCGGCATGACAAGCATTTACAAAAAAAGGAATTTAAGGAAGCAGACTTCGTGCTTCTTTTTAACTCTATGTTGAAGCTTTTTCTAGGCAAACTCAAATTAAAATGGTCTGGTCCTTTCAAAATTAAACAACTCTTTCCTCATGGAGCGGTTGTGTTATGACCCAAAATTTTTATAAATTATTTAATTAATTTCTAAGATATACAATGTTAATAAATATTTTATTAAATTTTTCTATTATGATTATTTTGTGTAATTTAATTAAATTCTAGTGTTGGTATTTATTTTATTTTTTTAGGGCATTAATATTAAATCGAGATTTAAAAATTTAATTTATTATTATATATTATTTATTTATTTAATTATTTAATAATAATATTATTATTAGTAATTGTGAATAGTATTAAAATAGTGTATTTTAAATATTTAATATTTTATGGTGGATTTAATTAGAAAAATAAAAATTTAAAATTTAAAATTTAAAATATTATTTTACATTATTTTTTATTTTTCTCATTTTATATATAAAAAAATTTTAAAAACAAAAAACGTGTAGTGCTGTATTCTCCCCTCCCTTTTTTCTTCTTATTTCTTTCTTTCTTGTCTTTTTTCTTTTCTTCTCTGTAAAACCAAACTGCCTCTGTGCGCTACCACTTGCTCACCGGACCACCACTATCAATAGCACCGACAATAGCAGCAGCAACATCGGTAGCAGTGGAAGACTGCATTGTGTGAATAGTGCAATCATGTCGCTGAAGAGAAAACCGATCGAGTTTAAGCTCGTTTCGAAGCTCACGCTATGAGCTTCGATAATACGTAGTTAATTTCGAATGAATCGATCAGTAAAAATTTTGAAAACTTGATTTTATATTTATGTCAATATGTTTAATTTGATTTTTATTATTGAATTTAATTTTATTTGGAGATGTGGTAGTTAGATAAATCGATTTTTGAGCTAAGATCTACCTAAGTATTATTTTTATTTATTTTTTTGAAATTATTTAAAAAATACGTATTTTCGGGTTCAGTTACTGTTCACACAGTCCTGGGTCAAAAATTTTCTTATTTTTATTAAATTCTATATATTATTTAGAGCAAGTTTCATGTAGGAAGTTTATTTAAATTACGTACCAAATTTTTATTATGAATTTTTGAATAATTATGTAAAAAAATAGAATTTTGGAGAAATTAATATAAATAAGTAATTTTTATGCTTTAATTGAAATTATTGATAATTAATAGGTTTTAGATAGTTTTTGAGTGATAATTGCCATTCAAATAATTTTTATAAATTAATTACTATTTTAGCTAATTAATAGTAATTTTTGAAAATATATTCAAATAATAATTTTAATTATTATTATTTTAAGGTTAAATAAGTTTTTAGGTATTTTTATTATATAATTGAGTATATTAAATAATAATTGGTAATTTATGATAATTAATTTTAAAATTTTGAATAATTGGTTTATTAATATTATTTAATTGTAAATTGGATTTTATTATCTATTTTGGAAAATTAAACATCTTTTATGCATTATTATGTAAATAAATTGATTTTTGGTATTTAATTGAATTTTTATAATTTTGGTGATTTATTAGTAATTATTATTATTTTTGAAATTATTGTTTGAATTGGTTCTCGGTTGGGCAATATTTGTAGTTTAGGGGTCCAACCGGAGGTTTGGTAATGTGGATTATTTAGAAGTGAATTTTCTATTCAGGATCAGCTCTACTTTTAGTAGAGAAATATATGTTTTACAGGAAAAAATTTATCAAATTTTTGGTAGATTTCTCGTAAAATGTAACAACCATTTAAAGTCTAGTTTTGAAATTTTGCCTGAGTCGTATTTAGATCGAGTCATTCTTAGAAATTTTAGAATTTCTATAATTTTAGAAATCAAAGAGTCACACCTCCACCAACAAAATTTTCCTATATTTATTATTGCATTGAAAATGTGATTTTTGGCATGTGAATGAAATGCATATATATCAGACTATATAAATATAAATATATTATTATACTAATGCATGAATGCCTATATTTTATAGTGCATGCATATATATAATAATAATTCACTCAGTGAGTTTTGACCCCCCCCCCTTTAATTTTTTTTAGGATATTTTACTTCATTAGACCTTAATAATAGACCCCATCACCGGTCTTCTTCAGCTCCAACTATTTTATGTAATTTTTATATCTAAACTCTTATTTGTACTCTAGCAGCTGTAGTAGTAGTATTCTAGTGATGTAGTGTTTAATATTGTTTTAATAACTGAGATTTGTGTTTGAAGAATTTTGTATGTTATATTTTAATATATGATATGAGAATTCCTTTAATATTATTTTAAGTTTTAAATTCTTTGATATTCTTATATTATATTTCCGCGTGTTTTTATTTTTAAGGCTTGCTACGAGTTTCAAATTCAAAAGAATTCCTATTCCCCTACACCGGTCATGACTCTCCAGTTTGGGTCGTGATAGGTTGAACTCATCAATAGGGCAAATGAAACTTTTAAAGTCAATGGACAACATCTTAAGCCTTATCGCACTGACGAGGAGAGTCTTAAGAGTGTAACTTGTGCACTCATTGACCCAAATTGATAGCACCATGGTTCGGTCAAGCTAAAAGACCTTAAATTAGCGTTAATTAGGAGGTAACCCATTAATTCTTCCATCCCCTTTTCATTTTATCTCTCTTTTTATTTTTATTTTCATGATTAGTTTTTTATTTAGCTTTACTTTATTTAATTTTTAAGTTTAATTTTGCTTTTATTTCTTTTAAATTTTTCATTCCTTTATTTAGGTTCATTTTGCATAGCAAAAAGAGGTTCATGAAGTTAGTGAATAGGATGTTTTTAGCACCTCACAGGATCAAGCATGGCATGACTATGCCATGCTGAGGTACGAATCAATCTAAACATTATATTATTTTTAGAACATAGTTTTGTCACACCATGTTCATCACCGTATCCTTTTTTTTTTCTAACATGGTTTCACACATGGTTTTATCATGTTATGTATGTTTGTTTCTTTGTTTATTTTTTAGTACAAATTGTCATACGGTAAGGATCACGATTTCACTATGCCGTGTGAACCTCCTCTCAATTGTCCAGAACACCACACCAGATGAAACACGACATGATTATGTCATGTCACGTCCCTAATATTTTGGCATGGTATTAACCATGAAATTTTCATGTCGTGTGCCATAAATCACATTCTTATGCAAATTGTCCCACATGATGCATCATGTTTTCCTAAAGCCATGTGTATTGACTAGCAAATTCCCATCCATTCGACATGGCATTCCACACGCCATATCATGCCGTGTTCATTTTATACCCTAAACTCTTGCTTTGCAAAAATTGCCATGGCTTGTCACACAATATCTACCATGCCATAAAACATGTCATCCCATGCCATTTCCTTTCCCATTTCATTTTAAAGACATGTTGTGTTAAATATGGTGTTACAATTATTTAATATTAAGTTGATGGGCTCGTTGGCCCATTAACATTAGGCACCAATTTATTATTATTATTTCTTTATTTATATATATATTTTAAAATTACTTTTCATGAATTTATGTTTAATTTAATTATATGTTCATTTATTTAATTTTTATTCTATTTTATTTTGCCTTTTCAATTTTCATTTTAAAAAAAAAAATTATTTCCAAGGATTGTCCCATGGCATGTCCATGTCATGTCCCATCTTAGATTGCCTTTTCAATTTCCCATGTTACTTTTTTTTCTCTCCCTCATATTTTCATAAACCATCACTCTCTCCATTCTTGTTTCCTTTCTTTTTCTTTTTCTTTCTCAAATTATTTTCTTCTTCTTTTATAACTCTTTCTCTTTTCTTCCCAAATTCTTCTTTCTTGGCCTTACCCATACCATATTTTTATCTTTTCCTTTCAATTATCACATAGGGAAGCCAAAATCAAGTGGCAAGAAAACTACTCCATCTAAGAAACCACCTCGTATGGCTATTTCTCTGCCATAACCTTATGATTTGTGCTATACTGTACTGCTGCCGGTAGCCCCATCTTCATCATGCCATGATAGCCGAAGCCAAAGCTAAGACAACCTGCTTGGTCCTTTGCTAAAAGTTTCAGACTACGACCATAGAGAAGGTGTGACTCTTTGATTTCTCTTCTCATTCATTTTTTCTTTCCATATTATGTTAAATGATTTAGCAACTATAGGCTTGAATGAATTAGTGTTAGGGATCATTGATAGATCAAAGTGGGACAAGTTTATGAAAATAGAAGAACCCATTTTTCGTGAGTTTTTTTATTGAGTTATTGTTTACATTTTCAATGGAAAAGACCATACTTATTGATTTTGATAAAGTGGGTTTTGTTATGTTTCACTTAGGAGGAAGACAATTTTCCCATTCCCTCAATGAATTTATTATGCATTATGGTTTTTATGATGATCAATTCATTCAAAGTGAAGAGATTGAATATTCTGCAATTAATCTTGGGAATTCTAGCCTTACTAAATATTGGAGATAAATTACACATTATGGGGCTCAATAAATTCATGATCCTAGGATAAGTAAAAGCACAAATATTGCTCACCCTGAATTGTGATACTTGCACCGACTTAGAGCCTCTACCATTTGTGGTCATAATGAGTGCACCGTTGTTGTTTCACTGTAGGATTTGTTTTACTTGCGATGTTTTGATAAAGGTCTAATACTTAATTTAGGCCATGGGTTTGCTCTTCACATGGATGGTATGTCTAAAAAAAAAAGGGTGCATTATGTGGAGTTTCTTATATTACTCACCTAACTAAGTTTTTACAAGTTTTTGATAAGTTGACTAATCTCACTCATGTCTGTGACATGCATCCATTTAATTTAATTATAATGAGAAAAAATTCATTTAGTTAAGATTCAAGATGGGCAGTACATTTTGGTTGTAGATCTTGTTGAGTTAGGTGATAATGAGCTTCCTGATGACTAAGCTCCTCCACTTTCCTCTCATGTTGATGGTCCATCATCCTCTTATCCTTCATATATTGAGCCTACACTTCAGTATTATACCAAGCTACTTTATTGGGTTGTTGATGGCCTTTCCAACTTATGTAAACAATAGGGTGTTACTTTGCCTCCATGCCTTATTTCTCTCGAATCGACTTTAGCTGCTCTTATTACTTTTGATCTTACTCATGATGATGTTGCTCTTATGGATGACTGATGTTCTTTACTTTTGTTATTTTTTCTTTTCTTTTCTTAGTTTTTCTTTAGATATTTAATGTTGTTTTCTTTTCTTTCTTTTCTTTATTTTCTTTAAGGATGTTAAGCACTTAATTATTTGGTTTGAATTTTGGATACTGATTTCTAGCTCTTTTGTTTTTTGCTCCTTTCATGATAGCGGATGACCACAAGTTTCAGGGCAGTATTCCTTTTCCTACTTTTTCATTTCTTTTGTCGTTGGGGACAATGACGTAACTAGTGTGGGGGAAGGTTTCTATTTTATTTTTGCATGTCATTTAGTTTTTATTTTATTCATTCAGTAAAAAAAATAATTATAATATATATATTAGGTAATTATTAAGTATTCATTAATGTTTAACTCGGTTACCCCATATTTTTGTTTAGTTTGTCCTTAAAACTTTTTGTTGATTTGTTTTGCAAAATTAATGCTCAATTGCAATTTGAGAATAATAGTGTAAGAGTATGCATTTTTTATTCAATTATCAAATTATTGAATGGTTTATTAATTAAGATAGTTGTACATAGTCATTATGTGTGAAGATTTTAGTTTTTATAGCTTAACCATGAGCTTAGAGATTGAATTTGTGCATGATTTTAGGAGAGAATGCATATTGGTTTATAACTCTAAAAAAATCTCTTTTTTCTCAAATAAGAGCAGCATGTAAATTTAAATTTATTTTATACTCTGAATATGCTCCAATTAGAGTATGAGTATCCAAAGGACCCACTTGGCAGCATCCGTGCTTAGTAATATAGGAACGATAGAGGATGACAAAGTGCGGAAAGATTTTATTAGAGAGAATAAAAAAATGATGTTGTGAAATATAGTGTAAAACACATTCACAACCACAATTAAAAAAATAAGAGTTATAGACCTTAATGCTTCTCTTTTAGATTTATGATCATTGGGTGTTAAAGAGTTATATGCTTGGGTTATGATTAGTAAATTTTTCATGTATTATGTATTTTTGTTCAATTATCCTCTTTAGTAAATAAGTTTCAGTGTCGGTGTTATCGGTTTGCACGTCTTAGAAGCCATAAATCTTTGGTTGTAGTTGAGTTTGTTCTTTAAATTTTAAATTAGATTTTTATTTAAGGACAAGCAAAGCTTTAGTGTGGGGAAATTTAACGTATGTTATTTTTACATATATTTTGAGTTGATTTTTAATGAAATTTGAATAAACTTTAAAGTTTAAATATAAGTTTAAATAGGAAATATATTAGTGTTAGTGTTTAATTAGGATTTTATTGTTTAAACCTTTTTTTAAGAAATTTTTGTATAATATTAATTTATTTTCCCTTTTTATAGTTAAGTCTAAAGAGGAAATCTAAAGGAAGTAAGGAATTGTGTCAACTATAGGATGCAACACGGTTTACCAAATTGTGTCGGGTAAAGAATTCAACAAGATGCAAGAGACATGGCTTGTGTCAAGCCATGTGCCAAACTGTATGGTTATTTGCCAAGCTAGAAGAAAATGAAACAATATGACACAACATGTGTCATGGCATGCTTCAAACTGTGTGCATGTCCTATGCAACATGACATGACATGTAACATGGCTTGTATAGCCATGTCAAAAATCAAAATAGGCAAAAGAAAGATGACATGATTTAGTGAAGCAGTGTGATAATCTGCAAGTTTAAAAGAAGAGAAGACAATTCAACACACCTTCATCATGCCATGTCTCAAGTCGTGTGCTTTTTTAGATATCGATTTGCAATATGACGAAAGATATGATATGGCTTGTCCAAGCCATGTTGAATAAAAGTGGTTTCCTTGCCCGAAAAGGAAGAAAATTTTAAGGGCTTTCAAATTCTTTTATTTGTGAACTCTATAAAAAGAGATTATGAGAAGCTAGAAATCATATTTGGTCATCAATTGGCAGCCATAAACCAAAGCTAAATGAAGATTGAAGAAGATTTGTGCAAAACATTCAAGAATTTATTTTTATTAATTCTTCTTCTTCCATCCTTAATCATGTTTATGTTTTTTGCCATAACTATGCATGACTAATTTTCTTTTAGGGTTTAGGTTAAGAGTAGCTATTCCATGATATGATTGAACACAAGTTTTTATTTATTTAATTTGATTTTTAATTAATTCTATGATTTGCACTTAATGTACATTTTCATTCTTAGCCAACTTGTTTGCATGTTTATAGGTACATTCAACAATGAGAGTTAGTGGAATTTATTAGCTTAAGACTCATAGGGCTTAGACCACTCAACCATGAGAGTGGGCGAGCACTACAGGGAACCATGATAGTAGGCAGAGGTCTACGGTGGTAAACCAATAATTTTTTAGGAACTTAATAACTTTTGATGAACTTTTGAACCATGAGAGTAGGTTAAACTTTAATCTTTACATGCTTAATTGAACTAGAGAGAGTCTTTAGGTATTTTAGAATAGTTACCCTTAACTAAAGCCAATGTCTTTTGTGTGTTAATGTGTTCAAGATTGGATTGGAATAATGAAACTAGACCTAGGCTCTAAGCTTTTTATCATTTTATTACAGTTTAATTCTTTTGCTTTGTTTATATTAAATTTGCAATATCTTTTTATTTAATTTACTAGCTGAGGACATAAGTAAAAATATTAAAACTGAATATATAGTCTTCATAGGAACAATAACTCTTTATACTATAATCATGATCTGTCTGCTTATAGGTTTTAAATGCAAAAGCTTTATTTAATACACTCTTAATAAAGAGGCGCTACCTTATCGATAGGGCAATCACTGCCTTCCTGTAGATCAGCTCTTTTAAGCCACTCATTTTCTTTACAAAACAAGTTCATTCTCTCACACCTTTACCAAAACTCCCTATTTTCTCTCTCCTTATAGCTCTAAAACCCCAAAATATGACTAAAAGAATCCTCAAGCAACTACAAGCAGTTCTGAAAATATTAGATGGTGAATCATGGGTAATATTAGAGCCCTTCCACTTGTCAGCTCTTAGATCTCTTTATACAAGGAGGATCAATTCCCCTTCCTCCATGATATAGTTCAATTCTAGGATCTGAGCAAATATGTTTTTCAATTTAACACTCTAGAAGTATGCCCCCTGCTGAAGGATTTCAAAGCTATCCTAAGGTGTCATATGGATTCAACTTATTAAATTACAATCCCTCAGGTTAGAATCCTAAACTTGCACTTTATTCAATAGTAGATGGTCAGGTTATTTAATCTTTCACCATAGTCTTCTCTTCATCACATCTTCAGTAATGAAGTACTAAAGGGCCTTTCCTTGAGCTCATTACAACCATAAATAAGAAGGTGGTCTATTGGCCATGGATGCTTGATCTTTGCCTATATACTCAATTCCTACTTGTTTCACTTTTTAAAAATTATGATTCAAAAGTTTTCCACATCCTGGATCAAGTGGAAGCCAGGTTTAATCCTTTCCCCCTTATCTTAATGGAAACTATCATTGGGCCAGACAACTTCACAGCAACCAAGCAATTTTTGGGAAGTCCACTCCTATTAGAGTTAGTTTCTTCTTATCTTCCTCTTTTTTTCCATTTTTACTTACTCTCCACTTTTACATATGTGGTTTCATAAGAAATTAGGATTAGTTGAACCTCCCTAAGAAATTGCACACTGCAAAGCTAAGCTTTGCCAAACCATAAAGTTCCATCCCATACTAAAAGATGTTTAGAGCTGGTTGTCGACATTCCTTGATACTCTGATCCAATGGATATGGCCATAGTGGAGATTGTAGCATGTGACCATTCGATCCTAAACCCACTGTGTTCTTATAGTTGGCCTTCATCTCACTACCTTCTACAATCTTGCCCGTCATTATCAACAATATAGACAAAAGCATCTAATTATAGGATTAGCCTAAACCAGAACTTCTCTCTTAAAACTTCCTGAATAATTTGGTTGCTACCTAGCCTCACAGAATCTTTTAAAGGTGTATTAACTATAATGGAGATTCAACTACTGATAATCAGTACAAGGCATAGATCCAATTGCAACAGACAGAAAAAGATGAGTTTATTAGAAACAAAAGGACAAGAGAGTTATAAATGTTGAGTGCTCAGGGTATTCAACAAAAGAAAAGGAAGAAATATTAGTTTATGAATTGAGTCCTCATTTCCCTTTTTGTCATATAGTGTTTCCTTTTTAGTTAAATAGTTTGTAATAAACATTTAATGTAATGTTTAACATTAGTTAAAGTAATCTATTTCATTTAATTTAAGCATAATATGAATATACATTTTGCTTCTACCATATATCATGTCATTAATTGGCTTGTCCTTGTAATTTTTCCAATTAACCATTTCTCTCTCTCTCTCTCTCTCTCTCTCTCCCCTTTTACATATCCTTAATTTTTATTTAGACTGCCTCTTTCGAGGCTTTCAATTTAGCAGGACTTTATTTTTATTTTTCACTTTTGGTCTCTAATTTTTTCCTAAACATCCTCTCTTTGAGGTTTTCTCCTTAGTAAGACTTTAAATAAAGTACTTCTTGAGCTTATCCAAGTTGACGGGCTCTCTAAATTCATTTCCTTTGAAGTCTGACAGAATAGCAGCACCTTTAGAAAATAACCTCTTCACTACATAAGGATCTTCCCAATTCGACTTAAACTTTCCTTATGGGTTAGTCATAATTGGCTTCGTAAGCTTTAACACTAAGTCACCCTCTTTAATCTTTCCTAGCTTGATTTTCTTATTGTAAGCCTGGGCTATTCTCTTCGGATATAGTTGAGAGTGATCATAGATTTCATTCCCTTCTCATCCAATAACATCAACTGTGCCAATTAGCTCTCTACCCACTGGTATTCAGGGATTTTGGATTCCAAGAGAACCATCAAGGATCTAATCTCAACCTCTATTGGTGATACAACTTTGTACCCATATACCAAGGAATATAGAGTGACCCCAATCGAGGTCTAAGCAGTAGTCCTATATCCTTACAATGAAAATTATAGATAATCTGCCCAATCCCAGTAATTCTCTATCATCTTAGCCAGGATCTTCTTTACATTTTTATTTATAGCTTTTACTATCCCATTCGCTTGTGTCCTATATGGAGATAGCCTGTGATGCTTAATCTTGTATTCTTTTAATAATGTAGCTATCTTTACCTAAAATTAAACCCTATTATTGATAATGATAAGATGAGGTTGTCCATATCTATAAATTATGTTCTTCTCAATGAATCTTGCCATTTGCTTTGAGCCAACAGTAGAATAAGAATTGACTTTGACCTATTTGGAGAAATAGTCAATTGCCACCACAATGTATCTATTATCATTTGATGCCTTTAGCCTTATCTTAACTATAATATCAATTCCCTATACTGCAAATGGCCAAGGAGAATTCATTCCTTAAAGTTCCATGGATGGCAGATAATTGACATCCCTATAAGCCAATTATGGCACTTCTTTATGAACTTAACGCAATCTGTCTCTATGGTCAGCCAAAAGTAACCTTGATGAGCTATCTTCTTTGCTAGGACTATCTTATTCATGTGTGGTCCATATACCCCTTCGTGCACTACTTCCATAAGTTTCTAGCCTTCATCTTTGCCAACACATCTCAGGTGAACCCCAATTGGCATCCTTTTGTACAACATCCCATTATAGTTAATGAATTGTTGTGACAACATTCTTAAGGACATTCTTTCTTTCTTATCAACATCCTTAGAAAATTGTCCTGTTTCTAAATACTTTTGTAAATCATGAAATTAGGGCTTCTTAATATTATAAATCGATATCACCCTTACTTCCTCATAATAAGGGCTTCAGGGACTTCACTAGAATTAAAGGCTTAACTTCTGTTTGTTTCTCATTTTCCCATACAGAAGCCAATGAAGCTAGTGCATTAGCTACTTGATTCTCTTCTCTTAGAAAATTAATGAATTTGCACTGAGTAAAGGACAATAAAATAGTAGCCAAATAATCCCAATACAAATGTAGTTAGTCTTCCTTTACTTCCTATTCTTTTAAAGCTTGCTTTACATCCAATATAGAATCTTCATATATAGTAACATCTTCTATCACCACATTGCGTAACACTTTCAAACTGAAGATACAAGCCTTATATTTCGCTTGATTGTTTATTACCTCAAACTCTAGTATTTTCAGTATTAGGATCATCTCTCCTTCATGGTAAGAATTACACCAATGTCTGCCCCTCTATTTTTGACAGCTCCATCAAAATACATTTTCCATCCTTGGACCTCTATTGACCTCAGACGTTCATATAGAAACTCTAGCTCCCACTTATGCTCATCATCTACTAGATTCTGAGTCAAAAAGTCTGCAACTGCCCTTCCCTTTACTACTTTCTTTGCTACATAGTCAATATTGAATTTGGTGAGTAGAACCAACAATTTGGCTAAAATTTTGTTTAGTAAAGGAGTTTGTTGGAGGTATCTAAGAGGGTCATGTTTTGAGATTGCTTGCACTCAGTAGGATTGGACATAATGTTGTAGTTTCTTAGTTGCCTAAATTACAACTAAACATGTCTTCTCTACCAGGCTATAGTTGGCTTCATTAGGTAAAAGTTTATTGCTCAAGTAATATATTGCATACTCGACTTTCCCTTCACTTTCTTAAGCTAACATTGTCCCTATTGTATCCTTCTCAATTTCTAGATAAAGAATTAAAGGCTTTCCCAGCCTTGGCAACTGTAAGACTAGAGGATTCATTAAATAATTCTTAATAGTTTCAAAAGCTTATTGACACTTATCACCCCATATCACTAGTTGGCTCTTCTTTAGAAGCTTAAAGATTAGCTCACACATAGTAGTCAACTTAGCTATAAACTATTAATATATTATAATCGCCCAATGAATCCTCTAAGTTCTTTTTCATTTTTTAGTGTAGGCATTTCCCTGATTGCTTTGAATTTGTCTGGGTCCACTTCTATCCCTTTCTGATTGACGATGTGCCCTAGTAGTTTCCTAAATGTTACCCTAATAATACACTTCTTCAAGTTCAATATGAGATTATACTTTTAGCTCTCGCAAGGAACTTGTCTAAGGCTTCAAAGTGCCCCTCTAGATAGGAGATTTTACATCCACATGTACCTTTATCTCCTTATGGATCATGTCATGCATTAGGGTTATAGCCATTCTTTGATAAGTGGCCCTATATTCTTTAACCTAACCAGATTATAATGGCAGTAATTGAAATAGAATACAACCAGATTTGATTTCAGTAGTGAAAGATGTATTTAGCTTGTTAATTACTGCCATCATGATCTGGTTATATCCTGAGAAACCATCCATGAAAGAATACATCACATTGGAAGTTATGTTATTGATAAACGTGTCAATATATGGTAATGGAAAGTCATCCTTTGGGTAGGCTTTATTCAAATCTCTGTAATCCACACACATTCTGACCCTTCCATCTTTCTTAGGAATTGGTACTATATTCGCCAACCATTGGGTATCCTCTACCACTTCCAAGAATTTTGCCTTCAGCTACTTTTTAACTTCTTCTTTAACCAAAAGAGCTCATTCTAGCCTTGACCTCCTATTCTTCTGCTTTATTGGTGATATGTGAGGATATGTGGGTATCCTATGTTCTAAGATCACCTTGTCAATTCTGGGCATATCCTTATAGCCCTAAGCAAATACTTTTTGTCTTCTTTTTAAAGTTTCTTTCATTTTTTCTCTCTCATCATGAGTTAAATTAGAAGTAAGCAATATAATTTTAGGATTATCATTTATGCCTAGATTAAATGATTCATTTTAGACAGAATTAATGTCAAACATATGCATGAGATGATCATCACAAACATAATAGCCATTAGGAAACATATCACATAAATAAGCAAATTCAGACTTCATTACATCAATTTTTGAGAAAAACATATTGTTAGTTTTAAATAAGTTTGTAATAGAACCATCAAAATCATCATAAAAGATGTTGGTGATGGAATTCAGGATGAAGGTTTCAAGATCCAACTCCTCTTCTTGATCATTAATTGCTTTGGCCTTTTTAGTAATATCCTCTTCTGACTCTAAGCAAACTAGTTCTTAAACCATGTCCTCTTCAGTAGTAGTTCCTTTGATCCCATTCATACGATCAACAAAGCTTTCAAACCCGGGGACTGTCTTTCTAGTTAGCATTAATGGTTCTGATCTTTTCTTGTACGGATAACCAGTTCCTTCTTTAGTAAAAACATCCCACAACCCCTACTTCTTAGTTTTGACTAGGAATTTTTCTTTATTTTTAGAATTCTTGGGCCTAGAATACCTAATTTCATACTTTAAAATGGGGAGTTTTGGCTCCAAAACTCAGGTGGTCCATTCTAATCTCTTCTTAAACCCAAGCCAAGCATAAATTTGATGCTTTTCATCATGCTCATGACCTTTTCATCCAACTCATCTTTGTATAGCATACAAACCTCAAAACTTGGGCTAATAGGAATCTCCTTGGGAGTGAATTTCAAAGCAGCAATAACAACTTTAGTTTCTGCTAAAATCATAACCACCTTCTCTTCATGTGGAAACTTAATCTTTTGGTGCACAGTGGATGGCACACCTCTTAAAGGATGAAACTAAGGCCTCCTCAATAAAATAGCAAAAGTGATTTGAGTATCGATCATATGCAGATTTACCCAACTCTCGATAGGACTAGTCTTTACCAAAGCTCGAAATGTCCCCTCCATAGGTTGCTTCGTATCATAATATGCTTTAATAATCACATTAAAAGGTATGAGTTCATCAATAGTTAATCCTAGCTTAGGCAAAATCTTGAGAGGGTATACATTTATGGCAGAACCGTTGTCCACCATCTTACAACATGTTAATTTGCCTTTTACTTCTACCTTAATGAATAAGGCCTTATAATGATCCCTTCTTTCTAGCAGTAAATCATCATCAGTAAACATAATAATACACTTAGGAGTTTCCATTAGGGAGCTTACCATTTGCTTGGGAGTATAGGCCTTGGGAACCTTTTTCTAATCCAAAGCTTCCTTATGTGTTCTAAAGTACATTAACAGCTCCCATATGTTTGCCATAACTTTTTCATCTTTTTTTAATTCTTCCTTCTGTCCCTCTTCTTCCACTTTCTCATTCTTAGCTTCTTTCTCTACCTCAGTCACTAAATGGGCCTCATCTTTTGCTTTTTCTTTTTCAGCAAGCTTCTTGACTGCTTGAATCTCTCTCTCTTCTCATTGCTATCCCACATGTCTACTTATACAAGTCCCCCTTCATCATTAAAGCTCTAAATATCTAAAACCTTAACTGCCAATTCAAAAGGTTCAAAGTTATGGGTTAGGTTGAGGTGTGTTTTGTGTAGTGGGGCTAGGTTATTATGAGTTTGGTTTAAGATTAGACTTTAGTGGGTTAGATTTGGCATCCATAAAAGAGTTTATAACTTGTTCTTCTTTGAAGTCTATGTTGATCATGAGGACATGTGTGTTTGGTAGTGGAATGTTTCTATAATTGGGTAAAAGGTTATTTTGTATATTTGGTTTTCTAGTCTTAAGGTCTATAATTTTACCCAAATTGATTAAGTCTTGAATTTCATTTCTCACTTGGGCACAACCGTCAGTCTTATAACCAATTACTTAGTGAAATTTGCAATAGAGTTTTGGATTGGCATTCGGTAAGGACCATTTAAGAGGTAAGGGTTGTAAGAGGAATTTTGAAAGTGGTCTACCCAAATTGGAAAACCTTCATGTTTGTCTAATGGCATTGATATGTATGTTACTACTTGATCTACTGGCTTTTTTGCCTCTAGATTGTCCACTAAAAGACCTCCTTTCCTATGCTAAGTCAAACTCTTTTTGAACTCCAAATCTATATAGTTCTTCAAAATTATAAATTTTAAGGTCTTTTAGCTTTTTGGACAGTAAGGGAATATAACCTTTAATTGTTATCATCATTGATTGGATTAAAAAGGGCAATGTCTCATTTATGCTAACTTCCCTCTCTACTTAGTTAGGTAGTCGGCGAAGGATTCATTGAACTACTATTTGGTATTTTGTAAGTCTCTCAGAGATACTTCCATTTGGACATTCAAACCATATTGCTTTACAAATGCCACACATAATTCTTTCCAATCATTTTGCATTTGAGGTTCTAAGGTATAATACTAGCGCATGGGAGCTCCTTCCAAAGACATAGGGAACTGCTTGACTATTTGGGTCTTAGTTGGTCTAGTCGACTTTATGTAAGTCACATATTACTTCAAGTGAAAATGGGGATCGTCAATCCCAATATACTTCTTTATGTCAAGGAATTTAAACTTTTAGGGCAAAGGATTGTCATCCTCATCTAGATCAAGGCTAGTATAATCTAATGGAGCGTTAATTCCCTTCTCCTTCATTAGCATTTGAACTTGCAACAGGGCTTTTGAAATGTTCTTATCCTAATCATTTTGTTCCATAGTTCCAGATAGATCCATATTCTTTCAGCTTACTGGATCAACCAACACCGTCACATCATTATCTTCCTTCTCTTTCACAGGAATCTTATCATCAAGATCAATTAGGTAAACTAACTGTGTTGGGTGTTTTTCCATGATTAGCTTGGTTATTTCCCTATCATCTCCTTCATCATTGACTGAGTTTGGTAAATTGTTCTTCTTTTAACTTAATTTAAAAGCCTCGGGATCAAAACCACATGCCATTTCTATTTTTGAATTTCTAACTAAGCAGTCAAAATTAGATTGAATCCATATTGAAGAACTTGGAGGATCTATAATTGCAAGTCCACATGTTAGAATTATGCATGACATGTATGCATGATATATATATACATTTAATTTTTTTATGTAAAGGAAGAAAATAAACACACATTATTTACACATAACAAAGAAATGAACCCAAAGCTCTCAAATGATAAATTATGCCCTTATTTTTCCTATACACGTGTTCAATGATGAGTCTCTTGTCCTACGATTTTTGGTCTAGGTCTTAATCATCAATAGGGGATGATAAGATCAACATACATGTGAAAACTCTCAAGACGGTTCAGATAAGTATTGAACTCTTTATATAAATCCAAAGTCCATTCTTAATGGGTCAAGATTTAGCATTAAAGGCCCACCTTATTAAGATCCACTTAAAAATGGGTTAAAA
Source organism: Mallotus nudiflorus (assembly GCA_947683625.1). NCBI lineage: Eukaryota > Viridiplantae > Streptophyta > Magnoliopsida > Malpighiales > Euphorbiaceae > Mallotus > Mallotus nudiflorus. The sequence goes on from CANTUR010000109.1 coordinate 3,133,415, forward strand.
GTAGGCATAATAGGCCCATCTTGACAAGGCTTACTCATAATGGGCTTTCACAAGCATAAGAGGCCCATTTTGGTAAGGTCCATTGATAATGGGCTTGAGATTTATTTTGGGAATCCACCATATGGTATAAAAACACATACACTTAGGAAAAAACCTAAAGAAAATTGCTAAGTCATTACATGAGGTTGAGTCTCGAGTATTAGGCTTTGGCTCCCATATCAATATACCTCCATTACATCTCCCTACTTAAGGGTCTATATGATGTGGATAAGTATATGTCATGAGTGACAATAATCAAATACTTCACCATTAGGTTTGAATGAAACACAAGCAGCAAAGTAATGACCATCATTGGTTATTTAAGGACTGAAATGCTCAATGTGTAGTGAATGCAACACAATACAAAAGAAATAAGAAAATAATTAAAAATGATAAAATACAAAACACTTGAAATCAGTTTCTCTATCCCCAGTGCAGTTGCCATTGTAGGCGGTGGGGTTTAACGTGCGCTTAAGTATTTGGCAACTATGGCACTGTGTGGGCTTGAGGCCCACTAAGAAATACAAAATAAGCTCAAGGCCTAGATCGGTGATGGAGTTACCACTCTGATGAAAGCTGGGACATACTATACAGCAATTGGATTCCATGGAGGTTCTCAGAAGTCGTCGTTAGAGATAGAGTTTGAAAACTAGATATGAGCTTTTAGAATGCCTACCCATGGCCTCCACTTGTGTTTTATATTTTATTACGTTTAATTATTCAATTATTTATTCATTAACATGCAAATTATAGTTATTTTCAATCAATATCCAAATTTTACAATTAAGTACCAATTTGTATGTTAATCTGAATTCATGCATTTAAGTCCAAAGCATAACATTTCTCTCAAAATAAGCATTCATCCAAAATATTCAATAGAACAAAATAAATTCTCATGCAAAGAATGAGGGATGAGAATAGATTACAACCCTTTACATGCAAGTAAAGGTAAAATAGACAAAAAATAAACCAAAAGTAAACCAATCATAAAACAACTAAATCCATAAATAAATTAAGGAGGTTAGGGCTTGCTGATGAAAATCATCCTAAAATCCCTATAAATAACAAAATGTTAACCTCCACAAATATATAAAAATCCTATAAAAGAAAGTCATAAAGTCAATTTATGGGTTAAATAGTAACAAGCGGAGACAATAAACACGCAATTATCTTAACTAAAAGAGGTAAACAAATAGTTATAGAAAATGATCAAATCAAGGGAACATAAAAGTATGTGCAACCATAAACTATGTAAAATAAGTGAAGAAATCACAAATGAGCTAAATGAAGCTCTGTCTGAATGGCGATCACCTCTTTAATGAAATGATCACCTCATTTCAATGAGATGAGGTGATGATCAGTATAAAATTATTACTTTAGGTAATTTAAAATTTTTAATTATTTCATAATTATATATTTAAAAGTGGTTAAAATATCTAACTTTAAAATGTAAAGAAAATTTATCATATATATATATATATATATACACACACATGTATGCATACATATGTACTTTTTAAAATTTATCAAAACAATAGTCAATCATAAATTTAAAAGTTTATCAGGTATAAATTTAATTTTTTAATTATTGTATGAAAACCTTTTATTTTATTTTGATAAAATGATTTTAAATTGAATTTTTTTTTCAAAATTAAAATGGGATAAAATTGTCAAAAATTGCAAATATTTGATTTTTTTTTTTTAATGTCAATAGACCTTTATGGATTTTACAATATAAGGGATAAAATTAACATTTTATGGAAGCCACATCAGCAACTTTGGTTTGATTTTCACCAAATGCCTATTTGTACTAAAATTACCAAAAATTGATGAAATTGGGATACATTTGTCAAAATTAAAAAGTTGGAATAAAATTATAAATTGCCCCAAACATTTGGATTTTTTTATACCAATAGACCTATAATATAATATAATTGTTGTTTATATATTTTTAATATTTTTATTGTTTATATTTTATGAATTTTGGTGTTTGCCCCATTATACTTTTATATCGTATTATAACAATAATAATGTCTACGTTAAAAATATATTAACAATAAAGCATAATATATAAACAAAGTTGGAATATAGAGCGCATATGTTGTTTTCAAGGCATATAGTTTGTAGAGATTAATTATTTAGGAAATTTTTTTGATTATGTATTTTAATTGTTTCATATGAGTATAATAACTCAAAAGTAATAAAAAATAAAAAAAATGTAAAAAAACCTACTTTTATTTTAAAAATGAGGGAGAGATTTTTTTTTTGTTTTAATTGTATATATTTTAATTGTTTACATTAACAATCATATACTTAAAGATTGAAGAAAGGAGAAATTGGGCAATGAACTCAAACTATCATATATTTTTTTTAATATTTTGAAGTGTATAAGAAACCAGAAATATACAATTAGTATACTCATTGTATAATATAATATAGTTGTTTTACATGTTTTTCAATTTTTTTTATTTTTTTATCATCTATACTTATGAGTTTTGGTGTATTCAGAATTGAACACAGTGAAAAAATCTAACTTTTATTTACGAAATAAGAGATGAGATTTTTTTTTTGTTTTAATTGTATTTTTTTAATTGTCCATAAAAACTCTGATGCTTAAATTAAATTACCATGTATAAGAATTATAAAGAATGGAAAGGACAGAATAAATGGAATTGAAAGCAATGAGAAGTATATATAGGGCATTTTACTTGATGGAATATGAATTTCTTAACCAAATAATAGACTTAATTATTCTTTCTGTATTGACATGCTTCTTCCTTTATAGAATTTAGACCTTTTCTAAACCTTAAAATGCAAGACTTTTTTTTTTTTTTTTTATTTGATGATGACTTAGAGTATCACTAATATATCTTATTTAGTTTGATTATATATAATTTTTAATCAGACTCAATCCAACCAACCAATATACATCCCTAGATGTAAATGAGGTAGCTGCTGGCTTTCATGGCTTATCTTTTTCAAAGAGGCCAACTCTTAACATTTGTAGTTTTGCACATTCTGTTACCGTCTTTTTTTTTTTTTTTTTTTGAAAACGCTTTATTTGGCGAGCAACTTTTGACTTGTCCAGAAGAATTAGGTAGTAATATACTAACCCATGTACACCAAAACGGTTATATATATAACCAAACAAACAAGAATTTGGCTATTGCCCTACATAAGGAACACAACCAGAAATCAAATATTTATGGTTTTTTTTTTCAAGATAAATAAAGACTACTTAAGAAGTAAGTTGTAAGTATGATAAGCAGTCCATTTCAAAGAAAATAAATTAAAGTTAAAGTTGACAACTTTTTCTTTTATATTTGGATGCGTGGCATCATTTTTGTCGGCTATATAGAATTATAGTACTAAGAATAAAAAAAAAAGACTTGCTGCGTCAACTTGAAAGAAAGGGAAACCTCTCAAGAGGTTCCTTTTCTCTTTATCTCTGTTCAAAAAATGAGTTTGACCAAATGACCATACACCACCTTATGATAGACAATGGAAAAGAAGAAAAGAAAATGTTTACTTATTAGCTCAATTTAATATGTAACTTTTACTTTTTTTTTTAATAAAATCAACATATCATCATACAAATATATTAAAGAATAAGATTCATATATAGAAAAATTAATTTCTTAATTTTTGTTGAATCTTGAGGGTAAAATAATCACTTTTGATAGTCTCAATTTATTAAGTAAAAATTATATTTAATCCTTGTGTTTAAGTGTTTATATTCATGTCATTTAATATTACACAAGTCAAGGAATGAAAAATAAGCATTCTCAATTTTATCAAGTTTGCACACCAGCAATGATGACCAATTTCAAAAGTGACAGAGAGTTTCATGTCTAGAGTCACCACTGATCCCTGATCATGAAAATATGTGATTTTGAATTTCTTCTTAGCACCTCCAGAATAATGATCATGACGATTTTATCATGATCATGATGTGTGTGTAGAGCTCTTTTCATACACATTTTCAAATGACTATTTTTGCATTAAATGCACCTCCAACAACTATTTTTCTCTATAAAGATATAAATATAAGTTTGAAATCAATTGGAAGTAGGGAAGGAGGTTAAGCAAACACATTTAGAGAAATCTTTAAACATTTAATCTTCAATTAATCCTTCAACAACCTAAGCTTTCATATTTAATTCTTGTAATTTTTATTTATCTCAAGAGTGCTCTTGAGTATGGGTTGGTGAGTGTTTAAAACCATTATTCAAAAGCTCAATAGTGAGATTGAGTGAGTTGAGTTAAGATTTTATTCACTTGTAAGCTAAGAGGATTGTTCTTAGCAAGTGGGTTTGAGTATGAGCCATTGAAAACACTTAGTTTGAGTGTAAGCCATTGAAAACACTTGGGTTTGAATATGAGCCATTGAAAACACTTGGGTTAGAGTGTGAGCCTTGTGAAAACACTTAGGTTTAAGTGTGAGCCTTAGGAAAACACTTGGGTAGCTTGATTTAAGCTTGTACGAGTTTAATCTGCACCTTGAAGTAAATTGATATTGGATTGAAATTCTCAACTTGTGGTTTAGCAAAGGCGTAGGTTTGAGGGCTGAACCTCTATAAATTTCTTGTGTTTTTATTGCTCATAATCTTTATCTATTTTAGCTCAAATTATGCTTTAAGTTTGCTCTTTGTGAAAAATAAAAAATTACCCATATTTCTCAAAAAACCAATTCACCCTCCCTCTTAGCACTTATAGAATTACATTTGGTATCAGAGCTTTGATCTCCATTTTTAAAGATTTAACCATCTTGGAGAAAATTTCATGGCCTCCACAAGTCAAGTTATTGCCACCCTCGATGTTCATGGCCCTAGTTACACAAGACCTCCATTTTTTTTATGAAACTGATTATGCATATTGGAGAAACAAAATAGAGATGTTCTTAGATAGAGAAGGAGTTAATTTATGGGATATTACTGAAGAAGGTTAGAATCCTCCAACAAAGAAAGACAATGAAGGTAATGAGGTGACCATTCCTAGAAAGCAATGGAGTGATGAACAATCAAAAGCTAACTTAAGAAATAGAAAGGCAATCACCATTCTCTATTATGGTTTGAGTAGAGAAGAATACAATAAGATAGAGCATTTGAGGTCGGCCAAAGAAACTTGAGAATGTCTTAAGACCAAGCATGAAGGCACTACTTAAGTCAAGAACAAGAAATTACAAATGCTTGGAAGAAAGTATGAATTATTTAAGATGAAGCCTTATAAGAAAATTAGTGATATGTATAGTAGGCTTATCACTCTCATTAACTCTATGAGGAAACTTGGCAAGAAATTTTCAAATGAGGATGTCAATAATAAAATTCTTCTGAGTTTGCCTTAAAAGGGTTAGGAAGTTAAAATGGCCTAAATTGAAGAAGCAAATGATCTTTCTATTCTACCTACGGATGAGCTTTTAAGGAAGCTTCTTACTCATGAAATCAAATTGAATCAAGTGGTAGAGGAAGAGATGGCCAAAAATGACAAGAGCATTGGTTTTAAGGCAAGTAGAGACATTAATGATAGTGACTCAAGTGAAATAAAGATGTTAAGAAATGTTAGAGATCTCATTATAAAGAAGACAAGAGGATTCAAGAAGCAAGACTCAAATAAGAAGGATAAAATGATTTGCTATGAATGCAACAACTTGGATCATATTAAATCTAAATGCCCAAAGTTAAAGAAATCCTTCAAGAAAGATAGAAAGCATAAGAAGGACAAGAAGCAAGCACTTAAAGCAACTTGTGATGATTCAAGTTAATATAGTGATGATAAAACTAATGGAGAATTTACAAGTCTTTGCTTCATGGCTTTGGAGAAACCTTCAAGTGATGAGGTAACTTTAGACTTTGATTCTAATGATGAATTATTACATGCTTATGAAAAATTGGTGTATAAATGTGATAAATACTTGTCTAGAATTAATTCACTTAAAAAAGGGTAAAAACTCTAGAAGAAGAATTTAATAAATCAAGGTCATTTAATGAAGAGTTAACCAATTCAATGAATGAAAGTAATTCTAAGAGAATTGAGATTGCTAATAAAAATGCAAAACTTATTGAAAAAATGCATTTTTAGAAAATGAAAATAGAAATTTTAAAAAGTCCATTCCTAAATTTAACCAAGGAAAAAAATTACTTAATAGGATGATCTCTTTGACTTCCACCCCTTTGAAATCTAAAAATGGAATTGAATTTGAAAATGCTCATGCTAGCTCTTCAAAAGGTGTAAGCCTAAGTATTTCAATTATTGAGGGTTACCAAAAACCTAGTTTTAAAACCAATAGACCTAAAAAGTCTAATAGTTACAAGGCTAACAATTCTAGAGCTAATAGTTCAAGAGGACCCAAGCCTACGAAATATAATTATGCTCATTCTTATGGTTCTTATAATATTAAATGAAAAAGCATGCACCAAATGTTATATGTCATTATTATGGTACAATGGGACACAAGAATACTAATTTATATTAGAAAGACATATATGAGTTACTCAAATGATAAATCTTTCAAAGCGAAGTTACTCAAATGATAGATCTTTCAAAGCTAACCCTCAAGGACCCAAGTACATTTGGGTACCTAAAGTGTGATGAAGCATTTTATTATAGGTGTGCTTGGAATCCACAATGTGTAAAGAAAAATGGTATATAAATAATGGATGTTCAAGGCACAAGATCAGGAAGGCCAGCCTCTTCACTCATTTGGAGATGAAAAAGGGAGGCAAAGTTACATTTGTTGATAATGTCAAGGGATGACACTTAGATGTGGCATATGAAATTTGGTCATGCTAGCTTGAAGCTCATTAGAGGTCTAAGCAAACAGCTAAATCAACTACAATGAGCAATGGAGAATAGTCAAGCTATTTCCCATACAGTTGAGTCATCTTAAAATGTTGGATGGTAACTCATTATAATATATGTTTGCTTGTGTCATTGTAATCGATTGTTTGAACCTTGAGTGGTTAGTTTGTTATATCCTTGAACTTTGATTAATTATGGTGTAAAATTAAATTAGTCCCTAATATGTTTAAAGTGACTCAACCAAAGTTCAAAGTTTGATTTTTTTTTTTGAAAAATTATGAATTTAAATCATGATTATTATATTATTGTCACTGGCAGTGAAGGTGTTGCTCCTTTAAATATATTCATCTCTTTTTACTTAAATTTTCTTTAATGAGTAAATTTTCATTTTATGAAAATCTATTCACTAATTAAAATTCATTTGAAATCAATTTTAATGCATTTAAAATTTTATTTTTGGCAGTAAGTTTGATAATCACTACCATTAATTTTATCTTGACATAATTCGGTTATAACAGCTTAGTCATGATCATAACTCTTTACGTCATCATTTTGATAAAATCTATTTTAACTATGCTGTAAAAATTATTTTTCATCAGTAGTGACACCTCTTTCATTACTAGTGACGTGCCCAGGGTTAATGTTGGGATATTTAAGGCACTTTTTCTTTAACCAAATCTCCTTCTTCTTCTTAAAGTCACCCATCACTTTTCCCTTTCTATCTTTGACCTAATTTTTTTAAAGATTTCTTTTCCCTTTTCATTTTTAATCCAATCCCACACCATTTTCATAATCATTCTATAATCATCATTCATTCATTATCCCAAATCGCATCTTTCACCATGTCAACATCCATGGAGTAGACAAAGATGGGAAAATAACAAAAAATTATTAGGAAAAGAGGCTCATTTGATCCTTATAATCCTTACTTGCAACCAAAGAGCAAAAAGAAAGATAAGAAGGGAAAAAGAATTTGGCGTGACTGTGATTTTTTAGAGTTTCAAAGGATGGCTGAAGGTGAAGCTCTCTCAATCTCTAAGAAATGCCACAAAATTATAACCCCTAAAGATGATGAAGAAGGTCGAACTGAGCCACCAACTTTAATCCATGATAAATCAGCTCCAAGTTCACCTGGACAATAAATTTGAAGCTATTCAAACCACCCTCTCAATCATGGAATATCGGGTTAAAGCCATGGACTAAAAACTTACCATCCTTGCTGTTGATGTAACCTTTTTGCCACTAAAACTGCATCGTACAACTCATTTCATAATTTTTTTTGGCCTTAATTTTAGTTTTCATGTTTTTATAGAACTTGATGTTGTTACAACCTTTTCATACTTGGGACATATATATATATATATATATATATATATATATATATATATATATATATTTTATTTTGGTTCGCTACTATGTTGGATAGTAGTTTCCCCCTTTACTTAATTTTTTTTTATTATACCTAGGGGGAAGAAAAGACTAAATTAAGCCTAGTTGTTTGGTCATCTTGTGAAAGTGACATCGATATTTGATGTTTATGGATATTTAGTACTTATTTGGTATTTACGAAAATTTTTTGGTTAAATTGCAAGTATGATTTGTTGGAATTGTTGGTTGTTGGATATTGCTCTTTGAATATTGATTATGTGACTGTGATTGAATATTGATTTTGCAAAGTTTGTAATTTTTATGCTTAACTTGGTATGCATATATACACTATTTAATGTTGTTTTTGGTTAAGTGTTGATATTGATTGAATTGGAGGTGTTGATGGCTGAAATATTGATTTGATTTTTAAATATTGGATGCTAAATTTGTGAAAACTTGCTGGTTATGGATATTGTTTTTGTGAAGCAAATTATTAGTGATATTGTTGTGACCTTTCACTATTTGGGGCATATTTGTTTTGGTTTTTATTTTTCTTTTTAACCAGATTTTTCAAGTATTTTTAGAAATTGACATAATTATAGCCTTTCACTTTTTAGAACCTTTGTTTTTTTTAGAAATCTCTCTCTTATTGTTTTTTATAGTAACAAAGAGGGAGAATATATAAAATGTGTGGATGTGAATTGTGTTTTATATGGATATTGAATATGTTCATTGTGGTTATTGCAAAGCGGAAGCTTTTTTAGGTTGATGAATATATCTTCTTTGGGTATATTTTTGTTGATGGTTGAGAGTTGCTCGAATATGCAAATGACTTTGTTTAATGATTTTTTTTTTACAATTTTAATTTTAGACTTATATTATGGGGGCATAATTTCTTCCAAATTTCGACCTATTTTTACATAATTATTTATTACTATAAAAAAGGGACATATTTTAAATAACAAAAAATAAAAGTTTAGCATCTGAGAAAAAATAAAGGCAAAATTATTTGTTTTATCCTCAACTTTAGACCAATTATCAATTAAATTCTACTTTTAAAGTTGTTTCAATTTGCTCATTCAACTTTGAAATTGAATCAATTCCATTCAAGTTTATTTAAAGGATCTAATTGTAATTTTAAAAATTACTTTGAGATTCTTATAAAATAAAAATTACTTTTAGATTCCTATAAATGATCTAATTGTCATTTTAAAAATTCATTTTTAAGAAAAATAAATTTAAAAATATTTTCAAGTTTTAATTTTAACATTTTTTGAAATAAATTTAAAAATTAATATTTAAATTTGTGCACAAACTTTTAAATTTTTATGTATCAATTAAAAATAATAAAAAAATGATAATTTGTGAATCAATTTATTATATAGACTAATATTAAAAAAATAAAAATAATACAGTAAGAGCTTTTAACTATGACTATCAATAATAATAAAATTTTAATTTTTTCATATTTTTCAGAAAAAGTAAATATTTTTATATTAATGACTAATATTTTTAGTGTCTCAAAATTTACTCTCTTTTTTTTATTTTATCTAATACTCTTTTGGTTTGATCTCTATTAGAAAATTTTCTAAATAATATGGTTGAAAGTTGAAAAGTAAATTTTAAAATAAAAATTTAAGGATTTAATGAAACATAAAGAATTTATGAAAATATTTAAAAATTAATTTTTAAATTTATGTCAAGAGTAACAAAATTAGAATTTAAAAACATCTTCTTACATTTTATTTTTTATAGGAAAAAGAGGATAAAAAATTTATTAAATATAAAATTTATTTTATAGGAACTTAAAAGTAATTTTTAAAAATACAATTAGATTTTTTACATAAAATTGAATAGAGTTGTCATAATTTATAAAGTTGAAGGAGCAAATTGAAATAACTTTTAAAATAAAATTTAATTGATAATTAGTTCAAAGTTTAGGATAGAATAAATATTTTTCTAAAAATAAAGAGGATAGGTTTTGAATTCTTTAATAAAATCAAATTTGTAAAAATTTAAAATCACAATGAGAAGAAAAGTAACAATGAAGCATTCTTTTCTAATATATCGAAATATTTATTTGTTAATTGAAATTAAAAAATTAATTTTTTCTATTTGATTTTGAAAATGTACTTATAATATATTACTCAAATGATTTCTTGATTTAATCCAATAAGTTACAGCTGACAAAAAAAAAAACCAATCTGTGCTAATTTGAACATTGAGTGAAACTTCAATGGGCAAATTGAATTTTATCTAATTTAAATCATTAAGTGGATATATATATATATATATATATATATATATATATATATATATATATATATATATATATATATATATATATATATATATATATATAATGTCAGTTGTATCTGATAAAAAAAAATTTCTTAAGATTGAGCATATAATTTCAAAGCTGTCTAAAGTGTGTATATATAGAGGAAACAAAAAAAAAAAATCTTGATTCTCAATATTTTCCTCTCTATTTTTTTTTATTACATTATTAAATTAATATATTTTAAGACCAGTTTTGTATATGCCATGTCATAAATTCATTTTTTCAATAAACCCATTTCCAATAAATTGAAGTATCAATCTGTTCCAAAAAAAAAAAACAATTGAAGTATCAAGTATCAATTGTCAATTAAGTCTTTGGAACATCTGTATGTTCACATAATAATAATAATAATAATAATAATTGAAAAATACTTTAATTTTCTTGAAATATGAATGACAACGAAGATGGTACGGAAAACGGTGCCACAAAAAAGTGATACTTTTTTTGGTTTGATAAAATACATTTGATATCTTTTATACTTCGGTTTAATATTTTAATTTATAATTTTATTATTTTAATATTTAAATTTATATAAAATACATTAGTACTAATTAGATGACAAAATGTATTTATCATATTTTATATTTATCAATTTTTGTAAGTTTGATATATTTATTTTTAATTTTTGTTCAGTCAAATCTTTGACATATGATATATATTAATTTACTATTTTATATCATATATACTGAAGAAAATTTAAAATTATATTTTTAATAAATTTAAATATTAAAATAATAAAAATATAAATTAAATTTTTAAATGGACAAAAAAATGATAAATATAGAAAGTGATGGATATATTATGCCTTTTGGTTTTGGAGCATCTGCTTATTATCCGAGGGAAGCATCATAGCATATATATATATATATAATTTTTCTTTTTTCTTTTAACTACTTCCTTCCTAAGGTATTGTAAAGCAACCATGGGGTAGTACATTCCCACGGTAAAAAAAATTATAATTCTTAAATATGTTAGGAAAACAAATAAATAAATAAATAAGGGAATAGAAGATGCATAAAGCCTAAGTGTACATATAGGGCAGTGCAATCGATGGGTTCGATTACTAAAATATTACAGATTTTTTTTGTAAATCGAACCGAAATTAAAAAGAAAAAAATATATATTATTTTTGGAGTCAAACCCTAAATCTTGTGAACCAAAATAGAAGTGCTTTCCATCAAACTACATATATGTTTGTAAAATAATTAAATATTATACATAAATATTAAAAATTTTCGGTTATTCAGTTTAAACCTTTTTTTTTTTTAAAATTATGAACCGTATGTTTTTCATCATATAGCTCGGAAAATAATTTATATATATAGAGGCGAAAGCTTTCTTTTCACAAAATATACACCACATTTCTTAACTCTGACTCTAAAAATTTCTCCAGAGGAGAGAGATGATTGATGGGATTTGAACCCACACATAGCACTACTTTAATGAGTGTCTACCATCAAGACCAAAATGTCTTGATTACTCATTTCTATTGATGGTCTTAATTACGTACTCGTAAATCTCTTTTATGTGTTGATTTATTTTAATCATATTGAATTATTCCTTCAACAATTTTGTTTTCTCACAAGTGAGAGTGATTTATTTGTGAGTGTGTGCGAGTAAATTGAGTGTTGTGTGTGCATGTAAAAAAAATTAGCGGTGTGTGTAGTGTGATTCATGCAACATGAGAGTAAAGAGTGAGTGTGTGGTACTAGTGGGTGCGTGTTGTAGTAAGAGTACAAGAGTGGAAATAATTTGTGAGCTTAGGTTATATATAAAATAATTTCCTTTGTAATAGTGAATTTATTTTATTTCTTGTTCATTATTATATTATTCCATTTTTCACATACTAATAATTATTTTACTGTTAATTTAGTTAACTTCAATTCTACAAGTGGTATCAGAGTAGTTGTTGTAATTTCTCTTGAAATTTTAAATATATTTTGTGGTTGCAATTTTAACTGGTCTTCCACATCATAAAAGATTTTTTAAGAATTTTTTAATTTACAACAAGGAGAAGATTTTGCACTGCATAGTTTAGAATTGTGAAGATCATTGGTTTGGAACCACGCTTGCTTTGTGAAATATGAGGCTACTAAATCCAAGTTACTATGGAAAAATCAAGTAATGTTGGTGTTATTAAAAAAATTAGATAATAATAATTATAGCATATGAAGGACTCGCATTAAGTCATACTTGCAAAGTCAAAACCTCTAGAAGATTGTTGCTGGGACAGAGACTACATCATCACGACCAGATGATAATAATGATAATCTCAGAAAATGGAGAATTAAAGTTCGAAAAGCCATATTCACCATCAAAACAACTATTGAAGAGGAGATGATGGAACACATAAGAGATGCTACCATACCAAAGGAAGCTTAGGATTCTCTTGCTCTGCAGTTCTCAAAAAAGAAGGACGTCAGACTTCAATTGTTGGAAAATGAACTAAAGTCTATCTCACAAAAGGATATGACAATTAGTCAATATTTTACCAAGGTGAAGTCCTTATACTGAGAAATTATTGAGCTGAATAAGGCATCCAAAATAGCCAGTAGCAGAATGAGGAGAATCATCATTCATGAACTACGACCTGAGTACCACAATTTTATGGTTGTAGTTCAAGGTTAGTCCATACAACCTTCAACTGAAGAGTTAGAGAATTTGGTTGTAAGTTAAGAAACTCTAGCAAAATAAATGGTTGGAGTCTCATTGAATACTAAAGAGGTGGCACTCTTTACCAATAAAAGGAAGAATTAACCCCATAGTAGGAATGGAGGAAAGATATGAGGTAATGTCTAATCGAAGGGGGCTCAATAAAATAAGCAACACAATAATCAACAGTCTAAAAATTTTAGACGTCAAAATGGCGGGTGTTTCAATTGGGTTAAGACAGGACATTACATTAAAGATTGCTGGTCTAAAAAGAAGACTATTCAAAGCAATGTAGCAACAACACACAATTACCACTAGAATGAACTAAAATTGGATGCTGAAGCATTATTTATAGAAATAATACAATTGGAAGAGTGATCTAGTTCAAAGATAATGGAAATCCCTAGCTTTATGGCTACCACAGTAAAAGAGGAGTAGGCATCTAGTGCTTCAAGTTCTTATAGAATTAATTATGAGAAGTGTCAAATCTTTAATTCTGATTGTTCCAATCATATAACAGGAGATAAAAGTAAGCTCTATAATGCTTCAGAGTATAAAGGTAAACAAGTTGTGGTAACTGCAAATAACTCATAACTACCAATCACTCACATTAGTGACACGACCACTTCTTGTTCGAATCAACAATAAGTATAGTTGAAGGATATGTACAGAGTATCACGTATAAAGAAAAATCTTTTATCAGTTTTAGACTTAACTGATTATGGTAACTTTGTTGTGTTCGATCCTGAAGATGTTAAGGTTTGTTAACAAGGTAAAATAGTTAACACACTAATAATGGAGGGACAAAAGGTATATTCCATATATGTCTTGTTAGTAGAAGATTCTTACGTGGAGAAGACTAATGGTGGTGACACAATTGACTTATGGCATGCATGCTTAGGACATGTCAATTATCACAAGTTGAAGATGATGATTACCAAGTCCTCATTAAGAGAGCTACCTAATATTTATACTTATAAATATGTGGTTTGTGCTGGATGTCAGTATGGAAAGGCACATTAACTTCCATATGAGGAGTCATCTAGAGCCAAATAGCCACTAGAGTTGATCCACTCATATGTGTTTGGGAAAATGAAGCAATCATCAGTCAATGGTATGCACTATATAGTGACATTTATTGATGATTATTCGAGATATGTCTAAGTTTATTTCATGAAATAAAAATCTAAAACTCTAACAAAATTCAAAGAATTCAAGCTGATGGTTGAAAGTGAAGTTGGGAGTAAAATCCAATGCCTTCATACTGATAATGGGGGAGAATACATTTTTGATGAGTTCTCAAGTTATCTTGTTAAGTGCAAAAATTAAACGGCAATTGACTTGTCCAAACACACCATAGCAAAATGGTATTGCAAAAAGAAAGAACAAGCATCTTGTAAAAATATGCATAAGCATGTTACATGCCAAGAATGTCCTTGGAAAATTTTAGGCCGAGTGCATAAGAATAGCAACTTATATAATCAATAGACTTTCTTAGCCAAAGATGGAATTTATATCTCCATTTAAGAAGTTATAGAACATGAAACCTATGGTGAACCACTTTAAAGTATTTGATTGTGTTTATTATGTATTTTTACCTGATCATCTACTTAGCAAGTTTGAAAAGAAGGGAATTAGGTGTATCTTTATGGGCTATGATGAGAATAGAAAAGGATGGAGATGTTGTGATCCTACAACTGGCAAATTCTATGTCTCATGAAATATTATATTTGATGAGACATCATTATGGAGGACACCAGAGTATGTTGCACTTCCTCACTCTAATGATGTCGAATAACCATATGAAAAGTGTGAAGAGTAGTCAACAGAAGTTCAATAGAGTCTAGAGCTTGTCACGTAGTCTTAACCTTAAGAAAAGCCATGGCAGACTGGTGTGTATCAAAGGATGGATGTTGAAGATTAACCAATAGTGGAGATGTTAGAAGAACAACCTAAAACATCATCAATACAGTTGAGCAAATCAACCAAGGTGAAAAAGATAAATCCCAAGTATGCTACTATTGCAGTGATGGAAGAAGAAAAAGAACCAGCATCCTTTGAGGAGGCATCACAGAAAGTTGAATAGAGAAAAGCCATAGAAGAGGAAGTTAAAGCCTTTGCTGAAAATCAAACTTGCTAACACCCAAAAATATGAAGGTCATGTTATGTAAGTGGGTGTATAAGATTAAGACTCATCCGAATGGCTTAATTGAGAGATATAAAACTTGTTTGGTATCATGAGGATTTTCACAGCAATACAAACTAAACTATAATGAAACATTTATTCCAGTGGCCAAGATTGCCCCAGTTCATGTTTTGTTAGTACTCGTTGTAAGTAAATCTTGGAACTTGTGGCAAATGGATGTCAAAAATGCTTTTCTAAATAGAGAGTTGGATTGAGAGCTATTCATGGAGCAACCTGAAGGATTTGAAAACAAGCTCAATCTAGAGTATGTTTGTAAATTAAAGAAGGACTATATGGGTTAAAGCAAGCCCCCATAGCATAGTATGGCAAGATTGATAAGTTTCTTATCCATAGTGGCTATAAAGTTGCATCAGCTGATTTGAGTTTACTTGTCAAAGCTCGAGAAGGGAAGCTAGCAGTAATTCTTATTTATGTTAATGATTTCATCATCACTGGAGATGATGTTAATGAGATCTATCAGACAAAGAAAAATCTATTGGTCTAATTTTAGATGAAAGAACTTAGGGAGCTGAGTCACTTTCTTAGACTAGAAGTGGAACACATAAATAAAGGATTGTTCTTGTGTTAGGAGAAATATGCAAGAAATCAACTCTAAAAGTATGGAATGCTTGACTATAAACCTCTTGCTCTTCCAATAGAGGTGAATTCCAAATTAAGCATAACAGAAGGTAAAGATTTGGAGGATTTGATGATGTATTGACAAATAATTGGCAGTATGATCTATCTAGTATTAACAAGGCTGAATATTGCATTTGCAGTTGGAGTACTTAGTCAGTTCATGCAAACTCTGAAAAAGTCTCACCTGAAAACAATTTGGAGAAGTTTGAGGTACATTAAAGGAATACTTGATATCGAGTTATTTTGTAAAAGTAAAATAACTTGCAAGTTGGAAGGATATTGCAATGCTGATTATGCTGGTGATTATGATACGTGGAGATCAACCACTGGTTATGCATTTAGTTTGGCTTCTGGAGTTGTTACTTGGTACAACAAAAAACTACGAATAATGTCACTCTCAACAATAGACGTTAAGAATCATGTAGCAACGATGGTAGCTCAGGAAAGTACATGGTTAGTATAGTTGTTGGAAAATTTACACTAGCCAATGGATTATCTGGTACCGATATACTGTGATAATCAATCAACTATTTATTTAGTAAAAAACCTAGTGTTTCATGCTAGAACAAAGCATGTGAAGGTATAATATTATTTTATTCGTGAAAAAACTTTAATAGAAGAGATCAAGATGATTCATGCGAAATCAGATAAAGTAAACATTTTCACTAAAAGTCTTAATAGTGAAATTAGAGGAATTTTTAAAAGAATTCGACATGACTTATTAATGATATTAATATTTTTTTTTAAAACAATTCCACATTAACATATTATCCATTTCTTTTTACTAAATAAATTTACTTATTTAATTATTATACCTATTATTATTAAAATATTATTATACTTGTAATTATTATATCAAATTTTTTAAATTTCAATTTAAATGCATGTTTAATATTAAAATAGTTTTTTTGTTGATATTAAAATATTTAGCCGCTGATGTATGATTATAATTTTTTTAGTGGGACCAACTAGTAAAACCCGGAAACTTGCGTTAAAAGTTAGGAAGGTCATCATGGAATTAAAACATCACATTGACTGACGGAGACTTTTTGAAGTGCAACATTTTTCCGGGTGGCTTCTCTTCTCATTTTACAGCAAGCGACATTGATTAGCCCATTTATTAAAATTTTTTTATTCACATTTGTCCATCATTTATACAGAAAAATGATCTTTGAAAATTCAGCTCTTTTTTTTTTCCACAGGAAATAACATTCTTTATTGATTTATTTTTAAAACATCACAATAATATATATATTAAATTTTATTTGTAAGTATACTTTTTTCAAATAATTACAATTGTCAAGATGTTAATAGAGAAAAGAAATATCTATATAATCCGAATAGACCACCATATTGACCGACGGATGAGTCTATTGACTCCAAATAAAGCCCAAGGGTAGATTTCAAGGGATTGTGTTAAGGGAAGGTCTCATGCTTATTGAGGCGGCTTTAACCACCATAGATGAGACATTTATAAATATAAGTCCTAATTACTTAAAAAATTTTGAATTATACAAGTTTTAATAATTTTAATATGTACATTAAATTTTTGTTTAAAAAATCTTAAATTTTACGTCTTTTATCAATTTTAATATATTCTTTTAACATTTTAAAAAAATTATAAAGTTTACAACTTTTAACAATTTTAACATATTTTAAAAAATTTTTGTGAAAATTTATTAAAACTCATAAAGTTCATGATTTTTTAAATAATTAGACCAATATTAAATTATATGTTTTCAATCAATTTCTTAACATCTTATAAAATGTTGTAGTATTTAACGTTGATATGACACTAAATTTCTTTTAATTAAAAAAAAAAAGAGAATTTAGTGAGTTAATAAAAAAATTTTTCTTAAAATATGCCATTTTAAAATGAAAAAAATAGTATTTCAATTTGTTATAAATTTAGGATTACTTATATGACATTGAAATGAATTTTTAATCAAAAACATGTTAAAATTATTTAAAGGTATAAAGTTTGCAATCTTAAATTAAAAAAAAAATCAATATTATATAAACAACTACAAGCTTATGAAAAATTAAAATATTATATTTTTTTAATTTTAAAATAGTATATTTTAAGTAGAAAATGTTTGCTAAATCTTTAAATTCTTTCTTTTTAAAATTAAAAGGTGTTTGATGTTATATCAACATAACATTTTATTATATTCTAATATATTGATTAAACAAATATAGTTAAATATTGAAATAATTTTTTTTGTTGATAAATTTAAAAATATATATATACTAAAATTGTTAAAAATTATAAAATTTATGATTTTTTTATAAATTTTTAAAAAATATATTAAATTTGTTAAATATATGTAAAGTTCAAGATGATTTAAATAAAAGTTGAAAGAACATGTTAAAATTGTTAAAACTCATAAAGTTAAATTTTTTTTAAGTAATGAGGCCTAAATATAATTTATTTTTCTTAAAACATGAATTAGTGGATCTCAATAAATATTTTATAATTTTATAAATCTTAATAAGAAAATAGTTTAATATGAGGATGGTTTATTAATTAAGATCTATACAAAATTATTTTTGATTTGATTTTTTTTTTATATAAATCAAATAAGAAATGTTAAGATTAGCTGGTAGTAAACTGTTCTCACTTAAAATAGGTTTTAAATATGAGTTTTAATGTATACAGTGACATTAAATTAGTTATTAAGAAATTTTTACTACCCTTATAGTTCTATGTGAATCAAAACAAATTAATTAGAGTTTAACAAATTTTGAATACCGATACTTTGGATGGAAAAAAAAAAAGAATCAAATCCGTTTTTAAGATTTTTTAGTATATAATTTTTAAACACAATTAATTAATTAATTACCTTCTTTTAAAATAAAAAAAAATTACCTAACCATTGGTGAACAAGTAAAGTGTTTTTTTTTTTTTTAATAGCACGGTGAATAAGTAAAGTTTGTATTGGCATCAATGCGTATTTGCATGACTACATCTACAGCCATTGCTACTAAATTCGAATTCTTTTCTTAAGCTAGTTGCTATAAAATATTGCTATAAATTATTTCCTTAAGCTAGTTACTCTCTCTCTATATATATATATTTGTATTCACTGCCAAGTACTCAGTCTATACCAAGAGCTAAACAGCAACTGATTTCATTTGTAAGGATCATAGGTCGTTTCTTTCTCCTTCTCACAGCAAACGTTTTCTCATCAAATTGATTTCATGTTTGCATTATAAACATTATGTTTGTGTTTGTTCTGCAGATTTTGTTGCAGTGATTGAATCGGCCATCATGGATTCTGTTCTTGATGATGTAAAGGTGGTAATTAAGTAATTCTTGTTTATTTTCTTGTTTAATTTTTTGGTTTTAATGAATCTATGGATCTGTACGAATTGAGAAACTTATAGATCAACACTGCCATCTATGTATCTATAATGTTTCTGATTTGCAGGTGACAGCAAATGAAATTGTATGTGATGATCATTTGAAACAGACAAGTGGTGAAGTTGTGACTGATCATGATAAAGAGACAAGTGAATCTGTGTCTGATGAAAAAGTGGACAGGGAAACAAGTGAAGTAGTGTCTGAAGCTAAGGAGCATGAAATTTTTGTCGACAAAAAACTCACATTTGTTTTTGTTTTAGGTGATGATTTTCTTTTCAACACTCTATAACTTTACTGTATATGTGTGTGTTTTTATTTTCATTTTTATTATCAATACTGTGGTTTATTATAGTTTCAGTACTTGACGAATTATGGTAATATGAGCAGACTCTAAAACTATCATTTATATATTTGATTAAACAGGAGGCCCTGGAGGAGGCAAAAGCACCCAATGCTCCAAGCTTGCACAAGAATTGGGTTACACCCATTTAAGCAGCGGAGATCTTCTCCGCAAGGCAATGAAATCTGACTCTGAAATTGGGTATGAATCCTTTTAAAATATCATGAATTGATAATTGTTGTTTTTTATTTTTGGCTATGAATTGGGGATGAAAGTGAACAATCTAATTACCCTGTGGTTTTTAGACTAATGATCGAGAGCATGTTAGAGGAAGCAAAGAGTGTTCCTCCAGATGTAACAATGAGGATACTTCTGAAAGCAATTTTTGAAAGCGGAAACGATAAGTTTTTGCTAGATGGTTTTCCTCGTGATGAGGAAATTCGTGCTGCATTTGAAGATGCAGTAAGAATTCTGAAATTTGTTGGTTTTTAATTTTTACTCCCGAATCACTTGCATAAATTTTCTGTTGTTTAAATCTTGTGGTTTTTATAGACAAATATAGAGCCAGAGCTAGTCCTCTTTTTTGATTGCTCAGAAGAAGAACGGGAGAAAAGGATCTTGTCTAGGAATCAGGTTTAGCTCATGGAATTTTTTTTTTTAAATAGTTTAAAATTTATTTCTTAGTTTTGTAATTTGATTTCTGATGCTTAATTTGTTGAGAAGGGAAGGGTGGATGATAAACCTGAGACAATATGGAAGAGGTTTAGGTATTTTGAGGAGCATACTAGTTCAATTGTTGAGTACTATCGCTCCAGAGGAAAAGTTTGCGAGGTAAAAAAAAAAATCCCATAGACTACATGTATAGTTTTGTTGAATGATAAATTAGAGAGTAATTGATATTTTTGTTGCTTGCACTTTCAGATTGATTCCAGCAAGACAATGGAAGAAGTTTCTGAGGCAGTCAAAAGGCTCTTAATGCCTTCTTCAACAGTACAACCTGAAGAAGAAGAAGAAAGGCATCTAAACCCTTCTTCAACAGTACAACCAGAAGAACCAGAAGAAGAAAAACCTGATGCCTGTAGTGGTGAATTGGAAAATGAAATTTCCAAAATTAAAATATGAATTTGTTCATTTTGTTTAATAACTATCTTAAGTGAAATAGACTTTGTGTAATGGTTAGTAATGGCATCAGCCATTTGTGTTTTTTTAACAAATGTTTACTGAAAATGGGAAGTGAGCTTTCTTATAAATGCATTTACTGATCTAGCGTTCTGTGATAATTCTACATTCGTAATTTAGCCTTGGAAAAAACTAGAGAAATTTACATAAATACTCCAAGTTTTCATTAATTATAAAATTATCTCGTATTATTTACAAATTTTTCACAATTACACCCCATATTTTTTTTGTCTCTTTTTTATTATTATTTCTTGACATTTTTCATTCTTTTCATTCTTTTCTTTTTTTATAAATTTTTATTTTATTCTTTTTTCTTGTTTTTCCTCTTTTTTATTTTTATTTTTTCCTTCCCTTCTTTTTTCTTTTGTTATTTTTTTTTATTTTCTCTCCTTTTTTCCTTTTTCTCTTTTTTCTCTTTTTTTTTTTTATTTTTTCTTAATTTTTCCCTCTTTTTTTTTTTTTTAATTATTAGAGCATTAGCCACTATATTTTTTTCTTGAGATTTTTTTTTATAAATTACTCAAGTGATATATAAGAATACACAAATTGTGAATGTGATGGGCAAAACACAAATACCTCACATGCAACAAATTTTATATACATAATTCATTATTCAAGTTCTTAATGTGTAAAATATGTAACTTCATTATACTTGAACCAACATGGCTATTTCTAGAAAGTGGTAATAAAAGTTTGGGTAAGGAAAATAAACCCATAACTTCAATTTCGAATAATTCTAAAATATAATAAATTTTATCAATATAGTTCAAGTGCCAAAAATATAATTTTAGCATTTCTAAAATTTCAAGTAGTCTAATGTGTTTGTAAAATACAAAATAGTGCCTCATAATTTCAAATGACGAAGCAATCCCAAATCATGAATTCACATAAAAGAAATAACTTATCAATTTTTTTTTTTTAAAAAGTAACTTATCAAATACTAAAAATTATAAGAGTTATGAGCTATGTGGATATTTAATCATTATGACTTAAAAATGTTCATTTTTTTCTTTAGAAAATAAAGTTTCAGTAATTAGAATCAAACATCATGAATTTAGTTTGAAGGAAAATCCCTCCATTGAAATTCATCTTTACAAGCTTTTTTTTTTTCACTTTTTGAATAAAAATAAAAATTAATTAATAAGTATAGTATTTTTTTTAAAAATCTATTGAGGTAGCAAAAATATGAAGTTTATTGTTTTGCTGAAATGACATTGTATCAAAAATGTAAAATATACAAAAAAAAAAAAACTATAATGATGATATTGTATTAGAAACTTAAAATATATTGTAGTGAAGATATTGTATCAAAAATGTAAAATATACATAAAATAAACTAAAAGTAAACCAAAAGTATAAAAAAATATTTTACATTTCATGTTTTTGGAATTTATATTTTAGTAATAATGAACAAAACTGCTAACATTGCAAACATAAGACTACCTATAATAAAACAATTGATAATAATGATGATAATTTATTCAATCAAAGATAAGGAAAAATGTAATGAGATTGTTAAGAGATTGTTTCATAAATGGAAAATAAACAAAAAGTAAATGAAAAATAAATAAAAAATATTTTAGGTTTCATACTTTTAGATGTTGTATTCCAATCACTTTACAAATTTTAAAAATGAAATTGTCACTCCTATTTCTATTGTAACGAATACCTTGAAATTCTGTACATGTATTTTTATCAATTTAGAATACTTTATATTTATTTACGTTTTTTATAATTTTGAACTCTTATTTGGTTTATGTTTGGTATATTCCAATCACTTTAAAATTTTCCACTTAGTTTTTATTTATTTTTTTGTATCGTTTTGGTTTCTTTTTGGGCTGATGATCTTATTTTTATGTGTTGTTTAAGTGTGAAAATAATTTATGAGAGGATATTGGTGATGTTTCCAAGATTATTAATTATGGTCTTAAAAGTTCTTATTGGATTGAATACTAATGTTGTATGTTCTTTTATATTTTTGTTATATATTTTGTATATGTTTAATTTTTTTTATTTATTGGACTAAAAAAGATTTTGAAAAGGATGATGTGTTTTTGTTCCTATTCAATTTGTTGGTAGTGGTCTTGAGAGTGTTAAAAATCCTGTTGTAGTATAAATTATTTTACGTTGTCAATTTTATTTTCGTTGCTTTTTGTTTTTTTATTTTTGGTTTTTGACCAGTGACTTAAAAGTTTTCAGATATGAAATTTTCACTAAATAAAAAATTAGTTGTTTCATTTCATTAAGTATAAGATGTATCAGAAACCTAGAATATACAAAAAGTATTTTAAAATGAAAAAAAAAATATACAAAATTTATGGATTTCCAATGTTCTTGCTCCATATTTGTTTAAGGTGTACCATAAACATGAAATATACTGAAAGTATTCTAAAACAAAAAAACATTTATATAAATTATGGGTTTTCAATGAGCTCAATTTATATTTGTTTAAAATGTATTGGAAACATAAAATAAACTAAAAGTATTCTAAAATGAAAAAAAAAACATAAATAGAATTTCTAGCTTTTGCAAAAAATAAAAAAAAGATATTCAAAATTGAATGAAACTGAAATGTGAAATACATTTTTTTTTTAAAAAGAGATACTTAATACCTATCATTCATTTATAATACATTATTTTTATTCAAAAATAAATATTATCGAATATATAAAATATACTAAGAGTGAATACAATTTCTCCTTTAAAAAAAAGTATTGTAGCAAAATCAACTACGATATATAAGCACAAAATGGAAGAAATCGTGCTTGCAAGTTGTAACCACAAAAAAAAAATGAAAAGAAAAGGAATAAATATGATCTTAAACAAATCAACATGAAATTAAATAGGGTAACGGTGCATCTATGTCGCTAATGTTTATCCTATGGAGCGGATAGGCGCTTAATGTATTTTTTGGACTAAAAGAACACAAAATTAAGTTTTTTTTTTTAGGAAATCTAAGCCTTTGATTTTGATGGTAGCTACTTTTATCTGTTAACTCCTATTGACATTGCCATCTTTTAGAAAAAAGAAAAAAAAAACAAGAATAATGATGTGGCGAGCATGTAATGAAGTCACTATTTCTCTCCACCACGTCATATTAGAGCCTTTTAAGATAATAACGACTATTAAAAAAATAAAAGAAATAAAAGCCTTTACTCTGGAAAATGAGTTGAACCTTAACCATCAAGAGAAGAAAAATAAAAATCTCCAAAATAGGCAGCCATAGTTGAGAAAGAAATAAAGTTACTAAATACATAGCTTTGAACGAGGAAGAAAGATCAAGGAAAAGAGCACCAAGTACTGAATATGTTAGTTTAAAAAAAAGTTGGGTTTTTTCTTTTTCAAATAAAAAAAGTTAATCTCTAATCTCTATGTGTGTTGGATTCTTCATTGGATTCTTAACTTTATCTATGTTAAAGTAACTTTTACATAACATTTGAAATAAAAAAGTATTTTTTTTAATAGATTTATTTGTAAAATGGACACTACTATTGATTTGCTATTCAACTATAGGGGACAATGGCAAATGGGTAAGGATGATTAGTTTATGTATATGGATAGGGATGTCAATGTGCTAGAAGACTTTCACCCAGACTTTTTAAACAATGTAATGCTTTATACAAATACCAAAAGACATTAGGCTATCCAAATATGAAAGGAATTTTTGTATTGGAGCTAGGAAACACGCTGAGGGATGGTCTATTTCTCATGCATGATGATGACAATATAAGAAGAATGTTATAGTAGATAACAAAAAATAGTTGGGTTAGTGAGATAAAGTTCTTTGCTGACCACGAATTTGATGTCCCAGAATTTAGAAGCTAGATGCTTCAAATAAGTAATAAGCCTTTTTGGGATGCAATTGGTAGGGAAACTGAAAGCAAAACTGCTTTTGATGAGGAAACAGGGGCTACTGAACATGGTCCCACAAAAGCAATTACAACTATAATTGTAAATGCAAATGCAGATGCATATGCAAATTTAAATGAAAATGAAAATGCAATCAATGAGGATGATGCTCCTCACTACACATATGTGCATTATGCTGGTTATGCAAGTGAGCATAAAGAACATGGTAAAGATACAAATGTTGAACAGTTAAGTGAATTAGATGACACAAATGGTGCAAAGGAAGAAGACATAGTAAATGATAGTGCACTTAGATAGAGTTGAATACGATGGGGTGAATTCTTATTTTATGTTGGGAATGGCATTTGCTAATACATCAAAGTCAAAGGAAGCAATAGTAAGATGCTATAGCATTTGGATTGAAGTTAAAAATCAATCCTAACGATCCCTATAGGATGTAAGTGAAGTGTAAAAATAAAAAGGGTTGTCCATTTCTACTATTCATATCCAAGGATGGTGAGCACCTTACTTTGGATGTGAAAACATTGAATCTAGAGCATAGGTGCTAGAGAGACTTCAAACTTTTAAATGCATTAGTTAAATTTATAGATAAACATTTTAAGAACAAGATTTATAAAAATCTAACTTTTAGGGTTGTAGATATAAAGCAAGAAGCTAAAGAAATTTTGAAGATAAATTTCTTTATGTTTAAGTGTAAAAGGGCTAAGAGAATAGTTCTTAAGGAGTTAGATGGCCTATGTTATTGCATTTAAGTAGAGCAACCCTGGAACTAAAAATGAGATTGAGTTGTGTAAGGATGTGTTAAAAGAAGGTTATAGGGTGTTTAGGCGTATATTTATTTGCTTTGAAGCTTGCAGGTAGGGATGGAAAGTAGGGTGCATGCCCTTAATTAGGTTGGATGGATTTTTTTTTAAATAGGTATGCAAGGGTCAGCTACTTAATACAATTGGGATTGATAGTAATAATCAAATGTTTTTTTATTGCGTGAGCTATGATTGACAAAGAAAATGCTAACAACTGGAGGTGGTTTCTTTGCTGGCTTGCACAAGAGCTTGAATTAGGTGTTGAAAGCAATTTAACATTAATTTTTTATATACAAAAGGTTAGGAATTTATCACTTCTTATTTTGTTTGTGAAGCATATGGTTTTGTAGTTTTAAGTTGGTTTAATTTTTTTCCTTTAAATTAATGACTAATTATGTACTTATGATAAGTCTTTAGGGTTTTATTAATGCTTTGTTAAGGGTGCTACTACAGGGCAATTATCAGTGGTATGCTAAACACATTTTTTTAAATTGGTCTAAGAGGTAGGGAGGTGGAAAGCTGAAGAAGAGATTCTAGATTTATGCTTGGAGCATATATGAAGAAGAATTCAAGGACAACCTCATCAAAATAAGAGAACTAAGAAAAAAAAACTATTAAGAATCTACTTAAGTATCCTCTACATAATTAGGTGTAAAGCATACTTTAGTAGTATAAGCAAATGCTAAATGGTGGAGAGTAACATTATAGAAAGTTTTAATTCATGGATTATAGCAGCTAAGCACAAACCAATTATACGTATGCTAGAAGACATCAAACTTTAAGAAATAATTAGGATTAAAAATAATAAGGCAGTAGCTAAAAGGTGGATCAATGATTATAGTCCAAGTTGTATTGCAATGTATCAATAAAATAAGGAAAATTCAACTGGATGTAAGGTTAAGTTCAATGGGGATGTTGGTTATGAAATTGGTAAAGGGTCAAATAAGCATACTATTTTCACTGATAAATAATTACAGTAGGGCTTGGAATTTAACAGGTATCCCATGTTCATATGGTATTTGTGCAATGTATTACTAAAAAATGGATCCCATGGAAATGATCTCTAAGTGGTACCATAAGAGTACTTATTTGGCTATTTATCAAAAACCACTGCAATCTACACTTGAGAAAAGAGTTATGAAGTGTGAATTGTACCAGTCAATTGAACCACCTCCATAAGTGAAACTGAGTGGAAGGTCTAAAGTGAAGAGAGTCAGAGTATCAACTGAATCTAATCCTTCAAGCAGCTGCACTGTATCAGGAAAATTAAGAAAGAAGGGCATCAAACGAAGGTATGGTACCTATAAAGATGTAGGACATAATAGAAGGTAGTGTCCAATAAAAGAAACCAAGTAAATTTATGAGTTTTAACAAAAGAATTTTTTTAAGTTTGGTCTAATATGCTTTGGTATGATATGGTTTAGTGTTATTTGTTTAGCTAATGTGACATGGTTTGGTGTTATCTGTTTAGTAAATGTAATGGTTTTGTTGTGTTCAAGTCAATATAATTGTTGTATGTTGAATATGAATAACTAATGGAGAAGGACAGTAGTTCCTAAAGCATACATGTCCCATCTTCACAAGGAACATATAGTACTATTAAAAATCCTAGCTCTTAACTAATCAAAGGTAACACAAGTGTCACACCTTGCCTCACACAACCTAAGATGGACATTTAAAACCAATCACTAAACAAATTCCTCAGTTTAATCAATTTTCATTATAATATCATTATATTTGCAAGAGGATTCAAAATTAATCTCTTATAAAAGTTTAGTATTGTACATACGTTACATTTAGAGAATAAGAACTCTAAAGGTATTACATATTTTTAATAGTAAAATACGTATTTATGAATAGTAAAATACTATTATGAATAGTAAATTACGTACAAAATAATTGGATGATATAAAAAATTTACATTTTTAAATATGGTTTATCCACCAATGTTTTACAACACTTATACAACAATTTTAAGAAATAAAAGGAACAAAGCTATTCTAATGAGGATATTGGCCAACCTTACTCTAAAAATTCTTTCCACACTCACTCAACTCTATTGATAAACTATCAAGCCCTACTATCTAAAATTGCTTATAAAATAGAGTAAAATGAGTATAGAAATACTCAATGAATAGATATTACAAGCATAAAATAGTTTAGCTAAATTAAATATAATAAACATCTCAAATTAAAAATACTAAAGCATTATTAATTAAATTATCATTCACTCAAAATATCCAATTCAATCTTGCTTTCAAATATATTCAAAACTTCATCAATTGAAACATATGCTTTTACAGATATTAATATAACCTTTCATTTGTATTAATCATCCCTATAACAAGTATCACAATTGGGCCATAAGATACAGGCCATCATAAACACACTCTCTAGGCACACTTGAAGGCTAACCCTTTAACTACATTAGCATAGAACGACCCTTCTTCCTTCACCGTCCTATAATCAAGTGCCCTATTGTCTATTACACAATAATAACCAACACAATCTCAAATGTGCATATATCACCTCAACACATTCATACATCTCATAAAAGGAGGTAATACACAAAACAAATATTATTTCATCCAAAATTAATCAAAACCATTTTATCACATTTATAGCTCATCATAGTATTAAAAATCAAACCACTTCTCATAAAAATTCAAAGGAATAAAATCAAGATGATTATAATCTCATTTAAATCATTAAGTATTCAAAATAATCTCAAATCATCAAGTGACTAAAATAAATCTCATTCAGCTTGCAAAATAAAGGCATAATGTAGTAACACCTTTAACTTATGAATTTGAAACCTTTTTATTATTTTAAAGCTTGAATAATTCAAGTAAAAACATGTTGAATTAAATCAATTTTGATACATCAAATTAGGTTCATAAAACACCATCAAAAAGCGCATTTAAAATGTAGATATAAAAATATTAGAAGAGCTTGAACATCTACTAACCAAAATAGCTTATAAACACACAAACTTGGTTTACTGAATTTGCTTAATTTGCACTTGTTTTTCCTTTTCCTTTTCCAACACATAAAACATGTAATTTTATTTATAAATCATCAATATAATAATCTCATATACAAACCTAACCATGCAGCCCCTAAACTATATGCAAAATATACAAATTAACTTAACTCTATAAACTAGCCTTGTTAACTCTAAAAGGTATGTTTTAGAAAAATTGCTCTGATATGTAGAAAAGGAATTGAAATCTTAAATTTTAACCAAAGTTAGGTATTTGTGTTTAATACCTTCAATAAAAATTTTACTTCCATTCAATAACCACAAATAAAATTATAAAGGTCACATTATAAGCAGCTTAATTACTCATAAAGATTGAGCAATACAAAGTATAGGTCTGTTAGACCACTATTCAAGCATAATTAGCTCTGGATCAAAGTAACAAAGTTTTAGAGAACTCTTTTAAGTTTTCTTAGAATTAAACTAAACTCAATTTTGAGTTTCCTAGCTCAAGATGTATGAAAATTATCTATACTATTTTTAACTCTTGAACTCTATAAACCTAGTTCACATAATAAAAATCGCTGCTTTCAAAGCTGACTTTGAAAAATTTCTAGGACTTATAAAAAGGAATTTTAAGCTAAAATTTTAATTAATATTAGATATATATGTCTACAACATGCTATAAAACTTTTACACCAATTAGGCACCCACAAATGGAGTTATATATAATGAATTATAACCGGTTTAAAGAAACTAATAGACTAACCAATAAAATATTTTCTCTTATTACCCTACCATAGAGACTGAATCAAATCAAACTCAAAGAAAAAAATTTTAGAAAATTCTTCAAAGGTTTTAGATCATTAAATAAAACTTAATTTGGACCACTTTAGGTCAAGATATAATCGAATTACAGAGACTAAAAAACCAGACTTTAAGAACCCAAAATTTACAACTCAAGAACCTTAAATTAAATCAGCCAAAATACTAAAATTACTTACCAAATCAATCACTAAAGTATTTTAGGATGAAGATTATAGCTTTAATTGTACTTTACATCTTTAATTTTGCTTGAAAAATCACTTCTATAAGAGGAAATAAATAAGCCCTCTTTTCCTTTTTTTTCTTTTCTTTCTTTTTTCCTTTCTTTCTATTAATGGCAGCTCCTCCTCATATATCCAAAAAAAATAATTAAATAATATGTAAAAATACTTCTTTTGATCCTTAATGAAATGCTTAAGTTACCTATAAATCTTTAAGCTTTAAATTGTTCAATCAAGGATAATCATTTGCTACAATTGAGTCTTTTCCTATATATATATATATATACACACACACACACACACACAAACTTAAATTAAATTAATATATATTATGTAAATGCAATGCATAATGAATGCAAATATACTTAGAGTTAAAGTACGGGTGTGACAATAAATGACAGTGTTGGCCCAAGATCTCAATTAAATGGGAACAACCCCTTACCAGTTGATCCCAACGGTTGTTGGTACCAGTCCCTTCGTGTTTTCCTTTTGAGGTAGCTGAAGGAGCCATAATGTAGTAGTGTAATAAGTGAGTCCTTTATTTTCAAGGAAAAGATATAAAAACATCCCTAAAGTTGTACCTTAATCTCACATCCACCACTAATGTTTTTTAAAGTAAAAATACACTCTTATCATTTTAAAACCATATATGTAAGTCCATCTTACAAATATTGTTAATTCTCATCGTTAGTTTGATCCACTACTACTATGTTGACCTTATGCACAATTAACTACTCTATTTTAACTTTAACAAATAGTTTGATTTTAGTAATAAAGTTTGCTAAGTGTTATAGACCAAAATTTTCTTTAAAAGAAGCTCAAATTAATCTTGAAAGTCCCTTAAGACTTAAATAAAAGACCAG
Organism: Mallotus nudiflorus; assembly: GCA_947683625.1. Classification (NCBI taxonomy): domain Eukaryota; kingdom Viridiplantae; phylum Streptophyta; class Magnoliopsida; order Malpighiales; family Euphorbiaceae; genus Mallotus; species Mallotus nudiflorus. The sequence goes on from CANTUR010000109.1 coordinate 3,163,882, forward strand.
AGAAAAATGGAAAGCATTTCATATTAGTTTTAAGTTAAGTCAAGCATAAAGGCACATATCATAGTAGCCCTCACAACCAGGAGCTTAATTCATGAGCTAAAAGGATCAAAGAATATCAAGAAGGAATAAGAAGCCTATATTGCTTATAATCTCGCCTCACGATCATGAGCATATCATGAGAGGTGATCCATACCATGATTCAATAGTTTAGTTCGTGACTATGAAGCACTCCTCAAGCCTTTACCATGCTAGACTGCTCACTAGTCATGCTCACGCTTGTGACCAACCCTTGAGCAGAACATGAAAAAGAATTACTAAAGAAAGTCTAAGTCTTCAACAAGCTGGACTGCTCACGGTCCCTAATCACGATTGTGAGTAGCTTGTAAGGCATTAGACCCAAATGACCAACAGCTACTTCTGACAACCCTCCAGCCTCAACGACTGTATTTTTATACATCATGATCGTGAGCACCCCCTCATGACCATAAGTAAGCCTTTTCTTGCAAAAAGTAGAATTGCATTAATTACAACTCTATAAAGGTTAAAGATGAATTAAATGCTTTCCAATTGCTCTTTTATAATCTCTAAGCATAAAAACAAGTCTTGAAGCTTCATTTAAGAGTAACACATTTTGGTTGTTGAAAAGTTATTCGTAGCATTCATTAAGCATTGAATTTCTTCTTCTAATTTCTTTATATTCAACTATACGTTTGAGTGTGGGTTATGAGTTAGAATTAAGTTTCTTCTTCTTCTATTTTCTAGGGTTAGGAAAAGGGAAGTGAGAACTTATTCTAGTGTAAAAGGTTTAAGTTGTCTCTTATTGAAAACACTTGGTATTTGGCTACAAGTAATGCTAAAACTCTTGGTTGTAAGGTTAGAGTTGAGTCTAAAACTCAAACTTGTAAAAAACAATTTAAGGTAATAGAATGTGGTGATTCAAAAATCCTAATTTGGGTGAGTTTAGTGGAAACGTAGGTTTGTTGATAAACTTAACTCCTTAAACACTTGCATGCAATCTTCTTAAATCATTTTCTTGCTCTAAATTTTTGTTAATCACATCCTAAATTCTCAAAAGCCCTATTCATCCCCCCTCTAGGGCTATTACATATTGACATGCTCAAATAAAAATATTAGATAAAGATACATTTTTGCCCCTAACATTTAGAATAAGAAACAAATTTACCTCTAAAGAAAATTTAAGAATATTTTAACACAAATTTCTCAAAAAATCTAAATTTTTATCTAATAAAAATATTAAAAAACCGTTTGTTTTTTATACTCATTAAATCTACTAATGCTAATAAAATATTAAAATAATTTATATCTAATTTTTTGTGAAATTTTTTTAAAATTTTATCCCATTTAGAAAAAATCTCAATTCATTCTATATAAATTTGTTTATAAATAAATAAATAAATTTATTTATTTTTATTTTGAGAGTCAAGAAAAAAATTTATAAAGAATGAGATGAGTTTTATTTATTTAAATATTTTTATTGTTTTTTGAAATAATATAGAATGAATTTATATAATATTTTAAAAAAATTCATAAAAATACTATCAGTAGATCCTACAAGTATCAAAAAGGAACTGCTATATTAATATTGTTATTAGACACAAATTTAAATTTTTTGAAAAATATTTGTGTTAAAATATTCTTAATTTTTTTTAAAGGTAACTTTAATCCTTATTATAAATGTTAGGGCAAAAATGTACCTTTATCTAATTTTTTTTTTTATGCATATCAGTAATAGGAGACCTCGCTAATGGTAAGAATTAACACAATTTGTAAGATGGGTTTAGATATATAGTTTTAAAACGATAAGAGTGTATTTACACATTAAAAAATATTAATGGCAAATGTAAGTTTAGTGCACAATATTAGGGATGTTTTTGTACTTTTTTTTTTTTTAAAAGAGTAGTAAGAAGGGAATGTATATATATTGGAGTCTTAAATGGATTGGTTGTCATATGAGTAGTGAAGCATATACTTCTCTCTAAAGATATCATAATATAAGATTTAAATTTATATCATGATATAAGATTTAAATTTTGATTTACATTGTGCAATCCATCAATACCTAAGATTGCTTATAATTTTCATTTTAAAGGAGGACGATGTCTCTTATTATGTGATGATACATGATATTGAAATTGTATGATTTTCTTATTAATAAAATTTGGTTGCTTATGTAATAAATTAGTGAAAAGAATTGGTGAAATCAATCAACATATATATATATATATATATATATATATATATATATATATATATATATATATATATATATATATATATATGGTATAGGAATAGAAATATGAATGAAGAGCCAAATTATATGCCATTGGACTGTCCATGTTGAATTGACCTTAACCAATATGCAAGTGATTAAAATGGATATTATTGAATATTGAATGTGGGGTGACTTGTGAAAGAGGAAAAGTATTAACTATATTAAATGTTTAATGGTTGATCTATATTATGCATTTGAATTGATTTATTTTAATAATATTTTAAAATAATTAAATAAAATATATAATAATTATGAAGTCGGGATATCATGTTAATTTTGATTCATTTATATTTATTAAATTAAATAAACTATGTTTATAAAATTCAAAAAAGCTAAATAAAAATAAAATGATGAGCGATCGTTGCTGGTGTTGATGAAATACAGTTTATTCACAAAAGCTAAAAAAAAAGTTTACACAACAATTTATTTTTATATAACATAATAGATGAATTTGGATTTTTTAAATAAGGTTCTGAGTTCAAATTATGTGAAAAAAATGCTAGAAGAGTTCTGCCCTTATAATGTTTATAAGACTTAAACTCTAAAATAGCAAGGATCTATATGATTATTGAAGGCATCAAATGAAAAGAAAAATGTATACAAATTAAGATATTGAAGAAAAAGTCACCTATATAGAAGAATTATATACTCTTTTTTTTAAAAGAAAGAAATGATTTATATGCTAATAACAAAATTGCAATTAGCAATCAGCTAAAAAATAAATCTTAGCAAATCTTGGAGGAACTTGTACCATTTGCCATAACTTAGTTCCAAGATTTTACCAATTGATTTACAGTAGAAATACACCACACTTCTTGACCCTGCAATGCTTTTGAAGTTTCCTCCACCTTTGTGGGTAGAATTGGAATGAAGCATATGCATATTTATTCAATCGTTCTTCTTTGTCTGAATCACATTGCAATGCTTTGATGCAAGGATCATACCACAACAACACCTGATCTGACTCATCTAAGCGCAGATCATCCACAAAACACACCCAGTTGCATAAAATGTCTTCATCTTCATTGTTATTAGTTCTGAACTGGCATTCACATTCAAATCTGCTGATCCTGCAATCAATTGATGGATCCTCTGATGTAAACACAATGCAGAAAGCAATGCCCTGAAACTGGTGCCAGTTGGAGGGCAGTTGCATGCTTACAGAAGATCCTACTTTTTGATCATTGAAACATTCTGGGACTTCACTTCCTGAGAAAAGAATTCTAACCTGATCCTGATACTCGCGAAACTGCAATATAAAAGAAACAAAAGGAAAAAAAAAAAACTTTCAGAGAGACATGTAACAGGAACAATTGAGTGTTCATCGGTAAACAAAGTAATAAGATCTTGATTCTACCTTGGCTGTCAGAAGATGAACTGTGGACTGAGCATTTGCATTGAGATCTCTGCGTTCTTTCTGATCGAATTTGTAACAATTTGTGAAACTCAAATTCAAGAAATTACATTTGCTGCTACTTGAGAAGTTTTCCATTGATTTGCAGTCATATGCCTCTAACACTTTCAGAGACTTTGGAAGATCAGGTATGTGCCTTAAACTCTTGCAGTAACTCAGGTAAATTGAACGCAGCTGAGAGAGATTGTGGATGCTGCTTGGAAGGCTGACAAGTTTCTTGCAATCATCAAGCTTCAATTCTTTAAGGCAATTTAGCTGTCCGATTGTTGAAGGCAAATCTTGAATAGCTGTTCCACTCAAATAAAAATGTTCTAAAGCCTTCAGATTGCTGATGCTGTCATGAATCCTCTTGAAATTCTCACAATAATCTAAATAAAGGCAAGCAAGACTTTGCATGGGCTCCAAGATATCTGGAAATGTCTCAAGTTTCGCGCATCGGGACAGAACAAGAATTTCAAGAGATTTCAACTTGCAAATGCTGCTCGGAAGAGTCAATAGCTTGTTGCAGCTTATCATTTCCAAGATTTCAAGTCTTGTGAGAAACTCTATTGATGAGGGAACTTCTTTAATGGAAGTCTCGCTTAGATATAGCTCTCTTATATGGATTGAAACCTGAGGAAACCTTGTGACATTTGAGCAACCTATAAGCCAAATAACTTCAAGATTCTTCAGCTTCTGAACTGATTGTGGAAGTTCTCTTATTCCACTCCTGCACAGATGCAATTCTTCTACTTCTCCTGAAATCTCTGGACATTTTTTCACATTAGAGCAGTACGAAATATCAAGAACTCGAAGTAGTTTTGAACTCATCCTGCTTGGAAGATGCTTAAGACTCTTGCAAAGTCTGACATTCAGGTATTCAAGCTTATCAAGGTGTTCAATAGATGAGGGCAGCTCAACTAAACTTTTACAACCTTCAAGATTGATGCTCTCAACATTTTTCGCCTCAGACAAATCTGGAATTTTAGTTAAGTGTTTGGAATAAGAGAGGCCAATGTGTGTCAAATTCATAAGAGCCTGTAAAGAAGCAAGAAGTACTGTTAGATCCCTGGCATTTTGCAAGCTGACAATCTTGTGAAGAGTGAAATACATACCTGCACTCCTGTCCAAAGTTTCTCAATGTTGCTATGTGGGAGGTCAAGTATGACAAGATTCTCTGCACAAAATTTTGATGGCAATGATTTTGAAGGGAATTTGTGCCAATGGAGGTACCTCAGCTCATCAGAAATAGATTGAAGGCCACGGCGTGGAAGGCGGATTTTATCATTGCAGCCCACAGATGAACTAGACATGTAAAATTTGAGTATTCTGAGACGATCTATTCCTGAAAATGCATCAGATTCCAAGTGCATTTCTTTTGCCATTGACAAGTCTAAAGATATGCCTTCAATTGCTTTAGTTCCCTGACAGACATGGGCCAATTATAAGTACTTAAAAAATCTGAAGACATTGAAGAGAGGGAAAAAAAACTAGAAAAGGCAAAATATACCTTCTTTTTTGTCAGCACATTGTAGACATCTTTAGGATTCCATAACCTGCTCCGCTTTTCGAGCTCTGGCTCTTCACGAACAATGCTCCAACCCATTTCTTGTAATAAATCATGCATCTCCAACTTGTTGCGAGAAGCACGTACAAGAGACTTATCAATCAATGCACTAATAGTGTAACAAACTGAAGAATAACACCCATTTAAAATTTTTGTTGCATAGTTTCGGTCTTCTCCTCTGAAGAAACATGCGATATCAAGAAAAATATTCTTCTCTTCGTGGTCTAGCACGTCGTAGCTGAACCTCAGCACATTTTGAATATCTCCATTAGGAACATTTTGAAGTTTATTCAATGCACTATCCCAATCTTCCTTGCTTTTATCAAACAACGCACAACCCAGAACTTTGAGAGCTAATGGATTACCTTGTGCATAATTTGCTACCCTTTTCGAAAGCTCGACTCGATCATTTGTTGGACAATTCTTCTTGAAGGCATGAAAGCAAAATAATTGAAGAGCTTCATGATGGTTCAGTCCCTGAACCTTGTATATTTCATCAGCAACATTCTTAAGAACTTGCTTATCTCTGCTCGTTACGACGATTCTGCATCCAGGACCAAACAAATTGTGTTCTGTAAACAATAATTCTTGTAACTGCATTGCGTTATCAACATCATCAAGAACAAGAAGAGTCTTTCTGCGACCGAGTTGGTCCTTCAGAAAAGTATTTGGAGTTCTTGTATCAATATTTTCCTCCTCCAATAGTTTCGAAAAAAGTTTGTCTCGTAATTGAAGTAGAGAACAGCTTTTTAATTGTTCCCTAACGTTCAGAAGAAAGTAGGAACTTTCATATTGAGAGGAGATTTGATCAAATATAGCTCCAGCAAGAGTGGTTTTGCCTATGCCTCCCATGCCCCAAATCCCAAGGATACGAACATCCAACATTGGCAAGCACAATAAAGATTCAATTTGCTTGAGTCGCAAATCAATCCCAACCAAACCTCCTGACAGACTTGGAGATTTCTTCTGTAGTTTTTTCGAAATGTCGTTGACAATTTCCTCAATAAGTTTGGATTCAGGCCTACCAAATATAAATTTAAAAAAAAAAAAAACCTGTAAGTTCAAACTAGAATGAAATAAAAGAATATGCACACATAAGAACATCAAAATCTAAAAATACACATTTATGTGTAACCTAAATAATGTGCATATAAGTCTGGTGGTTCAAGTGATAAGAAGTATGGATTCCCTTAAATAAAGTTTTAGATTTGAGACTTGTGTATGGAAAAAAAAACGCTGGAAAAATTTAGAATTGCAAAAAGCAGGTTAAATTTGAATATTATAATCCAATTTCTAGAGTTGAAATAAATAACAAAAGGTCGCAAATGTTAGTAGTTTCTGATACTAATAAGCCTGAATAATTCAAGGCAGTGTGAATTTAAGTATATACGTACCTAGTGACAAGTGAATTCCACCCACATATATTAGCAACCTCTGTCATGGCAGTTCTCCAGCTCTCCACCTTCTCCATTCTGTCCTTCAAAAGTTCTTCATGTTTAGCAAATGCACATGCAAAGCTGCCACTTTGATTTCGTACGTGCATTGGATCTACTCGATAGAACACTGGTACAACAACTTGTCCATTCATTTTCTTGCACTCAACAATCTTCACAAGTTCATCTAAGCACCATTTGGAAAATGCATACTGCTCCGAGAAAATGATCACCGAGAGCTTTGATTGCTTGATTGCATTCGAAATGGAGGGCGAAATCTCCTCCCCTTTCTTAATTTCCTTATCTATGAAAGTCACAATCTTTTTCTTAATCAGAGCTGAATAAAAATGACTGACAAAATTTTGACGAGTATCTTCCCCTCTAAAACTAAGGAAGACATCATATTTTCCTTGAAATGTGGTTGATGGAGGCATGGTAGAAGTGAGAATTAATTATTCAAGACTCAAGAGTAGTACACTGAGGCTTAATTAACTATGAATTCTTGAATATAACAAAGGTTGGTATACATAGAGGTCTGAATGAATTGGTTCCTTTTATATTGCACAAACAGTTTGAAGTTTGATTCACCTGCCAATGTTATATAGCATTAATGGAAATAAGAGCTGCATTATGTCACTTTGACTATCAAATAAGTTGACCATAATTAACATGCAATTCAACAAATTAGATAATATTTGAGTGGCAAGCATAATAAATCAATTATTTTTAAGAGTATCATGAGATATAAAGTTTAAATTTTATTCCTCATAAGTAGTCTAAGTGGCAAAAGGATGGACATTCTCGATTCAAACCCTCCATCTCTCCTTTCTCTCTCTCCCTTATGGTATTAAAAATTAACAATCTCTACTAGTCGTTAAAAAGAAATTGTAATATTCATTTTCACCTTATTGAAATATTATGTAGTTAGATCATCTAATTTCTCTAATTAAATAATTAATGAGAACCGTTCAAAGATAATTTTTTAAAAGAATATTAAGAAATAAAGGATTAATTTATTAAATTAATGTCCACATCATTTAAAAAAGTTATTGCTTCATATTATTTAGCTCATTATTTGTACATCTCCATATTAATAAAAATAAATAAATATTATTATAAAATCCATATATAGTCTTTTCTTGATGGCCTTCTACCAAGTCATGCATAGCAATAACTTAAACTGAAGAACGTTGCAGCATGGAGTGGGTTGATCCATTCAAAACGAAGAACATGACCATATATATATATAGCAGCCATACTCTGAAGCCTTCAATTTGCTGCCAATGCCATCAAGTGAAGTGTGACTGTAGCATAGATCAAAAGTTTGAAACTTGAATTCATAGGTATTATTTACCTTTGCTTGACCATTTATAAAAACCAAGACCACACACAACAGAAAGACCATATTTTGCTTTGAATTCAGAAACGCAAAATATATATATATATATATATCAAGACAAATAAATAGGCCAAAAAATATTAAACATTATCTATAGATGATTTCAAAATTGGGATAAGGGTCAAATTCCACCTTTAACTTTACCCAAAATTCACATTTGATCTTTATGGTTTTTTTAATTACAATAGGATTTTTAAAAAAAAATTTGATTATATTGAACCCTTATTTAAAAGATTATTAAAACTAGGTTCTATAGATAAAAATAATTAATGTTAACAGATGATTAATAAAAATTGGTTCAAATAACAAAGAAAATTAATGAAATTTCTTTTAAAATGTATATATGTCATGTTTGAAATTTTTTCTATAAATATTTTTCAAAAAATTTTTTAAAATTTTAAAAAGTTAAAAATTATTTTCTATAGACTTAAGGAAAACTAAAAATTTCACAATCAAGTGAGATACTTTTCAAAAAAAAAAAAAAGAATTTTCTATAAACTTAATAATTTTGAAAAAAAAAATTAAAATTTAAAACTTTTCTATAGATTTAAAAAAAATTACTAAAAAATTAAAAAATTTTACAATCAATGAATAAAAATTTTAAGAAAATTATAAAATTTTCTATAAACTTAGAACATTTCTTAAAATATTTTTTATAAATTTTAAATTTTTTATGAAATATTACTATATACTAAACAAATGTTACAAAAATTTAAAAATTTTACAATCAAATGATTTACATTTTATTAAAAAAAAATTTATTAATTTTTTTGTTAGTGGGACTAATTTTTTATTCAAATGTTAAAATTATTTTTTTTAGTTCATAAAACTTGACTATAAAAATGCTTAAAAGAAGAGTCAAATATAATCTAAATTTGAAAGAAAAAGATTCTATTAAGACAATATATATATATATGAATTTTATGATAAAGTTGAAAGTCGAATTTGATCCTTACCCCTTTGAAATTACTTCAAATTTTGTTTTTGATGTTATATAATTTTTATTTGAATGAGTTTCATACATACATTTAATAATTTATAAATTATTGAGGGTATTAAATTGTTGGCGGCCAAACGGCTATGTTGTGTTTGTCATATCTTGATTATGCTGCTATTAATAATTCCTGTGACGGAAGTCAAATCTAAATTCTAAAAGAAAGAGTCAAAGAACGAAGAAAATTCTAGAAGTGTAAATAATAAAGGTTCAGACTTTTTCTTAACACCGTTGAAAGTCAGTAATCAAATTAACTATGTACATAGTGGGGGCTAAAAAAAAAAAAAAAAAAAAAAAGGTCACAGACAGGGGCGGTTATGGGCCAATTTGAACTTGAAATTGGAAAGAGAGTGGTCCAGTCTAATCTGGGACTGGAACTGGCCGAAATTTGAAACCGGCCTCAAGCTGGCCCAGAATCAGAGAGATCTGGTTTAGGGCTGGTTCATCTCCAAATGGCATTTATGATTGATTTCAGTCCAATTCACTCTTTTATGAAACCATTAACCAACAATTTCAAACTAAAACCAATCCATTCACAGGACACCTTTTTATAGTTATGTGTTTTTGTTTACTTTTAATTTATAATTATTGTGTGATTTTAAAATTTATAATTTTTATTATAAAATATGTTAGTACCTTATTCATTATTATTTTTAATTTTTATTAGTTTCTTATAACATAACATTAATATACTATGAATTTTTTTTAATAATAATTTTTTTTCAGCAATTTCACATCCATTTAATTAGTATGACTTCATAATAAATTGAACAAATATTATTTTGTAATAATAAAAATATTATTTTTTTAAAAAATTTCAAATTTATCTAAAATTCTCACGGCAATTAGCTAGTTTGATAGTAAATGATTTGAAATATGATGTTATCATTAATTTTTATATTATATTAATGTTATATTACTAAAAATTAAGAGATAATATCACTAATGAGTCCATTTTGGCCCATTCTTTTCTTTTTTGGCATGCCTTCTTTTTATTTTTTAAAAATAGCTTTTGCATTTTCATCTTATGATTTTGGCGATTTCTATGTTTTCATTTTTTGCTCTTTTCTTTAAGCTTAAAAGCCATTTCGTAGAGAGAATAAACCATAATTCTTTTCCAGTTGCATTCAAACTTAAGAGTCACCACCAACGCATGATCCTTAGATCTACTTCTTACCATGCCTCCTCCAAACCGGATGATGAGGATTTAATTGCTAGGATTCGCAGGTTGAGCATATGATTAGAGAAGAGAAGACTTTGGTAGCTTTTAAGCTTGTTAATGTATACTGTGAACTTATTTTCACACATTTATCCATCATCGAATCACAAAAGTATATTAATTTTCAATTTATATTTAATAATTTTACATTCTCTTATTTAATTTGAAGGGGTCTCCAGTGTTTTTGGAGAAATCACATATTCTTATAAGGTGTCTCTAGTGTTTTTCCATTCTCTTATCTATTCAGGTTTTAGTTGTTCAATTTATAGGTTATTTTGTGAATTTTTATGATATTTCATGTGAAGTAAAATATTTTATTTTATTTTATTTTTATTTTTATAATAGCGTTGTTGATAATATGTTCTCCATAATTTACATATATTGTCCCATTGATTTGAAGGAAGCAATCTCTATCATAATTTTTGCTTCTCTAAGATGTGTGGATATACTAGAATTGATGGATGTTCATAAGCATTTTATAGCAAAATATGGGAAAGATTTGTCTCTGTAACTGTTGAATTACATCCAAACTGTGGTGATAGCTGCTTGGTAAGTTGATGTGTTGTCAATAATAAATCCATAGTTTATTGTCATTGATAGTCCTTTTATATATTTCTATGTAATTCTTTTGTTTTTCCCAGATTTTTACATGTCTGATGCACAATAAGAACATGCTTTGGTTGTTGAACATCTTTCTCCAAGATTGGCTGCTCTTTGAATTGAACTTTGTCCAGGATATATGAGTAAAGGCTGCTTTGGGAAGATTTACTTTCGATTGTTATTTTTTGTTACTTGTATTTTTTTCAATATGCTTTTAATGAGAAAAATTGTTTTTGATTGATGTTTTTGTTGTTTTTTCATTTTTTTTTATTTTTTCGATTGTTGTTTTTTTTTTTAGTGTTGTTACTTTTTGTTGCTCTTTATTCTTCAATATTGTTGCTTTTTATTTTTATTTTTTTGTTTTTGTTTTTATTTTATTTTTTTTGTTAATGTTACAAATACACCATAAAGATCATAAATATGTTACATATTGATGATCAATAACTATCAAATAATTTTTTAAAAAAAACTTATTAGACATTTTAATAAACAAATCAAAGTAAAAAAAAAAATCCTTATTCTTTAAGAACATAAAAGGGGAAAATTTTGTTTATTGCTTGTTGTTACAATAGTTGAACATATTTATTACTTGTTTTTACAACAATTGAAGATGTTTAGTTCATAATCATTCATTTGGAAAAGAAAAAAAAAACAGAGGAGAAAAAAATGCTGAGTAAAAAAAAAGAAAATGCTAAGAAAAAAATACCTTAAAATTAGAAAAAAAAATGCTAAGCAAAAAAAATGAAAATAGTACCTTAAAATAGAAAAAAAATGTTGTGAAAAAAAAACGTTGAGTAAAAAAGATTAAGATGGTAGAAAAAAATGTTGAACAAAATAAAAACGTTGAGAAAAAAATGAAAATAGTAGAAAAAAATGTTGAGAAAAAATAAATTAGTCCTTTCTATTAGGTCAAAAAAATGTTTAAAAAATTGGCCCTTTTTTTATTAGCTAAAAAAAAGAAAATTAATTAAATAGAAAAAGGGACACTAAATGTTGAGCAAAAAAACAAGATGAAGATAGTAAAAAAAATGTTGATAAAAAAAATATTGATAAAAAAAATTTGATGAAGACAGTATAAATAAATATTGAGCAAAAAAACACTGAGATTAAAAGATGTTACCCTAAAAATAAGGAAGGAAAGAAAAGTAATCCATATTTAAAAGGAAAATGGTTAGGAAAGTTAGTTTTGAAAAGAAAAAGTTAGTTTTAAAAATATTTTTGATTAACGAGATTTTTTATAATATTTTTGATTTTTAATCTATTTATGAAAAAATCTCAAAACTTAACTCTATTAGTTACCATAGTATTAAAACGCAAATTATATCATAGACCCATGTCGATATTGCAATATAGATCAATTGTTTATTATACATGTGAAGCTTTATTTTTTAACACTTTCTGTTTTTTTTAATGCTTTTTTTTTTCTTTGCGTATCTCTTATCTTTTTTTTTCTCTTCTTATGTGTGTCTCTTCCTTCTTTTTTCTTTTTTCTTTTTTCTTTTTTCTTTTTATGTGTAATAGATTAAAATTCTTTTGGAATGATTAGAAATTTCTTTTTATGTGTAATAGTTTTCAAGATTTGAAATTTCTTGTTTTAGAGTGCGAAAATTAGTGTTCTTTGCTTGATGTTGATTTCGTTCTTGATTGGTTTTTATTTGAATAAAATTGAACATGGTTGCTTTCGGTGTTCTCTTGTCTTTGATGCATCGTTTGAGTGAATCATTCTTAATTGTGATGTGGGTTGTAACAACATTCTCGTCCATCTCTTTTTATTTGTGGTTATTTGTGAATTCTTCTGGTCTTCCACTGATAGCCACCAGACAATTATATTTTCTCAATATTACCTTCATTTTCAATTTCCATAGCGAGAAGTTTCTCCCATTAAATTTTTCAATCTTATACTTCGCTGTCATTGCTTATATCACTATTCACAAATTAGATGCTCTGATACCATTTATTGTTAAAATTGAGGATCATATTATGAATGAAATAGAATAAATTGCAGCTAAAATAATTGAAATGATAAAATTGAAGAGAATATTAATACAACTTTGAGAAATATTGCATAAGTAAATAGAGTCTAAACGATTGTACTAAAAAATCAATGCAAGGCAAATTTACAAGAAAGTGTAGTGGGTCACAATGATTCACTTAAGTACCACACTCGTAGACAAAATTTTATTAGAATAAGTAATTTAATAGCACAATAATTTGTGACAAATAAACCTAATAATAGCAACAAGAAATATAACACACAAATTTAACATGGAAAACCTCAAATAAATCAGGAAAAAACTACAAGCAAAACTAGAAAAATTTTACTATGAAAAATAATAAAAGTTACAAAATATTTATCTTTATACTCCAAGGAAAATACAATAAAATTCTCTCTTAATATAAGAGATAACCCACTCTCTATATATTTTTCTTCTCAAGGGATTATTTACAATTTCTCACTAACTCACTAACTCTTACTAACACAATGCTCACATAGCACACTCCCTTTCCATTGGTATGCTTGCATTTTATTTGCTTGTTTTGTATTTTTGTTGTCATGACTATCTGTAGCCATGAATGATTATTTTTTCAACAAAATGTTGCTGCACCAACAGCATTTAGTGAGCAACTTTTAACTTGTTTTTTTTTTTTAGTTGCACGGAATTTAGTGCAGCCATATTTTACCTTTTAACACCTTTTTTTTTTATAACAATTCCTTTTTATTTAATTAAAACTTATTATATCACACTAAATATTATATTATTTAGGCCTAATGATCTAAAATTCCGAACCCATTTGACTAGTTGCAATTTTAGATCACTTTTAAAATCTTGGAAAAAATATCCCAATTTGTTAAATCTATAACAAATATAGTCCAAAATTAATTTTGATCAAAATTAAGTATAGAGGTGCTAACGTGACATTTTAGATGACAATATCTATGTGAGGACTGTTGCTACATAAACTACAAATTTGTATAAAAAGGCCAAACATTTTTTATTTATAGCAATTTTATCCCAAAATTTTAATTTTAATATAAATATTTTAATTTTTCTAAATACATTTATTTTTATTTTTATCAAACATGCAAAAATTTTACATAAAATATAAATTTTTTTTATCACCAATTGCCAACATCCCCACTTGCAAGGAGCTGTTGCTGCTCATCAGGCTAATTTAATTTAATTTTTTATCACCTACAAATATTTACACAATTCATTTTTATTTTTTTATTTTTGGTTTTAGTTCACAATTTAATGAAAATGAAGTTTTTTTTTTGTCATTCAAATAAATTTGATGTTCTCTATGGATTATTTTTGAGACCAAAGATGGGTATAAATATAGAACAAGACTAACATTTTGATGAAGTAAATGATCTTATCGTAAAAAACTGTCGTATTTTATTGCAACAAAGTTTAATTACACAATTTCAATAATTTTTTGAATTTGAAATAAAACATATTTTTATTAAGTTATATGTTTGTGTTGAAATAGGAACTAGAAGAGAGAATAGGAGGCATGGAAGAGTTAGAGAAGGAGATTCGAAAATGGATTAAATTATTAATATACAAAATATTAATATGTATTTAATTTTAATAAGCCTTTTAGTTATATTTATGTAAATATTATTTTATTTTGAAACAATTTATTAATTAAAAATTTAATAATTAGAACAATGTATTTTAACGTTAAATGTAAATTGTATTTTTATATTTTTATAAATAATAAAATAATTGATAATTTAAGTATTGTAGTTAACTATTAAATACTCCATATTTAATAGTAAAATGTAATTTATTTAGAAAAATTAAAACATTTAGGATAAAATTGCTACAAATTGAAAATGTGGCTATTTTATGCAAATATGTAGTTTATGTGGTAGTAGGTTCCAAGTCAATTGTGCCACTTAAGATGCCATGCTAGCAATTCCACACTCAATTTTTATCAAAATTAATTTTGGTTTATATTTGCTACAGATTTCCCAAATTGGGACATTTTTGCTAAAACTTTAAAAGTGAGCTAAAATTGCAACTAGTCAAATAGGTTTGGATTTTTTAGACTATTAGCCCTATTATTTATTAATTTACATATTTTTATTTATCACTATTTCTTATATGAAAAATAATCTCATATATCCTCAAGTATACTCAAATTATCAATTGAATCTAATTTTCTCATGCCGTATCAATTTATCATATCAACTTTTCAAATTGTTTTAGTTATTCCCAAACAATTATCCACTTATTTTTTATCAAACACTTATTTTTCTTTTCATTTTCATAAAAAAAAATCAAGTCATAAAAAGATCCACTTGATGAGTAAATGTAAAAATTGAAATAATTTATTGAATGTATTTGGCATAAATAAATTCAAAAAATTTTATATAGTTTATTTGTAAATTTCAATTTTCACTACATGAAAGTAAGAAATTTTGTAGCACATAACTCCGTGACAAACTTGAGACTGCGATAGATTTAGTCCGTTATTATTATTATTATCACAATCATAATCACAGATATTTAATCATAAATTTGTGATTTAATAGAATTTAATAAACACTTGCATCCCTCTTGTTTGAAAATTAAATTTTTATCTCTGTTAGTTATTATTTAATTAACAATTTAAGTAGTTATGCTAGGGTTTTGTCATTTTTTGTTAAGTGATGTGTTAAAAAACTAATATACTCATTCAAATATGAAAAGACTAAATCGTCCATAAAACAATAATTTCCAAAAATGAAAAAACTAAACTAGTAACTAAATGCCTAAAACACAATTTCAAAAACAAATAAAATTCTTTTTTTTTTTTTCTTAAAATCCGTAAATCCATCAACATTTCTTTTATCCCCAATAAAATCCATCATTCACAAACCAACTACAATAAACACAAAAAGCAACATCAACCCAATGAATACAAGAGCAATTGCTACAATAATCTTTATATAGCTCGCAACAGTGTCAAGTTGCTTTACCTTTCAATATAGCAACTTTTTTTCCTCTTTCAAAGATCGAATATCGTCCTCCATTTTACTTATCTCCATAGCATGTCTCTCATACAAATTTTCCTATTTGACCCTTTCATCAATGTTGTATTTTCTCGAACATTTGATGGTGTACACCAACCCAACCACACATATACACCATCTTCATAAGACTAGTATAATCTATTCTTATTTTTAGTATTCTCACAAATTCTCACTATAACTCTTTTTCCACAACCACATTTTATATTCATATATCGTAGTCTTTCCTTCCCATCCACTTCCAAAATTGCTTGCCGAAGACATTATTTTTCAAATAAAAAAATTAGTTCAATAACTTTAATATCATATTCACATGGAATTTCTCCGATTAAGATGGGTTTTAATATCATACTAACATGAAGAAATTTCTCCTTCAACCAAATCATATTTAAACCCCATTTTATCCAAAAAAAAAAAAAAACTGTAACTCTGAAAAATTTCAATTCAACCCTAAAAAACAAAAGAGAATATATCAACTTTAAAAATAAAATAAAACAATTACATACATGTAATTTTCAATTTTTTTATCGTTGTCAATCAATTTGTACTCGTGAACATCAGGATTGGAATGAGATGGAGACGAGGAGGAATTGAGGCCTACTTCAAAGAATACGATACATTGAAGTGAAAGAAGAGGTTAGCTTTTTTTTTTTTTTTTTGTGATTATTGTCGTTCTTAGCACCATAAAAAAAAATGACAACATTTCACATAAGGTTAATTTTTGTATTTAAAACAAATCTTAGTTTTGACCAACTAATTTTTGAAGACTAACATCAATTTTCTTGTAAACCCCAACATAACTCCTTTATTGTTAATGGAATAGGAATTGAGGAAGTAAATATTTGATTCTCGAATAAGAGAGAGGTAATATTAATTAGGTCAAATCTCGGAAGATAAATGTAATTTGCTCACACATAAAAAATATACTATAAAATAAAAAGAAAAAAAGCGAAATAATCCCACATCTCTCTCTCCTTCTTGGTCAAGATGTTCAAAGGGTCAGAGATGTACAAAACATCAGTTCTGCATTGTGGCAAAAGAAAGCCCTTCCCTGAAGTCCTAGAAAATTGAGTTCTATAAACAAAATGAATGCTATTGAACAGGTCTCCCTCGGTACATCCTCAGCAGCAAACAAATAACTTTCTGAGTGCTCTCCAATTGCCGTCAACACTATGACTTCCGCTAGATTGTAGATCAAGCTTCATTTTTGGAGTCCTTGCCCAGCAAAACTTCTTCCTCAGCACTCTCTTGGCCAGATCATCAAACCACTTGCCTACAAGGAGAATAAATGACACAATGCTCAGAAAAATCACAAACCATTTGCCTGTAAGGCAGCAATAGCAGCACAAAAGATTGTGAGACGGGCATCGAAGAGAATAAAAATGCAGCAGCACTAAGTAATTGAATAGTAGTAACCAAACAGACAAAAAAAAGTCCCAGCATGCAGCAACAATTCTGCAGCAATATCACCCTAGAGCTATAACAAAAAACAACATTTACAAAGCCATGGAAGAGTGAACTTTATCCAGGAACAGAGATGAAAGAAATACTTGGTGACTGTCTAAATCATCTATTGTTCTAAAGACCCATATGACTTGCCATTTGCGTTGCTTTAAAATATTAACGAATTGTCACATATCATAAACCTTAATAAATCTTGGAGGAAGTTCCAAGATTTTAACATTCAACTTTTTACAGCAGTAGGACACCGCACTTCTTGACCTTGCAATGCTTTTGAAGTTTCCTCCACCTCTGTGGGTAGAACTGGAATGAAGCATTTGAATATTTATTCAACCAATCTTCTTCTTTGTCTGAATCACAGCCTTGCATTGCTTTGATACAAGGATCATACCACAACAACACTCGATCTGACTCATCTAAGTGCAGATCATCGACAAAACACACCCAGTTGAAAAAAATGTCTCTGTCTTCATTGTCATTACTTCTGAACTGGCATTCGCATTGAAATCTGTTGATCCGCCAATCAATTGATGGGTCCTCAGATGAAAAGACAATGCAGAAAGCAATTCCCTGGAACTGGTTCCAATTTGAGGGCAACTGCATGCTGACTGAAGATCCTACTTTTTGATCATTGAAACATTCTGGTACTTCGCTTCCTGAAAACAGAATTCTCACCTGATCCTGATACTCGTGAAACTGCAATGTAGAAGACCAAAAAAATATATATATATTTTTTCAGATACTGAGAGAAAGAGAGAAATGTAACAAGGTAGAGGGTTTCGAACTAGTAATCTCAGAGTCTTAGAAAATGACTCTAGAACAATTGAACACAAACTTAATTGGTTTACCTTCGTTGTCAGAAGTTGAACCACAGACTGAGCATTTGCATTGATTTCCCTGAAATCATTTTGATCCAGTTTAAAGAAATTTGTGATATTCAAATTCAAGAAATTGCATCTGATGCTACTTGAGACGTTTTCCATTGATTTGCAGTCATAGGCCTCTAACACTTTTAGAGAATTTGGAAGCTCAGGTATATGCCTTAAACTCTTGCAGTAACTCAAGTAAATTGAACGCAGCTGAGAGAGATTATGGATGCTGCTTGGAAGGCTGACAAGCTTCTTGCAATCATCAAGCTTCAATTCTTTGAGGCAATTTAGCTGTCCGATTGTTGAAGGCAAATCATGAATAGCTGTTCCACTCAAATGAAAATGTTCCAAAGACTTCAAATTGCAGATGCTGTAAGGAATCATTTTGAAACTTTCACAGTAATCTAAATAAAGACACGCAAGATGATCCATAGGCTCCAAGATTTCTGGAAAATTCTCGAGTTTTGAGCATCGGGACAGAGCAAGAATTTCAAGAGATTTCAGCCTACAAATGCTGCTCGGAAGAGTTGATAGCTTGTTGCAGCTTATCATTTCCAAGATTTCAAGTCTTGTGAGAAACTCTATCGATGAGGGAACTTCCTTAATGGAAGTCTCGCTAAGATATAGCTCTCGTATATAGATTGAAACCTGTGGAAACTTTGTGATATTTGAGCAACCTATAAGCCAAATAACTTCAAGATTCTTCAGCTTCTGAACTGATTGAGGAAGTTCTTTTATTCCACTCCTGCACAGATGCAATTCTTCTACTTCTCCTGAAATATCTGGACATTTTTTCAGATTAGAGCAGTATGAAATATCAAGAACTCGAAGTAGTTTCGAATTGATTCTGCTTGGAATATGCTTAAGACTTTTGCAAAGTCTGAGATTAAGGTATTCAAGTTTGTCAAGTTGTTGAATAGATGAGGGCAGCTCAACTAAACTTTTACAGCCTTCAAGATCGATACTCTCAACATTTTTTGCCTCTGACAAATCTGGAATTTTAGTCAAGTGCTTGGAATAAGAGAGGCCTATATGTGTCAAATTCATAAGCTCCTGCAAGGAAACAAGAATGATAGTTATACTGACAATTCCTGTGAAGAGTGAAACAACATGCACATTAAGCTATTGCCACATACCTGCACTCCAGTCCAAAGTTTCTCAATGCTGCTGTGTGGGAGCTCAAGCACAACAAGATTTTCTGCACAAAATTTTATGGGCAATGATTTTGAAGGGAATTTGTGCCAATGGAGATACCTCAGCTCATCAGAAAGAGATTGAAGGCCACGGCGAGGAAGGTGCAGTTTATCTTTGCTGCCTATGGAGGAACTTGACATGTAAAATTTAAGTATTCTTAGATGATCCATGCATGCGAAAGCATCAGATTCTAAGTGCATTTCTCTTACTGCAGATAATTCTAAAGATATGCCTTCGATTGCTTTAGTTCCCTGATAGCCAAGGGTAAATATTAAGTACTTGACAAGAAAAATCTGATGCCATTACACTGAAGAAAAATAAACACTAACATTGATAGCAAGTTTACCTTCTTCTTTGTCAGTACATTATAAACATCCATAGGATTCCACAGCCTGCTACGCTTTTCAAGCTCTGGTTCTTCACCAACAATGCTCCAGCCCATTTCTTGTAATAAATCATGCAACTCTATCTTTTTGTGAGAAACACTTAGAAGAGACTTATCAATCAACGTACTTATAGTGAAACAACCTGATGAATAACATCCATTTAATATTTTGGTTGCATAATTCAAATCTTCCCCTCTAAAGAAACATGCGATATCAAGAAATATATTTTTCTCTTCATAGTCTAGCCCATCGTAGCTCAACCTCAGTACATTCTGAATATTTCTATTCAGAACATTTTGCAATTTATTCAATGCACTCTGCCATTCTTCTTCACTTTTATCGAACAAAGCACAGCCCAGAACTCTAAGTGCTAATGGGTTACCTTGTGCATAGTTTGCCACCCTTTTCGAAAGATCCATTCGATCATTTGTTGAAGAATTTTTCTTGAAGGCATTCAGGCAAAATAGTTGAAGAGCTTCATGATGGTTCAATCCCTGAACCTTGTATATTTCATCAGCAACATTCTTAAGAACTTGCTTATCTCTACTCGTTACAATGATTCTGCTTCCAGGGCCAAATAAATCGTGTTGTCCGGGCAGTAATTCTTGTAATTGCATTATATTTTCAACGTCATCAAGAACAAGAAGAATCTTTTTGCAACTAAGCCGATCCTTTATGCAAGTTCTCCCTGAAAAATCTATAATTTCCTCCTCCAATAACTTTGAAAAAAGCTTGTCTCGTAATTCAACAAGCAAACTTCTTTTCAGTTGTTCTCTAACATTCACAAGAAAGTAAGAAGCTTCATATTGAGTAGAAATATGATCAAATATAGCTCCGGCAAGAGTGGTCTTGCCTATGCCTCCCATGCCCCATATTCCTATGGTACGAACATCCAACATCTCCAAGTGCAATACAGATTCAATATGCTTAAGGCGTGAATCAATTCCAACCAAACCTGTACAATAATAACTTGGAGATGTCTTGTTTAATTTTTTGGAAATATCCTTGACAATTTCTTCAATAAGTTTGGACTCTGGCCTGCCAAAATATAAGGGTTAATGCATGTTCCTACCATCAAATTTATTCATTTACACCAATATATTCTAACTTTAAAAGTGTGGAATGGAGTGTGCCAAGCCGTGTTGACGTGCAAGATTAATAACACAGCTAAAAATTAAAAAATTAAAAGCTAAAAAATTAACAAATTAAAAAAATTGACAAAGCCCACCGTTTTTTATTTCGTCTAATTCTAACTTGCAATACTCTTATTTTTCATTTCCAAAACAAGTTCCCCATTTAGATCTTCAAGTTTCCATATACACATATAAAAGTAGGCTTTACAAACAAACCCAGCTTTTATGGCATATTCATGAATCACCTCAGCCATAGCAAATGCACCCAAATCAGTGCAAACCGATAACACAACAAGAAGTGCTTCACAACCGCTCACTTTAATTGACCCAAACAACTCCATCGCTTCCTCGTGCCATTCAGATCATGCATAACTTGAAATCAAAGATATTCAAGTCACAAGATCTGGCTCTAATCCTTTAGATTCCATCCTTCGAAAAATCTCAAGTGCACCTTTCCAATCAAAATTAAATGCATAACCTGAAACCATTTTATTCCACAAAACATAGGTTCTAACACTCATTTTATCAAACACATGGCGAGCATCCCTCATGCTACCAAGTTTTGCTTGCATTCCAATCAATGCATTCCCAATATGAAGATGACTCTCCAAACCCATCTCTAAGACATGACCATGAATTATTTTACACAATTTAAATGTACAAGTATAAGCTCAAGCCTTTATAACCAAAGGGAAAGTGAAACCACCACCAAAAGTTACCATCTTTCTCATTCTAACATAGCATTCATTAGAAACATTAGCTCTCAAATTTAAATCTAAGAAAAGAGGATAGATTTGAACTCAAAAGGGTTGTGTCCAATACGGAGAGTTGAATTACAACAACACGAAAATGTATAGAGATCAAATTAATTGTAGCAATCTACTGTTTAATTGATAGAAATTTTTATAGTTACTTATACAACTGCCAATCTAACTTTAATAAATTAAAAACAGAAAGGATGCTAATGAAGGGTAATGATATTTAAAATATATTTCTTTAATTTTTAATTAAAAATTTTATTACAATTGATATTCAAAATATATTTCTTTAATTTTTAATTAAAAATTTTATTACAATTATTTATAATTTAAATATTTATTTACTTGTAGTTTGACATGACTGGATAAAAAGCTGCACTAGAGGTATATTAATGCAACATATTATTGGCTTTCTAGAATTTTTAATTTATAGATTAATTGGAATCTAATTAAAACTTTAACAAAATAAAATATAAATTTACTCTGGAAATTCATTTGTCATTTTTCTTCCGGCTAATAATTATTTTATAAATTTTATAATGAAATAATTAGTGCCAAAAGAATTTTTTAAGAGAATTTGTTATATATAATATATTTTAAGATAAGTTGTTATATATTTTAGGCCGTTAATAAAAACTAAAGACAAATTGATCATTACTATTTGAGACAATTTTAAAAATTGGGAATTTAATTTTGGTGTTGAAGGTAAATTCTTTTTCTTTTAATGTAACATTAATTTGACAAAATAAATAAAATATAAGGTAGTAATTTATCACAAAATAAAGAAAATATCAAAAATTAATATTATAAGGTACTAACGTTTTCTTTTTGTAGAAAGCAAAAATAAATACTATTAAAATGCAACTTACTACATCAATGTTATAGCACGTGTCTTTTTTTTTTTTTTTCTTTTTCTTTTTTATAATAGTGCAAAACACAAATATCAACTTATCACAAAATAAATTATGAAATGTAAATGAAAATTAATATAAAAATGCAAATGAAAATTAAATATAAATTATACCTATCTCAACATATAAAATAAAAAGGAAATTTAAATGAAAATTAAATATAAATTAAGAAAAATTAATATCATTCCCTAAGATTTGATTAAAATCACTAATCTGTCATTATATTTTTAAAAATTAACTAATAACTCCCTTATATTTGATTTTTATTAATTATTTTGCCTTTCGCTGACTAAATATCTCTCAGATTTGATATTTTTATTGTAAATTATAAATTTGATGGGGTATTTAATTAGTAGAAGAAAAAATTATTAATAAAATCAAACATGAAATGAAATGATATTTAATTGACTTTTGAAAATATAAAAATAAGAACTAAAAAGGTGATTGTAATTTTTCCATAAATTAATTACTATATCATAATATTTGATATCTGCAGTTAAGTTTTAGTAATCACAAAATACAAATAAATGCTCACATGATATAAATATTTTTCACCAAATTAGAGCAATTGTTGTGACATCAAGCGGTAAGATTTAAGAAAAAAATACATATTTTTTTGTTATCAATTAAATTAATAATATCTGATGTGTTTTAAATTCTACTATGCTATATAATACACGCGAGTGCAGGAGGCAGCTGTGATATGCATGTACGACTACGTACCTTGTGACAAGAGAATCCCACCCGCAGATATTAGCAACTTCTTTGAGGGCAGCTCTCCAGCTCTCGACCTTCTCCATTCTTCCTTTCAGCAGCTCCTCATGCTTAGCAAATGCACATGCAAAACTTCCACTTTGATTGAGTACATGCATCGGGTCTACTCCATAGAACACTGGCACAACAATTTGTTCGTACATTTTCCTGCATTCAAGAATCTTCACAACTTCATCTAAACACCACCTCGAAAATGCATATTTCTCTGAGAAAATAATCACCGAAAGCTTCGATTCTTTGATTGCTTTCGAAATCGAGGGTGAAATTTCCTCTCCTGGCTTAATTTCTTTATCCATGAACGTTAAAATTTTTTTCCTGTTCAGAGCTGCATAGAGATGACTTACAAAATTATCACGAGTATCCTCGCCTCTAAAACTAAGAAAAACATCATATTTTCTTTGATAAGTGGTTAAAGCGGCCATGGTAGAGGTGAGAATTAATTTTTCACGAGTAATAATGGTGTAGTAAGGCTGAATTGTGAATTCTGAATATAACGAAGGTCCATATATATATACACACACAGAGGAGTCTGGAGTATTGAATTGGTTGCTTAATTATGTAAACATAGCTACAGCTAATATCAGGTCCACCTTTGCAAATTTTTTTCCCCTACGGCTACGGCTAGCTAGCATTAAATGAGTTAGAGAATATAGCTTAATAGTGACGTTATTTGCCCATCAATATTGAATTTATTTACCTTAATTACTACATAATTTTTTTTTTATTTTTTAAATCATCATTATTCCCCATTTACTAAACTCTTAAAATTAAGTTTGATTTAGATTCAACCGTAAAAGTGATAAAAATATTTTAAAAATTAATTTAATAAAACTAAATATATAAACCGTAACTCAAATTTGCTATTGTTGCTATCTCATAGAGACCACAAAAAAAAATAATGTTAACAAAGAAGAAAATATATATCTTTACCAAGAGTGGATTACCATATTTATTTTTAATGGGACTTAAAGTATTAAATTTTAGGATGTGAGGAGAGATTTTAAACATAGGAATTTCAGTTATCCATAAATAGTTTAAATAATAAAAAATATAAATTTTTAAATGTAGAAAGTAAGATTCGAATTCGGTTCCTTCTGTTATTTTTTATTTTAAAAAATTAAACAATTTAAACTCTATTAATGAAAAAAAACATCCCCACCACAAGTTATCAAATTGACATTCTTAATTGTGATTAACCCACTCACTGAAATTTGTCTCTAGTTGTCCCAGCAAGTTAATTATGGTAAACAACGTAGTTGAAATTTAAGTTTCTTGCAAGGCCACCCAACTGTTACCATATAATTGGTGTTCAACCGTTCAAAAGGGTGGAGTAGTCTTATTATGAATTGTTCTTTGTCGTTGCCTTCAATCTACTGCCATTGCACTCAGAAGCGCTGGAGTATTTTTATTTCTGTTGAATTAAGATCCTCTCATATTTTGATATCATATGAGTGCCATTTGCCCTCAGTAGCGCTGGGGCATATTTGCCATTGCACTCAAACATGTTTTATCATATTTCTGCACTCTGTTTTACGGTTGGAGAATTTTGATCTGTTGGCATTGCTGTGCACTGTGTTTTGTGGTTAGGGAGAATTTTTATCTGTTGGCACTGTTTTAACCTGTTGGTATTACTGAACTATATTGTGTGTTACAAATAAAACCATAGCACCCAAAAAACAAAAAAAAGTAGTAACACACATTGCTACTCATGATGTCTACAGTGACATCACGAATAGTTTATTATTTTTATTTTTTAGACTTTTTTTTAAATTTAATTTTTTTTGAATTTTTTCGAATATAAAACCAAAATTACATATAAATAAACCCGTTATTCAATAATTTAAACATTTATAGCATATAATTTTTTTTTTAATAATGTAATGATAAGGGCTAAATTGGATCCTCACGTTTTACCCTATTGGAACTTTAATTTTATAAGTTAAGACCATATTGAACTTTTACTGAGTACAATTAAGTCATGTAACTTTTTTTAGTATAATTAAATTTTGTAACTTTTTTTTGTACAATTAAATCCTATAGATTAATAAAAAAATAATAATTTTAAGGGTTACTAACAAATAAAATTGATAATTTTTAATTTATATATATAAATATATATATATATATAACACATAATTATAAGGTTTTAAAAGTTTTTTAACCTATAAATATATTTTTTAAAATTTTAAAAATTTTACAATTAAGTGATATCTATTTTAAATAAATAACCAATTTTATTCATTAATATAGACAGTAAATTGATAATTGATGTAAAATTTAATTTTAATAATTGAATTAAAAAAGTTTTATAGCCAATGAAAAAAAAAACTAAAGAGCATTATGGTCTTTTTATCAAGTCCCACAAAACATTGTAGTCTTGAGGGACTCGACACAAAATAGTTGGCCCGGCTTCAAAAAATTTCAATATTTTATTTTTGGACGAAAATATGAATCATGATGATTCGTTACACGATAATTTTTTTTTTGAAATTTTATTTATATCTCATATACAGGGTTGTGCTCCATCAACTAAGATGATGAATATTCTTGTTGCAATTAGGGATGTATATGGGTCCTAAAGAATTTGAACTGTCTTAAAAAAGTTAAATAAAAAATTTTCAAAACTGAAAATATTTATTGATTATTTAATTTTTTTTTCAAATTGAACTGTCCCGAAAATATTTATTAGAGTGGATTCAAAGAATATAAGTTTTTTAATTTGAGAAACAAACCGAACCGTTCCTAAAATATTTATTAGAATAGATCCAGAGAATATGAGTTTTTTAATTTAAGAATTGAACCAAACCGTCCCAAACTGCCGATTTATATATATAAAGTTGATAATTAATTATAATATATATTACAAGTAAAATTTAGTATCATTTTAATAATTAATTATATTTAAATAATTTATTTTAGACAATCTATTATTAAAACTTAACTTATACTATGTGACATTTTAAATACAAATTAATTATTTATTTAAAATAAAATAAATACAATTATTAACTAAATTTTTTTAATAGTTAATTTTCAATATATGTATAAACCATAAAATAATTTTTTATAGTGAAATTTATAATCATATTATCTTATATATTTAAATTCTATGAATATTAAAATATTGTCGCATTCTATAATTAGTTTGTTTTAACAAAGTAAAACTCACTTTCTCAATAATGACCATTAAATAATAAAAAGGAATCTCATCATGTGGTAATGAAAGTAAAGTAAAATTAAACTACTTTAAAAATATAGTAATTATAAAATTTCCCTAAAACATAAATATTAAAATAAAACTAAAAATAAAATTTTTAAATATATATATATATATACATTTTTAAAATATTCATTTACATTTTAAAATATCTATTTACGCCACATTTTTAAATTGAATTTAATGAATTTTAAAATAAATTTTCCAACCTTCGAATCTGTTCAAAAAATTTATATTCTCCAAATTATTTCAAGTTGTGCATGATCCTAATCGCAACTTGATACTAATCATTTTCCTCCTTTATTTTTTTTACCAAATTTATTGTACCACTATAACACTAAAAACACATTTAAAAGATTCGTTCTACCACTTTAACAATATTATTAGAAATTTACAATTGGTAGATATTATCAGAAAAAGAGGGATTTTATCAAGTAAATAATCACATTATACCAAATAGAAGAATTAGTAAATCCAGTAAGGACCATATGCAGAGAAAAAGTCCAAATCTAAGATCATCCGCTGAATGAGGAAAGAGCCTAACAACCAGTCCACCTCCCGTTGGTATTAAATGTACTTTTTTCTAGACGAAGACAAGACTTTCTTCTTTCACACTAAGTATGACCTCATAGCAAAATTGGAAAATTGAATTCAAGGTCAATTTCCACTTATTGACCAGTTAAACACCACACAGCCACGCATACAACAAGAGACCAAATTTTTATGTTGAAGTTGGAAACGAAAAGGAAATCTTGGAAAAGGAAATCATTCAAATTTTCATTTTATAAAAAAGAATATATATAGATATATATAACATTTTTTTTGTTGTTAATATGATATAAATTTTAGTAAACTGTATAATAGACAACTCTCTCATTTTAAATCAATTTCAGGATGCGTTGAATAAAAATTATTATTTAACTACTTACTTTTCGACAAAATAAAACTTTTAAACTAAATAATTTAAAAAAAATAATAATTTACACAGTAATTCATACTTTTTTTTTCTGGAATTATGAACTATTTTCTTAATGTAGAGATAGTACGATGCAATTCATGAATCTTCGTTGCTAAAAGAAAATATACTTTGTATCAATGTTCTCAGAAATTTAAATTCAAATATTGTAGAGAAGTAGCTACTCCATATCTTAAATGAGAAGAATTCAAAGAAAAATGGGAACACCTCAATTTATAGATTTAACAATTATTTTGGACAAAAACATTTGGGGTTAAACCTCGCATAATCGTGCTAAATGTTTTCCTGAATTATTATTGATAAAATAATAATTTTGTCTGCATTCCATACTCGTTAGTGAATTTATTTTTCCCTGCATTAGACAAGGTAAATTATTTACTTATTTATTTATTTTTTTTCGCTCAAAGGTAACTTTTGTTCTTTTATGTTGTACTATTTCCATAGAGCATGTCAATTTCCATGCTCATTTTATCCAAATTTTAGTCAAAAGCTTATTGGTCATCGTGCTTCGGCATCCATGTATGTTGGGTGGTGAGAGACAAAAATAATAATAATAACAATAATAAAAGGCAATAAAAATGGTTTTGAATGCTCATTCATTTTCATTAACAAATATAGCAGTAATATTATGTCTTTCATAAGTACAAACCATGCTTAAAGCTGACATACATTTACTAGTAAGGTGTATATTACTTGATTTTGCTTATACAAGTGAATAAGAACCTTGTCTACAACTATATTTACGAGTACATAACTAAACTAGTTCAACAAATTAAATGCTTAGCTAAGTCTTATTAGGTTCAACAATATGTTACGACAGAAATCCGAAAAAGAAATTTCAATTTAGTCTGAATATTTTGATCTCTTTGGATGCGGTTTGTCTTGCTCTTGGTTAGGAGCATAATGTCATGGGGTCAAAGTTTAAGCGAAGAGACAATTTCCGTGCAGCATTCTAGGTCTCTTGCACGTCTAAGGGTAAACTTTAATCTATCTCCAATGCTCACTGGTTTCGCTTTCCCATGGGCTCATCAGGGAAGCAGAGACAACTCCCAACCAGTGTGATGCCTAGGTGGCATGCCCATTCGCAGGATAGATGACCACCTATGGCATGTACTCACTACTTTGAGTTGCCCCACACCCCATGTTAAGCTCAACCAACAAGCATCTTGTGTAGTCCTGCGTGTCACGACTAACAGTCCATGACATTCTTCCCTACTCAATTCATGCACATCCTAGTGCATGTCGAGGAAGACTCCTTCCTTTTCTCTTTAATTGGCCAGAATTTGTGTGCAATTCCCTGCCTACTCGCTCTTGTGCATTGAGGCTATAATCCACTTACAACTACTCCCGTTGCTTAGGGTATGCCAACGCAAATATGAGCGCTTCGCGAACTTTAACTATGGCTTTTTGCCTACTTATCCTCATCTCAATCTCTTTATAGAAGACCCACTTGCGAACACCCTTGCCCACATAAGGGCGCGAGCACCCTTACTCATCCACATCGACCTGCCAGTGTGGTAAGAGCGCTTAGCAAATGTGCAGCTAGCACACATCCGGCTCTGATACCATTTATCATAGGGTCAGAGTTTAAGCACAGGGACAATCCCCGTGCGGCACCCTAGGCCTCTCGTATGCCTAAGGGTAAGCCTTAATCCATCTCCAATGCTCACTGGTTTTGCCCTTCCATGGGCTTATTAAGGGAGCGGGGACAGCTCCCAACTAGTGTGGTGCCTAGGTGGCATGCCCATCCACGGGATAGATGACCACTTATGGCACGCACTCACCACTTTGTGTTGCCCTACATCCCACGTTAAGTTTAACCAGCAAGCATCTCGCGCAGTCTTATGTGTCACAACTAACGGTATGTGACAATAAGCTTTGTTTTGTATGGCCTCATCATCATATAATAGCATAACTCCACATTTCTTCACTTTGCATTTGTGTTGCTTTACAGCTTCAGAGTGACCTGCAAAATACAAACATATTTCTTCATCAATTGAACTAACTCATAATGGTTTGAACCATATTAATGCATGATACGAATTAATTAATTGGATATCAACATAAAAGCATCTCTAATGCAAAACGACATCTTTGAAATCTTCATCTTAAGAGACATTGACCTTGATATAACATTCACATATAATCTAATAATCACTTGGAGAAGTGAACTTCAATGATCTTGCAGGCTACTTTGATGCAATGATAATGCAAAGAAGAACACCTGTAAAATGATCCCAATTTAAAGGTATATATGTAGTAACTGAGGATCCTGAATTTCTGTCATGAAACCTGTAAGGAATCTCACTTTCTGGAAAAATAATTCTAGCTTCTTCTCTACCCTTACTAAACTGCATCAAGCAGTTCATAATTATAAATAAATGCATATAAATTTCACTTTTTGTAGCTTGCTAGCATGCGTGCACACATATATACCTTGGTTGCCATATGTTGAATTGTCAACTGAGCATCAACCTGCTGATCTAACTTAAAGCAATTTGTAACTTGTAAATATTTGTAGCTATATTCGCTCCAGATTGGTAAGGTCTCTTATAATTTGCAATGATTTGCCTTTAAAAAATTTAAGACTTTGGAAACTAAAGTAAAGCATGAAGACTCTCGTAGTGGTTAACAATAATGATTTGAGAGTAGAATTGAGGGAATTTTTCTTCATATTTATTCCTTCACAATACAAACATATACATAGTATTTACACATATCTATCTTCGGTAGCATAGTCACTAATTTACATTAATCATTCCTAATTTACACAAATCAATTCCTTGATCTCCTCCTTCAATCCTCTCACTTCTTAATTTTTTAATTATTCTATTCACATTATTCAACACTCCCCTTCAAGTTGGTGTATTGATATCACCAATGTCTAACTTGCTCAATGAATCATAGAACACTCGGCTTGAGACAACTTTTGTTAGTACATCTGCTAACTGGTCTTTAGATTTTTTACAAAAGAAAAAATTTACTATCTTGGCTTCAAGTTTCTCTTTAATAAAGTGTCTATCTACTTCCATATGTTTAGTCAGGTCATGTTGAACCGAATTATGAACAATCTAAATAGTTGTCCGATTATCACAGTATACATTCATTTTTGCTTCTGGAGAATAGCCAATCTCACTCAGTAAGCTTTTTAATTAGAGGAGCTCACATAATCCTTTTGATATAACTCTAAACTCAGCTTCCACACTTGATAAGTTTGTTTCTCACTTCTCCATGTGACGAGATTACCACCAATAAAGGTGAAGTATCTTGATGTTGACTTTCTATCTGAGCTTCCCACCCAATCGGCATCTGTATATCCATCAATATTCAAGTGATTATGCTTTTTAAACATAAGTCCTCTTCTGCGTGATGATTTGAGGTATCTTAAAATCCATAATACTACTCTTAAGTGATCTTTACTTAGATTATACATAAATTGACTTACCAAACTTACTCCATATATAATGTCTGGTCTAGTATGAGATAGATAGATTAGCTTTCCTACTAGTCGTTGGTACTGGTCTTTATCTATTGGCATTTAATCCGTCAATTTGTCATTCTGATTAATGGGAGTGTCTACCGATTTATAATCTAGCATTCTAGTCTCTGCTAGTAAGTAAAGTGCATATTTACTTTGGGAAAGGAATATGCCTTGTTTTGACCAAGCTACTTTAATGCCCAAGAAGTATTTCAAACCCCAAGATTCTTCATTTCAAACTCGCATGTCAAGTTTAAGTGTTTTTAGAGATTTAAGATTTCTTCCTCATCATTCCTTGTGATGATCATCCACATATATAATTAAGGTTGTTATTCTCCAATCATGATGCTTAGAAATAGTGTATGATCTGAGTTACTTTGCTTGAACTCATGTTTCTTTATTGCAGAGCTGAAATGACCAAACCATGCTCATAGGGACTACTTTAGACTATACAGTGCCTTCTGCAGTTTATAAAAAACATCTAGCTTGTAAGGTAGTTAAGCCCGGTGGAATATCTATATACACCTTTTCCTCCAGATATCCATGTAAAAATGCATTTTTTTACATCAAATTGATGAAGGGGCCAATATAAATTTACAGTAAGAGATATCAATGCCCTTACTATGTTCATCTTTACAACCAGGGAGATGTCTTTTGGTAGTCAATTCTATGAGTTTGAGTATACCTTTTTTCCACGAGTCTTGCTTTGTATCTTTTTATCAATTTGTCTGCTTTATGTTTGATAGAGAACACCCATTTTCATCCTACAGTTCTTTTTCCTTTGGTAATGGAATAAAAGTCCAAGTCATATTCTTTTGGAGAGCAGTCATCTCATCCTTTATGGCTTGAGTCCATCGAGGTTCTATTAATGCCTCTTTCACATTACAAGGAACACACTTAGCTGAGAGCTTATGTGCAAAGGCTTTTAAAGGATTTGAAAGTCTCTGAGTGGATACATGTTAAGCAATAAAGTATCTTCCTTCCTTATTTTCTCGATCTGGTGAGTATCGGTTTGGTAGCTTTCCCCGATTATATCTGAAAGGTAATTTATGAATAAACAAATTTAAATTTAAAGAAGAGTTTAGAGATTGTACCTCATGAATATTCTCAAGAGATATATCACTTTGGACAGTCAAGGGAGGGGTGTCTAAGTTTCCAAGCTCAATTTGGTCTTCGCTAGCATACTCAAACATTGAGTTTTTATTTCTTTTATCATGTTTTGAGTTTCCACCCGTCCCCTCATCATGCTTAAATTCTAAGTTTCCATTTCCTTTATCATGCTTGAATTTTGAGTTTTCATTTCCTTTATCGTGCTCAGATTTTGAGTTTCATTCCTCACAATGCTCGAATTCTGAGTTTCTTTCCTTATCATGCTTGAAGCCTGCTAATCCCTAGCTTAGCCAGCTTTCTAATACCCAATCCTTTTCTTCACTTATATTCTCCCCTTGAAGAAAAAAATGAGAATTGTGGTGTATAAAGAACATGTCAGATTCCTAAAACGTGACATCCAGAGTAGTGTATAGGAGCCAAGTAATAGGATCATAACACTAATATCCCTTTTATGACCTCTATGGCCCAAGAAAACACACAGAACAACACAAGGATCAAGTTTGGTCTGCTGGGTTTTAGGGAGGTGAATATAGGCTATTAAGCCAAATACTCGAGGTGGATGCATTAAAATTTAAAGTAGGTGTACAAGTCGAGCAATAGTCAGAAGGGGAGTCTGAAAGTCCATAACCTGAGATGGCAGTCTATTTAGAAGATAGAACATAGTAGATATCATATCTATCCAGTACCTCTTTGGAGCCTAAGCAGCAAGTAAGAGAGCTTGAGCTGTCTTGAGTATATGTCTATTCTTCCATTCCACAACACCATTTTGTTATGGTGTGTGAGAGTATGAGGTTTCATGGTATAAGCCATGAGTCTAAAAATACCACTAAAAGTTATGGTTAACATACTCCCCTTTACTGTTCGAGTGAAGGATTTGTAATTTGGCTGAGTATTGGGTCTTAATCAGGTTATGAAAGGATGTGAATATGTTAAAAACCTCACTTTTTTATTTCATTAAATACAACCAAGTCATACATGTACAATTATCAATAAAAGTGATAAACCATTTAGAACCTGAAGCATCCGGGCAAAGAGATGGTCCCTGAACATTGGAGTGAATTAATGAGAAAGGTATAGTACTTTTATTTAAGCTAACTAGGTATAGTACACGATGACTTTTAACTAGAGTACAGGTGTTACACTCAAACTTGGACTCAACTAATTTAAAGAATAAACTTGAAAATAAATGCTTCATATAATTTAAGGATGGATGTCCCAACCGATGATGCCACAACATAATTTGCTTGTTATTTTTGCTCAGTTGGTACACACTATTAGCTTTTCTAGAACTGAAGTCATCCATGTAGTATAACCACCCCTTTTAGTACCACGACCAATAATCTCCTTTATGAGAATATCTTGAAACAAATAAAAAGTATGATATATTAGTGCACAATAATTTAATTCTTGAGTGCCTTATCCTATAGAGAGAAGTTTATTTAATAATGAAGGAACTAATAGTGTGTCCGGTAAGGAAATGAAAGGGATAATGCAACTTTACTGGCTCTAGTAACAAGTATGTCACTCTATTGGCATTTGCAATACTCGTTCATTTTGGTTGGGTAAATATCATCAAGTCCTTTTTATCAAAAGTCAGATAGTTAGTTGCCCTCGAAGTAATAATCCAATCAGTTGAAGATCCTTATTCAAAATAATATAAGCCATAACCAATGTTACCTGAACCATTAAAAAGCTTGGTTATGGTAGCAAAAGACTCCTTTCTTAACACTAGAGACTCGGTAAGTGATGCTCGGCCCATGGTGTGCTGCTTGTTTAGTTTTCTTACCCGTATCTACTTTATGTTTCTTTTTTAGATCTTTTCACCACTCAAGATACCCATGTAGTTTGAAGTAGGTTTCTTGGGTATGTTTGGGGTTCCCATAGTGGGTGCACCCTTCTTCAGCTCCCTTTATCTTCTTCTTTCCACTAGTCATGGGTGATGATCCAGCCTTGGACATCTGGAGACTCAGTGGATGAGTTTTATACCCTTTTAAGACTATAGTAGCACTTGGTAGTATTGTCTCTATACCACTTATCATGATAGCTTACCGAATATCCTTCCTTTGGACTTGAGCATAAGGTTATTCAATTATAGGGAATGGTAAAATCCGCAGTACGTCACTCTGAACCTTGTCTAAATGATCATCTAGCATGTCTAAAAAGGTATAGGCTCTATCTTCTTGGATATTGGCATTGTAGATCTGGATATCCTTAGAACACTTCAGTGGGTTTAGTCTCCAAAAGTCTATCTCCCTTCATAATCCTTGGAGATTATTATAGTATGATTCAATGAGTCCTCCTGCCTGCCTTATCCGAGCTACTTGCCTTTTTAGCTTGTAAACTTGGGAAGTGTTTAATCCATAAAAAAAGTGATAGAAATATAGTCCTATACCTATTTGGAAGTTGGATATTAAATGAAGTTGCCAATCAGAGATTATTCCATTAAGTTTATCAACCATCCTTTTACAATGGCATTCTCTGTCCTTCACTTCCAGAAAGTTGAATCTATTAACTAAGGCTGAGGAGTGTCATCGAGGATATATCTGAGTTTGTCTTTACCAGCTATATACATCTCCATTACTTAAGACTAAAGGGCATAGTTTTTTCCATAAAGTTTGATACTTATCTGGATACTAAAGTTATCATGATTTAACGTCGATTGGGTTAAGGTCTGGGTTAATGCTTGTTGCATCTTCATCGTTAGTTCATCTAGAATAACAGTAAAAGGTTTATCTTCTGTTGCCATTGGGTCTGTTAACTCTACCATTATTCTTGGTTTTAGAGCCTTAGGATCATCTGCTTTAATATTATATTAACAATAAGGATTGAGAGTAGAATTGAGGGATTTTTTTCATATTTCTTCCTTCACAAGACAAACATATATATAGTATTTACACACATCTATCTTTGGTAGTATAATCACTAATTTACATCAATCATTCCTAATTTACATAAATCAATTCCTTGATTTCCTCCCTCAATCTTCTCACTTCCTAATTTTTTAATTATTCTATTCATACTATTCAACAGTAGGAACTCAAACCAATCAAATGCGGTTCAAAAATGTTCATTATATACACTAATTAAAAGGGAGACAAAATTTTTGCAATTGTCTAAGAGCAATAGTTTAAGGAATTCTGTATGTTCAATGGGTGAAGGTAGCTCTTTGATTGACATATGGCTTAGATAAAGTGGTTGGACTATGGGGTCAAGCAAATACTATAGTAGAAGTATCGTTTCCACTAGAATTAATAATTATCCACCTATTAATTGTCTCTTAACTTGTTTAAAGCCACAATAAAATTAAAATGAAAACTTTGCAAAATTAAATTAACACCACACAATCACCATGTGTTCGTTAGAACTATTATTTTTCAATGTACTATTCTAACTAAAATCAAGTTGTGGTTGGCCATCTACAACAACAATCATCACAATAAACACAATATGCAATAAACATTAGTAAGTAATATATTAATAAACTCGGATCGTGTGGGTCTATCAATTCCTAACAACATGTAAATTAGCCACACATAGTAATATTAATCAATGAATTCATAAGATTTAGAGAAAAATCCATAATCAATTACAAGAAAAATGAAGAAAAGTAAGAAATGTTTACCTCGAGTTTAATCAATCTGTAAAGTTTTGACTTTAACATTGAATTAATTAATGTTGTTTATCTAAGTATGTTTTAAGATTTACTCAAATATAAAGATTCAAGTGAATCATCTATAGGCTTGTAACTTATAAAAATATCGAGAACAAGTCCTTACAAAGGTCAAGGATCAATTAGGACCATGGAAGAACCATAACATGGTCAAAACAAGCCTACAAGCATCCCTCACGAGCAAGGCTCACAATTGGGAGCCATCCTCACGAGTTGAAGGTTCAAAACCAAATTGTGAAAAGTTCAAAACCCCTCATGATCATGAGCAGGGGTATCCAGATCATGACTACTCATCCAAACTATGAGCAATTAGGAATTTAAATAGCCAAAGGGATAGAACTACTCATGACCTATCCTCATGGTTGTAACTAACCCGTGACACCACCTCATCTCAAGACTAAACAGTCTTGCTCCTCCAATGGCTATTTTTTTAATTCCTCATGATCATGAGTATTCCCTTACGACCATGAGCGGCTCTTCTCTTGCAAAAAGCTGCATTTCATTTAATGAAGCTTGGAGACTATTGGGGATGAACTTAATGCCTCTTACAACCATAATTTTTATGTTGAAGTATATAAACAACTCATGGAACCTCATTCAAGAGTTAGATACTTTGGTTGTTGAAAAAATCCTCTTAGCATTCAAAACTCACATCTACTTTCTTTGTGTTCATTAACTCTTTTGAGAATAGATTGTGTGTTAGAACTAAAACTCTTCTTCTTCTAATTTTTGGGGTTTAGAAAAGGGAAGTTAGGTCTTATTCCAGTGTGAAAGGTTTAAGTGTTATTCAGCTGAAAACACTTAAAAATTGATTTAGAATTAATATTAAAACATTTCAATTTAAAAAATAAAAAATTTCGATTAGAATTTATTTATTTATATCTTTTTCTCTTTTTTAAATGGCAAACCGACGGACTTTTTATTTTTATTTTTTAAAAATCCATCATAAATTGATAAAAATGTTTAACTTTTTGCCATAAATCGGCAAAAAGCCGGAAACTTTTCATGATCATTAATAGGCACTGACCACTGACCAGTGAAAATCAACAGGTTTGTCTTATACACACATACAAAACTTACAAAGTTCAATTACTCCCTCACAGACACTACAATTACGTTATTACATCTGAAAATTTTGATCTCTTGGGTTGTGGTTCATCTTGCCCAGATCAGAAGCATGAATTTTGTCCGGTGCGACCTCATCATCATTGCTTAGCATAATTACATTATTACATTTGAGAATTTACCTTGTCGTCTAATTTGAAGCAATTCATAAATTGCATGTGCTTCTGGTTGATAAGGTTTCTAGAGAATCGCATTCATTTGCAAACAGGCATTTGAAGGGACAGACTTGAGCCTCATGCAGTAGCTTAAGCCAATGGATTCGAGTTACAAAGTTTTTGGATGGTAATCAATTCTAAAGGCAGTGTTGAAAGGGGCTTGAGATGATGAATGGATGAGGGTAGCTCCTTGATAGCCGTTCGGCTCAATTCTAGACAACCGAGAGCTTCCACATACATACATACATGTCTACAGATATGACTTCTACTGCCCAGCCCCAGGTCCTCTTCAAGAAAGTACCAGAGAAAATGTTGACATGTGTACTTCATCCAAGCACTGAACTGAAGAAACGTAGTTTTCAGATAGAACTACAACTAAAAACCTTGCTACCATTAACCAAATTTTTTGTAGTTATCTTCGCCTGGTTATCTTCCTCACTTTACAAGCTGTGAACAAATTAATTTTTGTAAGTTTCATATAACACACAAAATTAGAGAGAGAGAGTAGAACTTTTTTATAATTCATTAGAGGGTATTTTTCTATTAGAAGCTCACTTTACAAAACTAAGTTGTAGGAATTTGATGTTACTAAGAATCAATTAAGGTTGAGAGTTTATCCTAGTTGGAATTCCCCAGTTTATTTTTATTAGATTAATTTACTAAAATACTTAATCATATGAATTTGTCAATTCATGAACTGTGA
Source organism: Mallotus nudiflorus (assembly GCA_947683625.1). Taxonomy (NCBI): domain Eukaryota; kingdom Viridiplantae; phylum Streptophyta; class Magnoliopsida; order Malpighiales; family Euphorbiaceae; genus Mallotus; species Mallotus nudiflorus. The sequence goes on from CANTUR010000109.1 coordinate 3,201,720, forward strand.
TTGTTGTTTTAATTTGGTTTTGGAATTTTTTTTATTTTTAAATATTTAAATATCTCTCAAAATTAATATATAAAGTGATTTGAAATATATAAAAAAATATATATATAACCTGCAGAACACCTAAGATAAAATACTAGTTATTAGAATTTCTAAATCGAAAGGCTATTTGATATATGATTGTATGAAGTTATCCTTCTCTTTCTTATTTCTTTACTCAAACTACCTACTAAAGTAAATGTTATAATTTATGATCTAAATTTTATTTGGTTTGGCTTGAAGAGCTCCACAACTATGGTGAAGTAGACAAATTTCCAGTATTTGGTGAGCAAAGCTAGCATCGCCCAAGAGTTTGACATGATGCATCTGTTTATGATTATTCTTACGAATACGTACTTACAAAAACTCCCTCTATTCCATTGCTTCCTCACACAATTGCATGTAGTCTTGTTTTCTTGGGTTGGGGTAGGTCTTGTTCAGAGTCAGAGGCGTGATTTTTATCAGGTACAGCCTCATCATCATCATATAGAATAAGAACTCCACACTTCTTCACCTTGCATTTGCCTATATTTAGAAACTCGGAGTAACCTTCAAAGTAGAATTCAAAAAGAGCCTCTTTGCCAGAATATTTGTTGAACCAAACGTCTTCATCGAGAACTGAACTACCATGCTCTGGTTTGACAAATGGTTTGGACCATATCAACACATGATCTGACTCAACTAAATGAATGTTAACGTCAAACCATCGCCAATCCCAGATGATGTCTCTGTCCTCACAGCTATCACCATCTTTAGTAACATAGCATTTACATCGAATCCAATATTCACTTGGCGAAAAGAGGTCCATCGACCTTGGTGGCTCCTCCAATTCAAAGACAACGCAGAGGGTAACTTTCATAATCTGATACAAACTTAAAGGCAACCGTGTGGTTACTGAAGATCCTGCACTTTTATCGCGAAACCATTGAGGGATGTCTTTTCCGGGAAAAAGAATCCTACTTTCTTCTCCGCTTATGCAATTCTGAACAACAAAAATTAAAATGTTAGAAAGGTTAATATAGATAGAGAAGACACAAGTACAGATTGATAATTGTAAGTTGCTTGTGGTCCTATATGTACCTTCTTTGCAATAAGCTGAATTGAAGTATCTTGTAATTTGAAGCAGTTGGCAAATTGCAGAGATTTCAAATTGCATTTGCTTCTGGATGATAAGGTCTCTAGAGAATAGCACTGATTTGCAAACAAGAGTTCGAGAGACTCTGGAAACTGTGGTAAAGCACGAAGCCTTATGCAATTGCTTAAACAAATCATGTAAAGCTTAGAAAGCATTTGGATTGTGCTCGGCAAGCTAACAAGAGTTTCACAGTTCTCAAGCGACAGTGTTGAAAGGGACTTGAGATGTTTAATGGTTGAAGGCAGCTCTTTAATAGCTGTTCCTCCCAAATCCAGACCACACAGAGCTTCCACTGGCTCCAATATCTCTGGAAAACTGTCAAATTTTGAGCATCCAGGCAGACAAAGTTTCTGCAGAAACTTCAATGTGAAAATACTACTGGGAAGGCTCAACAGCTTTTTGTTATTTGCAATCTTCAATGAAACAAGTCCTGTCAGAAACTGGATAGATGAAGAGGGCACCCTTTCGATGGCATTATCGGCCAAATACAAAAATTTTGTATTGGGAGAAACATTTGGAAACTTTGTGATATTTGAGCAACCGTCGAGATTAAGCATATTGATAATTGTCAACTTCTCAATTGACTGAGGTAATTCACTTATTGCAGTGTAACCCAAATCCAGAAAACTCAATTTTCCAAATATTTCAGGGCATTTCTTGAGATTCAAGCAACGTGTAAGACTTAACTCTGTAAGACATTTCGAATCAATCCTGTCTGGAAGATGAATAAGATTTTTGCATTGTCTAAGACGGATATTTTCCAGCTTGTTAAGATGCTGAATAGAGGAGGGAAGCTCAATTAAACTTTTGCAGCCGTCAAGATCAATAGTCCTAATATTTTTGGCATTCGATAGATCTGGAATAGTGGTTATGTATTCGCTGTGGCTGAGATCAATTTCTGTTAAGTTCACAAGATTCTGAAACATCATGAAAATATAATCAACCCACTTAATATAAGGAAATCTCCTATGCATTAGATCAAATAAAACAAATCAACAAAATATGTGTATTCATACCTGTACTCCTGTCCAGAGCTGTTCAACTCTACTATCACGTAGCTGAAGTTTAACAAGGTTTTCAGCACAAAAATTTGATGGCAGGGATTTCAAAGGAAATCTGCACCACTGCAGATATCTAAGATGATTAGGAAGAGTCTGAAGGCCTTGATGCAGATGGACATGCCCTGTTGTGGAACCGGATTCTGGTTTATCATCATAGAAGTTCAGCAATCTAAAGCGAGCCATCCCCGCAAAGGCATTGGCTTCTATGTGCATTTCTCTTGTCTTAGACATGTCTAAAGATATGGCTTCTACTGCTCGAGTCCCCTTCAAGAAGTTACCAGAAAAAATGTTATCATAGTTGACATTAATTATATTCAACTAATTGCTGAAACTAAAATATGCATCTAGCTCTTACCATACTTTTGGTTAATACTTGGTGAATGTCCTCAGGAATGCATAGCCTGCTGCGTTTGCCAGGTTCATCAGATTCTTCTCGTACAATTTCACGACCCATTTCTTGCAGCAAATCATGCATCTGCATGGTGCCATCCATAGTTATAAGTGCTTTATCCTTGAGTACTGCAAATGCTATGTCAGGAAAAAAGCCACAGGCGTCCAATGTATGCCTCACGACTTTAATGTACTCCCCATTGAAAAAGCAGGCAATATCAAGAAATACATCTCTCTGGGTATCGTCCAATCCATCAAAGCTTACTTTCAGAACATCATATATTTTCAGGTCAGGAATCATATCCAGTTTATCCTGAATTTTTTGCCACTCAGTTATACTTGTGTCATACAAAAAAGAGCCCAAAACCTTTAAAGCCAAGGGAAGACCTTTTGCATGACTTATGAGTCGTTGTGAGAGCTTCAAGTACTCTATTCTGGAATTCTTTTGTTTGAAAGCATGTTGGCTAAAGAGTTGAAAGGCTCGATCAGTCTGTAGATACTTAACCTCGTAAATATCCTTCACTCCATGTGCATCTAGCAAGTGCTTGTCCGAGCGGTTATGATGATTCTACTTCCTGGACCAAACCAATCAGATTCTCCAGCTAAGGCTTCCAATTGCTTCCAGTCATCAACATCATCAAGAACAACAAGAACCTTAGACCGACAAAACGTTCTCTTTACTGCACTAAAACCAACACCGTAAGCTCTTGCAGTTAAGTTCCTTTTACCAGAGGGAATTATACTGGAAAGAAGTATCTCCTGTAAATAAGCGGCACCATGTTTTCTGAAGTTGTCCTTAACATTTGAAAGAAAGCACTTGAACTCGAATTTGCTACGCAGCATATCATAAACAACATTGGCAATTGTTGTTTTGCCAACGCCACCCATGCCCCCAGATTCGGAGCATAAGAGCATCATTGGAGTTGAAGTTCAATTTCTTCTCTATTTTTTTTTATGTGGGAATAGATTCCAACAAGTCCATTATTATCTTTTGATGATGTATGAATTAATCTGTCTAAGATATCTCTTACAATTTGCTCAATCAGGATTTTGTCCTCCCTGTCTCAGTTAGACATGAGAAACGCAATTATACATGGTATTATAAAAAATAATAAAAAAAATCTCAGGAAATGCATTATATCTAACGTCAAATTTGTAATAACACAAACATATATTTCATTTTTATTAAAGTATAAAACACTTGAAATATAAATTATATAAATGCATATATCATTTTTATCAGTCAAGTGTAAAACATGTTTTACAAATGTAATATATCCTGAATGGCCAAAATTTAAAAAAAAAAAAAAAAAAAAACTTGTAATATATAACCAAATAGCAAAAAACTCCTTTCAAGTATAAAAAATTATGAGTTAAATTTATGAGCGGTAAAAATTTTTTACGATCTTAAAATAAAAGCATGCAGTAATTTCCTGATCTAATCTGATTTAAAGAATTAGGAAATGAAATTGTATTACCTAACCTTAATTATTTACCTGAATAAACAAAATTCATCTCTAATTATGCAATGAAATACTTGATATAATTTCATAATTTAGTCCACTCTTAACCTGGACCAACATGTGGACAGACCAAAGTAACACTTTGCATATGTATATATTTAACATAAGATGAATTTATTTAATTTCTTGCTGCAGAAGACCCAATTGCAAATTATAATAGTAAAAAGTTTCATTCAAAAAAAAAAAGAGAGTTTCAAATACCGATCATGTAAGTGCCAGCCACAAATTGAGGCCACTTTTGTTAGAGCTTCCCTCCACCGTTGCAGTATCTTCATTTCTTGCTTTAAATCTTTTTCATGTCTGCAGGCAAAGATTTCAGCTACAGTACCTTTCTGATCTTTAACAGAAGATGGATCCACGTTATAGAAGATGGGCACTAAAGAAACTGAATCCCTTGTCTCCCAGAGATCTATGATCTTCACAAGTTCATCCAAGCACCGAGCCGAAGAAACGTAGTTTTTAGATAGAATTACAACTAAAACCCTTGCTTCTTCGATGACATTTTTAGCATTCTTGACATCGACAGCGTGTATTTTTTTCAGCCTCAGCTGTTTACGAAGACGATTAAAGAAGTTGTTGAGGTTATCTTCATCTGTGTAGCTCAACAATGCATGGAATGCTGGCCTACAATGAAGCAAAGAAGAAGAAAAAGAAGAAAGAGGAGGATGCTGTTTGCTCATGGAGAAAGCCATGCCCAGAACATAAGACTGGCCCTGAAAAGTCTCTGGAAGAAAAAATTTTCTTGTGTGCAACACTTAACAATTAAAGTGTTGGAATCAAGAAAATGTTTCGTTTAAAGAAATTTTGAATTTAAATTCTGGTTTATGCAAATGTATTAAGTCAACTGTTGAAAGACTTTTGCTATGTATTAATCAAATCGAACTCAATTAATTAAAATTTAATAAATTTTAAATATTAATAATTTAAAAAAAAGTTATAATATGTATTTGCAGTAAAACTTTTCGTGTAGTTATATCTTAATTTAGAAGGTGAATCATGAGAATAATAAGTTTTAAGTTATTTTATTTATATATCAAACTAGCAATTTGAACTAACATTTCAAATAAAAAAATCTAATTACTGTATTTAATTTTTTTTACGGAAGATAAATTTTTTTAAAGTTAATATCAGAGCAAAGATATTTTAAAATTAAAAATAATGGATTAATGTTTGATTAAAATTTTGACAGTATTAAAATAAATTAAGTATTTTCATTTTTATTAAAACTGAAAAATAGTTATTTATAGTCAACTAGGGCTGATTTTGATATACAATTTAACCAAAAAAAAAAAAAGTATGTAACAAATTTAATTTTTAAATATTGAGCAAATAATATAGGAAAAATTACATTGTACACAGTTACTAAGTTTAACTAAAATTTTCAAAGTTATGGTGACTAATTTTCTTTTTTTCAACTTTAACCTATCTGTGTTTCATATAACACGGTTTCTTTTTTTTTCTTTTCATTTTTATGTTGTTGATTCTTTTTATCTTTATTTTCTACTCTATTATTGCTTTCTAAAACAAAGGTAAACAGAACTATTCATGTTGGTTGTTGTTGCTATTTTTTGATTTTTCTGATTGTTGTCTTTTTTTTTTTTTTTTTGATATTTCAAGTTTTTTTACTCTATTTTCAGTTGTTTGATTTCTTTAAATATTACAAATTTTTAAGTAAACGAGCAATTTAAAATTTTTATATTTAAAATAATTATAAAACAATCATATAATTTATATTTATACAAATTAATTATATTTAAAACAACCATATAACATGGACAACAACCTGAAAACAACAAGAAAATAACCAGAAATAACAACCACTTAAAGAAACCACTTAAATTAAGAAGAAAACATGGATAACAACTTGAAAACAACTAAAAACCGACACCAACAACTTGACAACAACTAAAAACCAACTAAAAAACAACCTAAAAAACAATTACAAGGAAAAAACATAGACAACAACAAAAAAACAACAATAACAATTCAACAACCTAAAAAAACTTAAAATAAGGAGAAAATATGGATAATAATCTGTTGTCAAATTGTTGTAATATTGTTATTTGTACATAAGAGAACAATCGTATTTTGAAAGATTTATTGTCAAGGCCGTATTTTTTTTTTAAAAAAGTAAATTATATATTTGATAAAATGCTCCGTGTTTTAATCATTTTTGAAAAATTCCAAATTATTATGAATGTGAATGAACAATATATTGCTTGTGAATGAACAATATATTGCTTGTGAGAGAATAGTACTCAAATAGTGAAAAGAAAATCTCTATATAAAGGGATTGAAATTCATTAATGAGAATGTTAAGATTAAGAAGAAGAAAAGATAGATTACTCTCCAAATTCTTTCAATATTATAATTCTCTAAATTCTCTCCAAACTCTTTCTAAATTCTCTCAAAATCATTCTACTATAAAATATTTTTCTTCTAGTTAAATACTACTAAATTCAAGTTTAGTTCTATAATAAAATAAGTAATTTAATCTTTATTTCACAACACGTTATCAGCACGAGGAGCTCTCGATCAAAACAATAAGGTACATATTTCTTAATATTTAATATTTATGAATATATTAGTTGATTATATATTATCATGGATGGCTATGCCTCCTACTAATTTATATATTTATATTTATTTCTTCAATCTAACTTTATATTAATTGTTATTTTTATTTTGTTTTACTAACTACACCATTGATGCAAATATTGCTAGAAATGGTTCTAACCTTATGGATGGCTATGCCTCCTATCAATTTATATTTATGCACATTTATTTTTTATTATTTATGTTAATGGAAGGCTATACCCCATTTTATATTAATGGATGGTTTTGCCCCATATTTATACATATCGTTATGTTAACTCACTTGCTATAAATAATCATATCAACATTATTTATTGATTTTACTTTATATAATTTATTTCTCAATATATTATATTAAAAAAAAAAAAAATTCTAACGGCTATATTTTTATTACCAACGGTAATATAACGGTAATAAACGGCTATATTTTTCATTATAAATAGATGAGCTATAAATGTTATTCATTCACACAAATTCATACATTTTCTCTTTCCCTCTTTACTCTACATTGTAAACATGATTTGGTATATTTATATTTGTGTTTTGATCATGACTATTATAATAGTTTTAGGAATAATTAATATGGAAGATGATTTTCTATTTGATATAATTTTAAGTATTATTGTATCATTTTTTGTACCACTATTATTTCTTGCAATATTCATTCATGATATAATTAATTAGTAAACTCTTATCATGTTTGATTTTTTTTAGTAGTCATCAAATTTATGAATTTTAATTGAGTTATTCTTTTTATTAGTTATCATAATGACAAATCTAGCAAAGCTTGAGTTCGTTGCTCTTGACATCACGGGAAAAAATTATATGTCTTGGATTCTAGATGTAGAGATGCATCTTCAATCAATGGGGTTAATTGATACCATAAAAGAAAATAATAACACCTCATTGCAAGATAAGGCCAAGTCTATAATTTTTCTCCGTCGTCATCTTGATGAAGGATTAAAATGTGAATATTTGACTGTCAAAGATCCAAGTGTTCTTTGGAAGGATCTAAAAGACAGATATGATCATCAAAGAGATGTAATACTACCAGTAGTCACTGATGAATGGAGAGCTTTACGCTTTTAAGATTTCAAAAAAGTGAGTGACTATAATTCTGTAATGTTCAGAATAGTATCACAATTAAAATTCTGTGGACAGACAGTCACAGATGAGGATATGCTGGAGAAAACTTACTCCACATTTCATGCATCAAATGTTACACTGCAACAACAATACAGGATGCAGAGATTTAAAAAATATTCTGAACTAATTTCATGCCTACTGGTAGCTGAGAAAAATAATGAACTCTTGATGAAAAATCATCAATCCCGCCCCACTGGCTCAATAGCATTTCCAGAAGCAAATGCTACAAATTATTTCAGATATAAAAATTACAATAGCCGTGGACGTGGGAGAGGTAGAGGTCGTGGACGTGGAAGAGGTCAATTCTTTGGCCATGGTCGTGGAAATAAATATAATAATACTCCACAACAAACTCAGACTCAACCTCAAAAGAAGTTAAAATCAGTCATCAGTGGTGTTCAAGAAAGGCCTCAATATAAGTCTGAAACTGTGTGTTTCAGATGTGGTAGTAAAGGACACTGGTCACGAATTTGTCGAACACCACCACATCTTTGCCAACTTTATAAGGCATCATTGAAAGGTAAAGAAAAGGAAATAAACTTCAATGAGCATCATACTCATGTTAATGATACAACTCATTTAGATGTTTCTGATTTTACTGATGATTTTGCTGACAATGGAAATTGAGACATCTATAATTTTAAGTATATTGTTATTACTTATTTGATTCTGAAGAATATGTTATTGTTATGTATGTTATTTTTAAATTAAATAAAATGTCCTACTTTATAATTATTTTATGTTTTTACCTTAATTGATTAATTTTGTGTTTATCTATTTTGAAGTTTAATATGGATTGTACTCAATATAAAGACAATATTGGAGATCTCTGCATACCAGATAGTGGTACTACACATACTATCTTGAAAAATAGAGATTATTTCTCTGAAATAAAGCCCACAAAGGCAGTTGTAAAAAAAATATCAGGTCCTGTAGATCTGATTGAAGGAATTGGCAAAGCTAAATTTATGTTACCAAATGGAACAAAGTTTATAATTGATGAAGCTTTGTTTTCACCAAAATCAACAAGAAATTTGTTGAGTTTTGATGACATATATCGAAATGGGTGTGATACCTAATCTATTACTATAAATGGTAACAAATATTTAAATATAGTTTCCTATGAATCAGGAAAAATGCAAGTATTGGAAAGACTGCCAAAACTCCCTACTAGATTGCATTACATGCATATACATGTAATTGAATCAAATATGGCAGTAAAAGAAAAATCTTATGATCCTTCAATAATAAATTTATGGCATGACAGATTAGGTCATCCTGGATCAGTAATGATGCGAAGGATAATTGAGAATTCACATGGGCATCCCTTGAAGGGGCAAAGAATTCCTCAATCAAATGAAATGCCATGTACAGCTTGTTCTCTTGGAAAATTAATCTTGAGACCTTCACCATCTAAAATTCAAAATGAATCACCTATGTTTCTTGAAAGAATTCAAGGTGATATATGTGGGCCAATTCACCCACCATGTGGACCATTCAGATATTTTATGGTATTAATTGATGCATCTAGTAGATGGTCACATGTTTGTCTATTGTCAACTCGTAATGTTGCATTTGCAAGGTTGCTTGCTGAAATTATTAAATTACGAGCACAATTCCCTGATTATACAATCAAGAGGGTAAGACTTGATAATGCTGGTGAATTTACATCTCAAGCATTCAATGATTATTGTATGTCTACTGGGATCATTGTTGAGCATCCCGTTGCCCATGTACATACTCAAAATGGTTTAGCTGAATCATTGATTAAACGACTTCAGTTTATTGCTAGACCATTAATAATGAGAACAAAGCTTCCCATTTCAGTTTGGGGTCATGCAATCCTACATGCTGCTTCATTAATTCGCATCAGACCTAGTGCATATCATAAATACTCCCCACTACAATTGGCATTTGGTCAAGAGCCAAATATTTCCCATCTCAAAATTTTTGGTTGTGCAGTATATGTACCCATTGCGCCACCTCAGCGCACAAAAATGGGTCCTCAACGAAGATTGGGAATTTATGTTGGGTTTGAAACACCCTCGATTATTAGATATCTTGAACCTCTAACTGGTGATGTTTTTACAACACGTTTTGTTGGTTGCCAATTTAATAAGGTTGTTTCCCCAACATTAGGAAAAGGGGAGAAAGAAGTGAAAAGGGATATTTCATGGAATGAACCATCATTATTGCATCTGGATCCTCACACAAAACAATGTGAATTAGAAGTGCAAAAGATTATGCACTTACAAGCAATTGCAAATCAATTGCCAGATGCATTTACTGATACAAAAAGAGTGACTAAATCATATATACCAGCAGCCAATGCTCCTGCTCGTATTGAAATTCCAGAAATAAAATCTGAGAATAAAGACACTCATGAGTCTAAAACACGCCAGAAGCGTGGAAGACCAATTGGTTCTAAGGATAAAAATCCTCGAAAGAGAAAGGGAGTAGATAATCATATTGATAATGAGGAAAATATCCCTGAAGAAATAGAAAATAAAGAAAGTCATGAAACATTATCATATACTGTTGCATGTGAAATCATAAATGACAAAGATGATCCTGAACCAAAATCAGTCATGGAATGTCAAAATAGGCATGATTGGATAAAATGGAAAGATGCTATGCAGGCTGAATTGGACTCACTAAACAAACGAAATGTTTTTGGGCCAATTATTCCTATGCTTAAAAATGTGAAACCTGTAGGATACAAGTGGGTCTTTGTACGAAAGTGAAATGAGAAAAATGAAATAATAAGGTACAAAGCTAGACTTGTAGCTCAAGGTTTTTCACAAAGGCCAGGAATTGATTATGATGAAACGTATTCTCCTGTTATGGATGCAATTACGTTCAGGTATCTGATTAGCCTAGTAGTTTCTAAGAAATTAGAAATGCGTCTTATGGATGTTATGACTGCTTATTTGTATGGATCACTTGATAGTGACATTTATATGAAAATCCCTGAAGGATTTAAAATGCCTGAAGCATTAAGTACAAAACCCAAAGAAATGTATTCGATCAAGCTCCAGAGATCTTTATATGGGTTAAAACAGTCTGGGCGCATGTGGTATAATCGTTTAAGCGATTATTTGATTAATAAAGGATATGTGAGTAATATTATTTGCCCATGCATTTTTATTAAGAAAACAATATCCGGATTTATGATTATAGCTATATATGTTGATGATTTGAATATCATTGGAACAGAAAATGAGATCCATGAAGCAACAGTATACTTAAAGGAAGAATTTGAAATGAAAGATCTTGGAAAAACCAAGTATTGCCTTGGTTTACAAATTGAGCAAATGCACAATGGGATATTTGTGCATCAATCAAATTACACAGAAAAGATCTTGAAACGCTTTAATATGGATAAAGCAAATCCTTTAAGTACTCCAATGGTCGTTAGATCACTCAATATTGAAACTGATCCATTTCGACCCTGTGAAGAAAATGAAGAAATTCTTGGTCCTGAATTTCCATATCTCAGTGCCATTGGAGCTTTAATGTATCTTGCTAATTGTACTAGACCTGACATTTCTTTTGCAGTTAATTTATTAGCGAGGTTCAGTTCAGCTCCAACAAAAAGGCATTGGAAAGGGGTCAAACATATACTTCGATACCTTCGAGGAAATGTTGATTTGGGTTTATTTTATTCTAACAATTCAAAACAAGAATTGATTGGTTATGCAGATGCAGGGCATTTATCTGATCCTCATAAAGCGAAATCTCAAACAGGCTATGTGTTCACAAATAATGGAACTGCAATTTCTTGGCGTTCCCAGAAACAAACGCTTGTCACTACTTCCTCAAATCATTCTGAAATTATTGCACTACATGAAGCAAGTAGAGAGTGTGTGTGGCTTAGATCAATGACACATCATATTGAAGAATCTTGTGGTTTTCCAATTAACAAAAGTCCAACAATTTTATATGAAGATAATGCAACATGCATTGCACAGTTAAGGGAAGGATATATCAAAAGTGATAGAACCAAACATATACCTCCAAGATTCTTTTCATACACTCAAGAACTAATAAAAGACAATCATATAGATATCAAGTATATTCAGTCTAGCCAGAATTTAGCTGATCTTTTCACAAAGGCACTTCCAACTGCAATCTTTAGAAAGCACGTTCACGATATTGGAATGCGACATCTACATACTATGTGAAGGAAGATTATACATATCAACTTGAGGGGGAGAATATCATGCACTGTACTCTTTTTCCTTAAGCTAAAGTTTTTCCCACTGGGTTTTATTTAGCAAGGTTTTAACGAGGCAGTTGCAAAATATTGTTATTCAAGGGGGAGTATTATGAATGTGAATGAACAATATATTGCTTGTGAATGAACAATATATTGCTTGTGAGAGAATAGTACTCAAATAGTGAAAAGAAAATCTCTATATAAAGGGATTGAAATTCATTAATGAGAATGTTAAGATTAAGAAGAAGAAAAGATAGATTACTCTCCAAATTCTTTCAATATTATAGTTCTCTAAATTCTCTCCAAACTCTTTCTAAATTCTCTCAAAATCATTCTACTATAAAATATTTTTCTTCTAGTTAAATACTACTAAATTCAAGTTTAGTTCTATAACAAAATAAGTAATTTAATCTTTATTTCACAACACAAATAATTAATTTTTTAGATTAGTTATAATTGTTATTGTTGTAGCTAGCTTTCAGATTAAATAATATTTTTTAATTGATTGAATTGATGTGGCTTAATTTTTCCCACAAGAAAAAGATAAAACCTCAAATCCTATTATTTATAATTAAATATTCATACTTTTTATTAATTTACCCGCAACATATTTATTAATATTCATTCCAACCTGCAATGTTTTAAATCATTGTTGTGTTGGTTGATTCCATTAAATTAATGTTCATTCCAGTCCGCAAGTTATTGGTGGTGGACTGGTGGTCTTGATATGGTTGTCCATTGCATTGCAAATAGTGGTGGTGGGATCAAAAGTGATTAAAAAAATAAAAAAATTATAAAAATATCACATTTTTAAATATTCTCAATTAAAATATTTTAAATTTTCATTAATTATAAATCTATCATATTATAATTATAAAAATACTTTTATATTTTTAAAAATACATCTATATTTTTCTTTTTAATTTCTTTATTTTTTTTATTTTTTTATTAATTTCTTAACAATTTTTATTATCTTCTTTTTATTTTTATTTTTTTTATTTTTATTTTTTACTCTTTTATAAATCTTTATTTGATCTTTTATCTTATATTGTATCTTTTTTATTTTTTGTTTTTCCTCCTTGCCCTCTTTTATTCTTTTTTATTTTTATTTTCTCTTTTTTTTATAAAATTTTATTTTATCCTTTTTTCTTATTTTTTCTCTTTTCTCTTTTTTCTATTTCCCTTCTTTTTTTTATTTTTATTTTCTCTTTATTTTTTATTTCTCTTTTTTTTTTAAATATTTTTCCTTAATTTTTCCTTCTTTTTTTTATTAGTGAAGTATTAACCAATATATTTTTTTTGCATTTTATTTTATAAAATTTCTCAAGTGGGTTATAAAATACATATAATGTGATGCCCAAAATAGAAGAAACTAATATGCAACAAATTTTTTGTACATAATTTATTATTCAAGTTCTTAATATGTAAAAGATGTAACATTCATTATAATTGAATCAACATAACTATTTTTAAAAAGCGATAATAGAAATTTGGGTAAGGAAAATAAAGTCATAATTTCAATTTCTAATGATTTTGAAATAAAATCAATTTTATCAATATATTTCAAGTACGAAAAATATAATCTTAAGATTTTTAAGATTTCAAATAGTCTAATATGTTTTTAAAATTCAAAATAATGTCTTATAACTTCAAATTGAAAAACCAATCCCAAAACATAAATTCATGTAAAAGAAATAACTTATCAAATACTAAAAATTAAGAGAGTTATGTTTAAACCACTTTAAAAAAATTTTAAATGAAATTGTCACTTGATTTTCTTTTGTATCAAATACATTTGAATTATATATATATATATATATATATATATATATATATATATATATATATATATATATATATATATATATATATATATATATATATATATATATATATATATTTGTCAATTTAGAATACTTTATGTTTATTTTACGTTTTTGATAAAATAATTATATACAAATTTTTGCCAATTTGGGATACTTTTCATGTATTTTTAATGATAATATAGCAGTTATGGGAATTGGGTTAGTTTTGATTTTTTTTTCAAACACATCATAATTTAATTTAATATTGTGTTAATAAATGAAAGATAAAGATGAGTGTAGCTCAAATGGTAGAGCACTTGTTGAGTATATCAGAGGTACAAGAAATAATACCCCACATCTCCATTATATTATTAGGTAACATGTATTTAATTTTGTTACTTTTTAATCTACTTTTAGTTTCTGATCTTGTTTTAAATGTGCAAGGAAATATGGAGGTGTTTTTGGTTTTAGTTTTGGTTTAGGAGATGTTGTTGGTTGTGAAAAGGGTGCTGATGATAAAAAAAAATGAATGTAAAGACACCAAAAGTACAGGAAATAGTGAGCAAAAAGGAAACTTATGATTCAGAGTTTGTTGAAATTGTTTGTGGTGGTGATGAATTAAAGGATTTTGTTGGGGTATGCTATATTTTATTATTTTTATATTGTTTTGGTTTCTAATACTTTATTTTGTGTTTTTTGTTTTAAGGTTGATAAGAAATTATTTGAGGATGTTTGTTTTAATTATAATATTAAAGATAATTTTGTTAAAGATGTTGTTGATGGTGATGAAGTGTTGAAGGATTCTAATTTTGTGTGTCTTTTTTTTTGTTATATTAATTTAGTATCTTTTTTATTTCGTTTTGGTTTCTAATTTTACTTTTGATGTGTTGTTTTATTTTTTGAGTGAAGAGACAATATTTAATGATGTTGATCACTTTTTCATTATTATTGATTCTGCTATAAGAGCTGCTTGTCGTTTGAGTGGAGATGTTTTTTTTTTTTTGGTATTTTATTTTGGGTGACTTTTTTTTTTGGAATAGGTTGTTGAAAATGATAATTTTAAAGAAAAAAATTTAAAGAAATGAATATATTTTTGTCACAACCTAAACCTAAGAGTCATGACCAACGTTAGGGAACGAGAATTCATAAGAATTCGGAACCCGTAGCAAGCCTCAAATATATAAACTCAACCAATACATAAATATAAATATGCCTCAAAATTAAAACTTTTTAAAACGTAAAGAATCTCCATATTATATTATAATAAAATATGTTCATACAAATATTCAAAATACAAAACCTTAATAAATAACAATATAGAATACTACAACAAGAGATATTACTACTGCAGTGTCTAATAATACAAGGAGTAATAATTCAAAATTTATATAAGTCAATCATGGAAGAAAGGGTTTGGTGTGGAGAACTACTATGACAGGTCTAACAAGAAGGATCCTAAAAAATAATTGAGGGGGATTAGACCTCACTGAGTAAATTATTATTATATATATACATGCAACCTAAGCATACAAGAAATAAAGTATCAATATAATATTTATATATTTATATTTATGTAATTTATACACGTATTTCAAGCAGATGATAAAAACAATTTTCATATCAGTGCACCAATGGAAATTAAGTGGAGGATCGGAGCAAAACCCTAAAATATTCCACAACCTCAATCACTGAACCTCATTAGTCAACAGGCTCACTTAAATTCAAAAGTATTTGTCTTCTCAAATTTGACAATGGACTGGCCCCGAGACTGAGTTAATCGAGTTCCTGCAGTCTCACTGCCAGCATGACTGGTCTCGAGACACTAGATCAATTGAACTTCCACAGTTACACTACTCTATAACCACAAATCTCAATAATCAATTTAACCATATCTTATATCAATAAAAATTTTATAGCTTAATATCTAGCGTACAACTGTGCAACAGTTCTAGTGTAGCATATTAAATAGCACGTTTATAGCTATCCTCCAAAATATCATATCAAAAATAAAATAATAAAATTATATTAAAATATGAACAACATCCAAATTACACAAATAAAATATTCACTTTATATATATGCAAACATATATATAACCACAATAACAATTAACATTTAATGCAACATAGCATAGTAAAATTCATATTTATTAAAAATATGGATGCCAATAATATTTTCTACATGTAATGCATACATATAATAATAACTCACATGTGGAATATGCTCCTCTAAAATGACTCGACTGACCTTATCCTGTAGGTCTCGATCTCGGCACGGCTATAAAAAAAAATAATTAGGATAAAAATCATAATCTTATATATTCTAAATTTCTAAGATGACTTGATATAAGATACGACTCTAAAAAAAAACTCAAAACTTAAAACATACGTATGTCACGTTTTACAAGAAATCTATAAAAAATTTGACAAAGTCTCTTTTGTAAAACGAACATCTATCTACTAAAAGTAGAATCATTCCTACATGAAAATACACTTCAAAATAATCTCAAGCTCAATATCTTTGGTTAGACCCCCGAACTATAATTCATGCCCAACCAAGAACCAACATTACAAAATATATAATAAAATAATATAGTTTCTCAAATCACAAAAATATATCATAAAAATATTAAAGTATTTTATTTTCCACATAAATAATAAAATTCTAGTTATTAAATAATATTTTGCTAATAAAATCCATTAATAGCATAAAATTTCCATTTTACAATTAAATTAGTATAAATTGTAAATAATTATTAAAATCACTTATTATTATCATAAAAATAATAAAATGCTCATTTAGGCTAAAAAATAATACATAAACTTATTTTTTAATATATTTCCCAAAATAACTGCTAAACAATTAATAATTGGAAAATAATTATTAAAAAGAGTCCTAGAGGGGGGGGTGAATAGGACTATCAAATAAAAATGAGAAATTAAATAAATTCTTTGCAAGAATTAAGTAGAAGTTGAGAAGAAAAAATGAAGAAGACAAAGATTTAAGGAGTTCGGATTCAATAACAATCCTACGTCTCCACCTAACTTATCCCCAAGTTAGGATTTTCAATCACCCACAATCTTATTCACAGGATTAACATTATACAAGAATTTTATGGCTCACTCTTATAACCTTACAACATGAGTTTTCAAGGCTCACTAAAAAAACCAAAACCCAAGTGTTTCAATGGACAACACTTAAAACCAATTCCTTTAGAAATAAATCTCACTTCCCTTCTAATCTAACCTAAGATTTAAGATGAAGATAAATTCTATTTTTAACACACAGCCAACTCTCACAAGAGTTATACAAACAAAGAATTGTTTAAGAGAATTTGATAGCTCAATGAAAGTTTAAGAAATAATGAATGATAAACAAGTTTCTTTTCTTCCATTCATCTCTAAAGGTATTTATACTAAAAAATATAGCTGTTGGAGATGCAAATGATGTGTCCAACGTGTATATTTTGAATTATTGAGACTGATGCTATCAGACAGCTATTCATGGATTGAAACCGTAATTAGCTTCTCAGGACGTTTGAATTTGCCCACACTTTCTTCATAAAAGCTGTAGATATTTGAATTATCTTTCCATATCAACTTGAATAACCTAAATTGGATTTCTGTAGCTTATAATATGTCCAAAATAGTAAGGGTTGTATAATTTGTAATGTAGACTACGGTCAGACAGTTATACCCAAATTGAAGCCGTGATTTTCTCATGAAGAAATTTGAATTTGCTCATACTTTCTTCATAAAAGCTGTAGATATTTTAATTATCTTTCCATGAAATTTTTAATCACCTAAATTTGACTTCTGTAGCTCGGGATATGTCCAAATTACTAAGGATTGTGCAATCTGAAATGCAGAATACTGTCAGACAGCTATACACAAGTTGAAGCCGTGATATGCTCCTGAATAAATTCTAATTTGCTCATATTTTATTCATAAAAGTTGTATATATTTGACTTATATTTTCATATAATTTTGAATAACCTTAATTGGACTTCTGTAACTCAAGATATGTCCAAAATACTAAGAGATGTGCAGTTTAAGATGGCAGACGTATGCATGAATTTCAACTCAAAATTTACATAACCAAATGAACTTAGATTTTCACAAAAAAGCCCAATTCAGAAAGCTCAAGATGTCTACTTCAAATGTTAAGAAGCTCATTTTCTAATTTAAGAGCTCTAAATATGTCAAAAGTCTTCTTCAATCTCAGAGGTTCAATCAGCCTGAAAAGTCACCATACATCCAAAAGTGTATATGCTTGGTATATAATTCCCTACACACTTAATTGAAATTATTAGTATAAAAATTGTTTGTCAAAGTCC
Organism: Mallotus nudiflorus; assembly: GCA_947683625.1. Taxonomy (NCBI): domain Eukaryota; kingdom Viridiplantae; phylum Streptophyta; class Magnoliopsida; order Malpighiales; family Euphorbiaceae; genus Mallotus; species Mallotus nudiflorus. The sequence continues at coordinate 3,219,966 of CANTUR010000109.1, forward strand.
AAAATTAGGAGTTTGATCATGCAAATGGTCAACAATCTCCCCCTTTTTGGCTTTGACAACCAATTTGAAAAGGTGATAAATAATATATGTGTGTGTGTAAAAAAATAAATAATATGTATAAGCATATTAAATAAAAATAGCTCCCCCTTTCAAATTAAACAGATGTAAAATAATAAATAATTTTGCTCCCCTTTAACATGTGCATAAATTCAATATTTATCATGTATTAGAGCATATAAATAAATGAATTATCATAGCATGCATAAGGGTTTAACAAATATATTCCTTTAATAAAAATATATTTCTTTATTTCTCCTCCTTATTGGACATGATAAGAAATATAAAAAAAATTTCATTATACTTCTTGTTAAAAATAAAGACAATATAACAAGCTATCAAACAACATGAAGGAAATAATTTTAAACATATATGCATCACAAAATAGTATGTATGCTATATTCAAACATCACATGATCATGTAGAGTTTAGCTATTCAATCATACATAATCATGTGGTACTTAGCATATTTTTTATTTATCCCCTAAGCACATAGCTTCTTTAGCTTCTTCTCCCCCTTTGTCAAAGACAAAAAGAAAAGAAAGAGATATGAGGGGAAATCATGACCTAAGAGAGCCAAAAATACTAAAGGGAATAAAAGATCAAGAACCAAAATAATGCAAACAAAGATATGCAAAATCTTTATGAAATACATGTCATTCAATGTTGCATGAACAAACATAATTAATGGTCATGCATAAAATATTCATGTCATATAAAAACAAAGTAAGCAAAATAAGGCTATTCATCACAAGGACAAAACTAGCCACACTTGTGTTGTTACTATGCATACAAAAAAAAATTTATGTGAAATAAATTTAAATAATTTTCTCCCTCTATTTCAATGGATAAAAAGTGCTATTAAGGACACACTATTACATAGTTATGTCACTTACATAAACACATTTTTTAAAAAATTTTCAAATTAACTAGGTACACATGCAAACTTAATTATTTTTCCTCCTTTGTTAAAATACAAAGATAGACCAAATCTTAAAAATATCCATGCATTATGAAAGATAAAAACATTTTCTAAGAAAACATAGAAATTAAAAAAACTTAAAAATTTTCCCTTTTGTCAAAATACAAATAAAATTGCATTAAAAAAGAGTTACAATGATGTTAAAATACCAATTGTAAAACTAACAACCCATGTCTTATATCCAGAAAATATAAAACTAACAGCCCATGTCTTTTATCCAGAAAATATCTAGAAAATAAACTGAGCATAAACTATCATAAAATAATTATAAAATAAATAAACAACTCATGGTTTATATCCAGAAAATATTTAGAAAATAAACCGAACATAAACTAATGAAGAATAGTTATAAAACACACTTAATAGCTCAAAACTTAGATACAGAAAGTATACTGAAAATAAACCAAACATAAACTATCATGAAAATACACAAAATTTTTTTTTTAGGAGGAATATTTATGCAAAATTAAAATAATTAATTAATTGAATTTAGCTCAATAATTAATCATTAACTTGCAAAATAGGAGGGCTTTTGAAAGAAAAAAAAAATTTAATGAATCCATATAGATCCAAATCAAATAAAATTAGCACAAAGATCATGCAAATGAGAAATACAATATATCATGTATATGAAGTAAATTTGCTAAAGCAAATACATTTAAAAGAAAATATATACATGATGCTGAAAATAATTTTTTTAAAGAACATGATCATATAAGACTCTAATCATCAATTCATCAATTTAGCAAGTGATCAAGACAAGCTTGACCCATCAATCATACCATGTTCATGCTTAATAAAATTTAATCTTTCCTCACAAAGAGGCTTGGTAAAGATGTCTGCTAATTGATGATTAGTATTAACAAAATCAAGAAAAATATCACCATTTTACACATGATCACGCAAGAATTGATGTCTAATATCAATATGCTTAGTTCTAGAATGTTGAATGAGATTCTTACTAAGGTTTATAGCACTTGTATTATCACACTTAATTGGAATGCGATTAATATCAATGTCATAGTCCAAAAGTTATTGTTTTTGCCATAGAACTTGAGTGCAACAACAACTAGCCGCCATATATTCTGCTTCAACGGTGGATAAGGCAACAGAAACTTGTTTCTTACTAAACCAAGAAACTAAACAATTTCCTAAAATTTGACAAGTTCCAGAAGTGCTTTTTCTATCTAGTAGGCTACCAACAAAATCAGCATCAGAATAACTAATTAAGTCAAAGGAAGAACTCCTAGGATACCAAAGTCCTAAATGCAATGTACCACAAAGATATTTAAAAATTCTTTTGATAACATTCAAATGAGACTCTCTAGGAATTGATTGAAATCTAGCACACAAGCAAGTAGCAAACATAATATCAGGTCTACTAGCAGTTAAATAAAGAAGGGATCCGATCATACCTCTAAATCGCTTTTCATCAACCGGTTTACCATTCTCATCCTTATTTAGTTTGGATGTTGTGCTCATTAGAGTTTTGCTTGATTTAGCTCCATCCATTCCAAACTTCTTGAGAATGTCCCTTGTATGATTAATGAAAATCCCATTTTCACATTGCTTGATTTGAAGTCCAAGAAAGAACTTGAGTTCTCCCATCATTCATCTCAAATTCTCCTTGCATTAGCTTAGAAAATTCCTCACACAAGCAATGGTCAGTAGCATCAAAAATAATATCATCAACATAAATTTGAACAATTAATAAATCATGCTTGGATTTCTTTATGAAAAAAGTTGTGTCAACTTTTCCTTTAGAGAAGCCTTTCTCTAGTAAAAAGTTACTCAATCTTTCATACCAAGCTCTTGGAGCTTGTTTCAATCCATATAATGCTTTTGACAATTTAAAAACATGATTTGGAGAGTTAAAATTTTCAAAACTTGGAGGTTGTTCAACATATACCTCCTCTTCAATAAAACCATTTAAAAATGCACTTTTAAAATCCATTTGATAAAGTTTAAAATTAATGTATGATGCAAATGCAAATAGCATCCTAATAGCTTCTAACCTTGCAACGGGAGCAAAGGTTTCATCATAATCAATGCCTTCCTTTTGATTATAACCTTTAGCTACTAGTCTAGCTTTGTTCCTAGTTATGACACCTTGTTCATTCATTTTATTTCTAAACACCCATTTGGTGCCTATAATAGGATGATTTTAGGTCTAGGAACCAAGGTCCAAACCTTGGTTCTCTCAAATTGATTTAACTCTTCTTGCATAGCAAGGACCCAAAATTCATCACACAAAGCATCATCAATATTTTTGGGTTCAATTTGAGAAATGAAGTCTAAATTAACAGTAGATTTTAATTGAGATATAGTAGTTACCCCTTTTGTAGTGTCACCTATAATGAGGTCTTGAGGGTGAGCTTTTTTGAATTGCCAATCCTTTGGAAGTTCATCCTTCAAAGTAGGTTGAGACGTCTTCTTATTTTCCTTCTTACTTGGCTCTTCAAGTTCTAAAGGCTTACTAGCATTTTCTTCTTGTGTTTCCATAATCTCATTGTCACCTACAATATCATCAACACTACAAACATCATTTCTAGGATCAAGTGAGTTTGATTCATCAAATACCACATGCATTGACTCTTCAACTACTAGAGTTCTCTTATTAAAGACCCTATATGCCTTGCTAGAGATGGAATAGCCTAGGAAAATTTCTTCATCGGCTTTGGAATCAAATTTTCTAAGATTATCCTTGGTGTTCAATATAAAGCTCTTGCATCCAAATACTCTTAGATATGAGATTTTGGGTTTTCTATTGTTCCATAGCTCATAAGACGTTTTATTTAAAATTGGTCTTTTGAAAACTCTGTTTGAAATATAACAAGATGTGTTAACGGCTTCTGCCCAAAAGTATAAAGGCAAATTATACTCATGAAGCATTGTTCTAGCCATTTCCACAAGAGTTCTATTTTTTCTTTCAACTACCCTATTTTGTTGAGGGGTTCTAGGAGATGAAAATGTATAAGAAATACCATTTTCATTATAATAGTTTTTAAAAAATTCATTTTCAAATTCGGTTCCATGATCATTTCTAATGGATGAAATACAAAATCCTTTTTCTTTTTGAACTCTTTTTGAAAAATTTTTAAAAGCTTTAAATGCATTATTCTTATGAGCAAGAAAACATACCCAAGTGTATCTAGAGCAGTCATCAACTAATACATAAGCATAGTGCATTCCACCGAGACTAGCAACTCTAGTTAGTCTAAATAAATCCATATGTATAAGTTCAAGTGGCCTAGAGGTGGACATTACATTTTTTAACTTAAATGAGGACTTGGATTGTTTTCCCTTTTGACAAGCATCATAAGGTTTATCTTTAGTGAATTCAAGCTTAGGTAAACCAAGTACAAGTTCATGTTTACAAAGATCATTTAAAAGCTTAAAATTTGCATGTCCTAATCTTCTATGCCATGTCCATGTGTCATGGGAGATAGACACTAAGCATTTTATGTCTTTGTTATCAATTTTATTCAAATCAATGACATAAACATTGTCTACTCTTTCACCACTAAAAATAATTTTATTTTCATTAAGACTACTAACAAAGTAATTTTTAGGATAAAAAGTTATTTTATTTCCCATGGCACATAGTTGACTTATACTAAGCAGATTGTGTTTAAGACCATCAACAAACAACACATGATGTATATATAGGGATTAAGGATTACCTATTTCTCCAATGCCAATAATTTTCCTTTTGCATTATCTCCGAAAGTAACATGTCCTCCATCCTTAGCATCAAGTTTGTTGAATTTCTCTTTGTCTCCTGCCATGTGCCTTGAACATCCACTATCAAGATACCACTTACTTTTTATTCTTGTGGATTTCAAGCACATCTAGATAATACAATTTAAGTGTTCTTTTGGACCCAAACCTTTCTTGGTCTAAGTTGGTTAGTTTTAAGATAATCCGTAGGAAGTAAGTTCATATGCAGTTTTCTATAAAAACACACATTATTGGTGTGTCCTTTAATCATGCAATATGAACATACAATGTTTTTAAATTTATTTCTCCTAGAATGAAATGCTTTCCTAGTGTGCGTAGCATGCCTTTAGTGTTGTGTGTATCTTTTATTATTTTATGACATTGAGTGAGATATACATTGGCAATGGTGATGAGCATTTCGATAAGTTTGTGCAATATGTTTATATGCATTGTGTTGTGCAACATGCCTATTATAATTACGTCTGGTGTACATATAAGCATGCTTAGGTTGAGGTGCTCTAGTTTGAGACTTACCTTTTTGTGTTAATGAAGGGTTAATCTTATGAGATTTTGCCTTGCTATTTAACACATGAGATTTTTTAGCTTGAATCTCATTTGAGGTTGAAGGAGTAGAATCATGTGAAGCTTTAACAAAAGTAATATGTGATGAGGATGATGAAGACATTCCATTTTTATATCCAATTCCATGGATATCTCCATGAAATTTTTAAGAGTCAAGAAGACTATCTAAAGTTTATTTTCCTCTCTTAAATTTAGCAATGGAATTTTTTAATTATAAGACTTCCTTAGAAAGCTTATGATTTTCATCATTTGTTTTCTTAAGTTGGTCTTCCAAAGAATTAAAAGATTTAGCATCACTAACAAGTTTTTCATTTGATGCAACAAGTTTAGCAAAATCAATTTTTAAACACTTAAAATCCTTATTTAAGCTACCTAAGTCATGTTTATATTTTTTATTCTTAGATAACAAACTTTTGCATTTAGTAAGAAATTTCCTCACAATAGAGCTCTCATCATCATCATCATTATCACAATATTCATCACAATCATCAAAGGAAGAGTAAGAAGTGAATAGTACCTTATTTTCATTTTCAATGGCCATGAAGCAAAGATTGACAACTTCTTGTTGTTCCTCTTCCTCTTCGAATTCGGAGGAATCATCCCAAGTAGCTTTGAATGCCTTCTTCTTATCTTTTGCTCCCTTGCTCTTGAATTTGAGTTTGGGAAAATCACTTCTAATGTGTCCTGATTTCTTGCATTTATAGCAAGTAACCTCTTTTGTTTTCTTCCTCCCATCTCCTTCGAACTTCTTGTTGAAGTCCCTTGTTCTTGAGAAATTTTTCTTTCTTAAGAACTTCTTGAAGTTCCTAGTGAGCATGGCAATGTCACTATCTTCATCACTAAAATCTTTGATACTTTCCTCTTCATTATCTTCTTGAAGAGCTTTTAGAGCAATGCTCTTTTTCTTTTCTTCTTTCTTTTCTTATTCTTCATCTCTTTGTTTTATGGTGAGATAGAGTGGAGAGGTCTTGAGCTTCCTCAATTGAAGTAACACGAGATTCCCAATCCTTCTTAGGCAGGATTCTTAGAATCTTGTTATTTACTTCTTCCTTGGAGAAATGTTTTTCAAGTTTCTTGAGGGTTGTGAGAAGAGCATTAAGACAATTTTTCATCTCCGTGATTGATTCATAAGGCTTCATTTTGAAGAGTTCATATTCATACATATGAAGTTGAACCTTCTTACTTCTAACTTGAATGTTGCCTTCGTAGTTATTTTTTAAGATCTCCCATATTTCTTTAGCCGACATACAATATTGAAGCTTGCCTCCTTCTTCTCTTGTCATTGAAGAGACTAGAGTAATCATAACTTTTTTATTTTTGTGGTTTTCTTCCTTTTGATCAATACTCCATTGGCTTCTTGCAATAGTAGTTACCACACCATCAATGACAGTTGTAAGCGGTTCCCAAACTCTTAAGATAATGTCCCAAAGTTTGATGGAATCACAATCAAGATATAACTCCATTTTGAATTTCCAATGTGGATAGTTACTACCATCAAAGAATGGTCTAAGAGAAGAGATGTTTTGTGATTCACTCCCCATGATCTTGTATTCTAGCAATAAAGTACCTAGAATTCAAGCTCTAATACCAAATGAAAAGAGTCCTAGAGGGGGGGGAGTGAATAGAACTATCAAATAAAAATGAGAAATTAAATGAATTCTTTACAAGAATTAAGTAGAAGTTGAGAAAGAAAAATGAAGAACACAAAGATTTAAGGAGTTCGGATTCAATAACAATCCTACGTCTCCACCTAACTTATCCCCAAGTTAGGATTTTCAATCACCCACAATCTTATTCACAGGATTAAGATTATACAAGAGTTTTATGGCTCACTCTTATAACCTTACAACATGAGTTTTCAAGGCTCACTAAAAAAACCAAAACCCCAGTGTTTCAATGGACAATACTTAAACCAATTCCTTTAGAAATAAATCTCACTTCCCTTCTAATCTAACCCAAGATTTAAGATGAAGAGAAATTATATTTCTAACACACACCCAACTCTCACAAGAGTTATACAAACAAAGAATTGTTTAAGAGAATTTGATAGCTCAATGAAAGCTTAAGAAATAATGAATGATAAATAAGTTTCTTTTCTTCCATTCAGCTCTAGAGGTATTTATACTAAAAAATATAGCTGTTGGAGGTGCAAATGATGTGTCCAACGTGTATATTTTGAATTATTGAGACTGATGTTATCAGAAAACTATTCATGGATTGAAACCGTAATTGGCTCCTCAGGACGTTTGAATTTTCTCACACTTTCTTCATAAAAGCTGTAGATATTTGAATTATATTTCCATATCAACTTGAATCACCTAAATTGGACTTCTGTAGCTTAAGATATGTCCAAAATACTAAGGGTTGTGCAATCTGTAATGCAGACTACAGTCAAACAACTATACCCAAATTGAAGCCGTGATTTTCTCATGAAGAGATTTGAATTTGCTCATACTTTCTTCATGAAAGCTTTAGATATTTGAATTATATTTCCATGAAATTTTTAATCACCTAAATTTGAATTCTGTAGCTCGGGATATGTCCAAATTACTAAGGATTGTGCAATCTGAAATACAAAATACTGTCAGACAGCTATACACAAGTTGAAGCCATGATTTACTCATGAAGAAATTCGAATTTGCCCATATTTTCTTCATAAAAGTTGTAGATATTTGACTTATATTTTCATAGCATTTTGAATAACCTTAATTGGACTTCTGTAACTCAAGATATGTCTAAAATACTAAGAGATGTGCAGTCTGAGATGGCAGACGTATGCGTGAATTTCAACTCAAAATTTGCATAACCAAATGAACTTCGATTTTCACAAAAAAGCCCAATTTAGAAAGCTCAAGATGTCTACTTCAAATGTTAAGAAGCTCATTTTCTCATTTAAGAGCTCTAAATATGTCAAAAGCCTTCTTCAATCTTAGAGGTTCAATCAGCCCGAAAAGTCACTATACATCCAAAAGTGTATATGCTTGGTATATGTTTGGTATATAATTCCCTACACATTTAATTGAAATTATTAGTATAAAAATTATTTGTCAAAGTCCAAAATTAGGAGTTTGATCATGCAAATGGTCAACAATTATAAAAATTATTTTTACACTTTTATTAATCAAAATAGACTAAAACAGAATAATTAACAACAATTTTAATTAAAATTAAATAATTTATTAATTTCCAACAATTTCTCAAAAATAAATATTTATACATAACCTTTAAAAATTCATATTTAAATTTCCATGCATAATTTCATAAAACTTCATTAACAAAGTTTACTCTACATAATTAATAGAATTTATGAAAAATATAAAATTTTTCAGGCCGGAACAGTTATGTGAATAGTAACATGAACCCGAAAAATTTGAAAAATCATAAAAATAAATAAAAATCACAATTAGTAAGATCACAACCTCAATTACATATAATCTCAAAGTAAATATATCTAATTAAATCAAATTCACGCTCAATCAAACAAATAACTAAAAATTAACATAAAATCAATTTTTCAAAATTGAGGTTGTTATCAGCTCGGATTGAAGCAATTGATAGGGAGGTTTAGAAGCCCAAAGAGAGAGCTTTCGATCAAGACCAACAACGGCAGCTGGAGTGGCCGAAATCGTCGCTAGCAGAGCTCTCCCACTTTTGGTACTGAGAAGAAAAAGAGGAAGAAAGAGAGGGAGAAACAGTCGGCAGTGGAGGTGAGCTACTACTGTTGGCGGTAGTGTTAGGTGGAGGTGGCATCATGGTGACTGACTGGCGCAATGATGGTAGCGATGGTGTTGGCGCTGTCAAGTGGGAGAAGGAAGAGGAAGAATGAGAAGAAAAGAAAAGAAAGAAAAGAAAGGGAGAGAATAGAAAAAAGAAAAATCATTTTTGTTTTTTTTTAATTATACAAAATACTAATTTTTAAAATAATAATAATATTCTAATATTTTAAAAATCTAAATTCCTCTCAAAATATTTATCCACTTAACAATTAACTAAAATTTAATAAAACTACACAAATAATAATAATCTCATAAATAATTAAATAATAATTAACGCTAATTAATTTCATATTTAAATATCATAATTAATTAAAAATTTGAGTTATAACATTTTTTAAGTTTTTTGGTATTGTTGAGTCATAAGACGATGCTGTCATTTTATGTTATGTCTATAATTTGGTATCATTTTTTTTTTCTGTTTCTAATAATTTTTTTGTTTAAATTGGTATCATTTTGGTTTTGATACTTTTTTTTTTAATTTGGTATCATTTTGTTTTTTTTTTAGTTTATGATACTTTTTTGTTTTTATTAATGACAATGTAGTTATATTACAGAGTTTCTTTTATATATTTGTTGTATTTACGCAATCTTTATCTTATATTCAAATATTCCATAGTTTAATTAGAGTTATCATTTTGATTTTCTTTGAATATATTTTTGGTTTCCAACTCATTTTTTGTATCCTATTAGTTTGTTTTTGGTTTCTAATTCATTTTATTTTATCCGTTTGGTTTATTTTTAGTTTTCAATTCATTTTTTAAAATTAGTTCTTTAAAATGATTTGATCATATTTTCAATTGTAAAAATCGTATGAAATTGAAATTTATTTTAGAATACTTTCTATTTATTTTATATTTTTAATACAATAATTTAGAATATTTTCTGCTTATTTTATTTTTCTGAGACAATAATTTTATATATATTTTTATCAACTTGTAATACTTTGTATATAATAATAATAATAATAATAAAACAAAAACGTATACAAAATTAACATATATTAAAAAATATTTTACTTGTTTATAATTAAATAATGTTAATAAAGTCAATTAATCTATGATTCACAGCTTTAGTGTCGTCTCCTCATATTAATTAAGTCACTTTCAATAGTAAACTTTTTAGATTTTATAGTCACAGAGTGGCATCACAGTACTTACCAATTTATACATTAATTGAAAGGTAAGGAAGTGAACGTTGTAAGGTAAAGAAAAAAAGAAAACAATAAAAAATAAAAAAGGATAAAACAAGTTGATTTAATCATTAACAACAATAACTAATAATCCTGCTGAAAGACATCTGACTTGAAAGTCGACACTGTGGAAAGTGCAGCACTAAACCAATATTGAGGCCCAGCCAGGTGCAGAATTGAAACCATACATACAGATGCCGCAAAATGAAAGTAATTTAACTTGTGCGTGATTAGTAGCCGCCACTTGATAGTGTTATAACCGTTGTCTTTTGGTGAACCTTGTCTACTTTTTAAGGAATTAATTATGAAAATTAGTGTATTACAATTACTTCATGAAACATGCATGAAATCCTAAGAGAAAATGACTTTCTTGTAAAAGAAAAAACTGAAAAATGACAGTTTAATTAATCAGTCCATAAGAGAGCTTTAATTACATATCACATTGAAGCAGCGTACTCAAAACTAGACACTAGATGGTTCACTTTCCTATCTTCTTGGCAGCAGATTTGGTCACCTTAGCTCCAATAGGGTCCTTCTTCTCAACACTCTCGATGACACCGACTGTAACAGTTTGATGCATGTCCCTAACAGTAAAATGACCCAATGAAGGGTACTCGGAGAAGATTTCAACAACCATGGACTTGATAGGAATCATCTTTACAAATCCAGCGTTACCATTCTTTAAGAACTTAGGCTCTTTCTCAAGCTCCTTACCATATCGATGATCAAACTTGGTTAAGATTTGATGCAGGCTGCATAGAGGAATAAGCCCTCAAATTTATGTAAAAATTTGATAAATTACGGTAATGGCAATTTTGTAATTTTTGGCAAGTTCTAAGTATCAAATTTGGACGATTCAGAAGCTTATTTCATGTGGACATGGGCCAATAGTTTGAACTCACAAGTGTTGCTTGTGAGATCCATCGCTTTTCGACCAAATTCTATCATTTAAGCCCTTAAATGAACAATTTTATGATTTCCTATTTTTAGGGTTTTATTTTCCTATTTTTATTTAGGGTTGTTTTAAGAATTTACTATTTAAGCTTTCCTTATTATTATTGGACGACAGTTTAATGATAATTTGAATTCTCTTTTGTTATTCCAAAATTTCTTGAAATTTTGATATCTATAGCCTAAATCGCTATAGAAGGTCCATTATTGGTAGTCGTGCGCGATTCAACAATACTCGATTGTTATTATCCGCCCTTCCACTACTTCAGTTTGGTATCAGAGCTGTGCTCTTCTGACAAGATGTCTTGCAAAAGATAGCTACAGCAACCACAACTACAACGTGTAGAAGAGGTTTATGAGTGTGATGATTTACATCGTATCAAGTAACGAATGGAGCAGATGGATCAACAGATTGACACCCTCGTGGAACAACTCACAACAAGGATGGAGGAGTTATTGTTAGTCAATCGAAATAGGGAGCAGCAGGAGCAGCCAAATCAGGATCTGAGACGGAACCCTAATGTTGATGACCGAAGAAACCCTTTTGCTGAAGGAAACGATGATGAAGATAACGATGGTAATGGGTATTATAAGAATCCCCATAGACGTCAGCGGCAACATGTACAGGTTAATGACAGGCGATGATGGGAAGCGGGTATATGAACTGAAATACCTAAATTCTGTGGTACCCTACAACCCGAAGAATTCTTTGATTGGGTGGCCATAGTATAAGAGGTCATGGACTTTAAGGGGGTGCCAGAAAATCACTAAGTACCATTAGTGGCAATGAGGTTCCGAGATAGAGCAATAGCTTGGTGGCAGCAAACTAAACAGACTCGAGTCAGGTTGGGGAAGTCCAAAATTACGACTTGGGAGAAGATGAAGAAACAATTGCATGCTGCATTCCTGCCTTATAATTATTAATGTTTACTGTATCAAAGGTTGCTGATGATTATACAACTGAATTTTATCAGTTGATCACTCGGAATGAGGTGTATGAGATAGAGGACCAATTGGTGGCGAGGTATATTAAGGGCCTAAGGGAATAAATCAAGGATACAGTGAACATGTTTGATCCTATATCTGTTTCCACAACACACCAATGAGCCTTGCAGATTGAGAGGAGGCGTTTGGGTGGTTTTGTGCAGAATATTGGGTAAGGAAACACAGGAGGAGGAGCTGGTGCGAGTCATCCAAGTGGTGGTGTGACCACTGGGGCTACCAATATACCAGCAACTACACCCAGGCCAAACGGTATCAAGTGTTTTTCATGTGGCGAAACAGGGCACAAGCAGGCTGAGTGTAGAAACAGGGGAAAAAGAGCCATGTTTGCTGATCTAGATGAGCAATGTGATGAAGAGGAGGTTACAAACTTGATAGGAGACCCAGTATTTGATGTAGATGCAAGGAATGAAGAGATCGTAATTGGAGATGTAGGCACAACATTGGTTGTGTAGAGGTCCTGCCTAACACCAAGAGCTGTTGATGAGTAGCTACGAAATAATATCTTCCACTCTACCTACACTATTAAAGAAAAAATTTACAGGTTTGTGATTAATGGGGGTAGTTGTGAGAATATAATCTCAGCAGAAGTGGTTCAGAAATTAGGAATTATGACTGTCAAGCATCCTAAGCCATACAAATTGGCATGGTTAAAAAAAGGGGGTGAGGTAACAGTTTTGAAACGTGCCTTAGTGTCCTTTTCCATCGAGGGAAAATATAAGGATGACGTTTGGTGTGATGTGATAGCCATGGATGCATGTCATCTGTTATTGGGGTGACTATGGCAGTTTGATAGAGGTATGATTCATGACGGAAAGGCTAACACCTACAACTTTATATTTGAAGGAACAAAAATAGTGCTAGGCCTTAATAAGGATTTTGAACAATTTGAAATAGTGCAAGGTGAAAACAAGAATTGTGTTAATTTATTAACCCTGTCCCAATTTGATAAAGTAGTGCAGCAATCTAAAATTATTTATGTCCTATTTGGGAAGATGGTGGACAGAGAGATGATGGTTCCTGATGTAGTTTTACTACTTATGGAAGAGTTCAGTGAGTTATTTGCAGAAGAATTGCCTAAGGGGTTACCTCCCATGCGAGACATTCAACATTAGATTGACCTTAAACCAGGGGCAGCTTTGCCAAATTGACCATACTACCAAATGAGTCCCAGTGAGCATGAAGAACTGAGGAGACAAGTAGGAGAGCTGCTAGCCAAGGGATACATTCATGAGAGCTTGAGTCCTTGTGCTGTACCGACCCTCTTAACGCCAAAGAAGGATGGTTCTTGGCGGATGTGCATAGACAATCGAGCTATCAATAAAATAATAGATAGGTATCATTTTCCTATTCCTAGACTGAATGAGCTTAGTGGGGCCACAATTTTCACTAAACTAGATTTGAGGAGCAGCTATCATCAAATTCAGATTCGAGCCGGCGATGAATGGAAAATAGCCTTCAAGACAAGAGAAGGGTTGTATGAGTGGTTAGTGATGTTGTTTGGGCTGTCAAATGCACCAAGCACTTTTATGCGTGTTATGAATTAGCTTCTGAGGCCTTTCATTGGCAGGTGTGTTGTTGTGTATTTTGATGATATTTTAATTTATAGTACTAATCCGAATGAGCATTTGCAGCAGCTATGGGAGGTCCTCACTATGCTGCGTAAAGAGAAGTTATACGCTGCAACTAAGAAATGTGCATTTTTCACTTCTAAGGTGCTATTTCTTGGCTATAATGTTTCTGGAAAGGGGTTGCAGGTGGACGAAACAAAGGTTAAGGCTGTGAAACATTGGACAACACCTACTACCATAACTGAGGTGAGAAGTTTCCATGGATTGACTTCATTTTATAGGCGTTTTATTCCACATTTTAGCAGTATTATAGCGCCTATCACTGATTGCATGAGGCATGGTGGGAAGTTTGTATGGATTGATAAGGCAGAAAAGGCATTTGAGTTTATTAAAATACGCCTTACCAAGGCCTCTATCTTAGTGTTGCCTAATTTTAATCAACCGTTTAAGCTACATTCAGATGCTTCGAAAGTGGGAATTGGGGCTATTTTAAGCCAAAACAACAGGCTGATAGCGTATTTCAGTGAGAAGTTAACAGGGGCCAGAATGCGCTATAGTACTTATGATGTTGAGTTCGATGCTATTGTGCAAGCTATTAAGCATTGGCGTTATTATTTGTTTCAGAAAGAATTTATTTTGTATATAGATCATGAGGCCTTGAAGCACTTGCATTAGCAAGATAAAGTTTCTGCTCGACATGTGAGTTGGGTGGCTTACCTTCATAAATTCACTTTTGTTGTGAAACATAAGTCAGGGGTTATCAACAAGGTGGCAGATGCATTAAGCAGACGAAAGACATTATTACCCCAAATGTCCATTGAGGTACCAAGTTTTGAATCCTTTTGTAGAATTACTTGAGATTGATCCATACTTTTCTATTATTTTGGATAAGATTAAAATAGGCGAGCGAACATATTTCCTAGTGCATAATGGATTTTAAGGGCAATTAGCTATGTATCCCAGACTGTAGCTTGCATTTGAAGATTCTTCAGGAATTGTATGGTGAGGGACATGTAGGGCGAGACAGAACTGTACAATTGGTTAAGGCTCATTATTTTTGGCCTACCATTCGTAAAGAAGTTGAAAGGTTGGTGGGGCGGCGTTGAATTTATCAAGTTTCCAAGTGAGTAGCATTTAACGCAGGTCTTTACATGCCTCTACCAGATCCTTCACAACCTTGGGTGGAACTTAGCATGTATTTTATGCTAGGATTACCACGCACACAATGAGGTAATGATTCTATCTTTATGGTAGTTGATCGATTCTCAAAGATGGTCCATTTTATACCATGTAAGAAAACAACAGATGTTGTTCATATAGCTCAATTATTCTTTAAGGAAATATACAGGCTGCATGGCTTGCCTATGTCTATTGTGTCGAATAGGGATACCAGGTTCCTTAGTCATTTTTGGCATAGTTTATAGAAGATGGACAAACAAAGGTGGTAAACCAGTAGTGCCTATCATCCATAAATAAATGGACAAATAGAGGTGGTGAACCGATCTTTGGGTAACTTGTTGAGATGCCTAGTGGGTGAGCAGGTGAAGAGTTGGGATCAGAAGCTGTGTCAGGCAGAGTTCGCCCATAATCATGTAGTCAATAGGAGTACTGGATTTAGCCCTTTTGTAGTGATGTATTCAGTTATGCTTAGGCGACCCCTATACTTGATTCCTCTTCCAGCAAAGATAAGAGTAGATGGCAGGGCAACAAGTTTTGTCAATGGGTTACAAAAAGTTCATCAGTCTGTCCATGATCACTTAGTGCAGGTTGCCTCCAAGAATAAACAGATTGCTGACAAGAAGAGACGACATGTTAAGTTTGATATGGGGGATTTATATGGGCTGTTATGACCAAAGAGAGATTTCCTGCAGGCGAATACAACAAGTTGTTTACCAAGAAGATTGGACCAGTGGAGATCATCGAGAAGATTAATCCTAATGCCTACAAATTGAAGCTACCTAGCCATATTCGGATTGTGGATATATTCAATGTCAAGCACTCGGTTCCTTTTGTAGGTGATTCATCAGATGAGTTAGATTTGAGGGAAAATTCTATCCACCCTAAAAAGAATGATGCAGGCTGCATAGAGGAACAAGCCCTCAAATTTATGCAAAAATTTGACAAATTACGGTAGTGGCAATTTTGTAATTTTAGGCAAGTTCCAAGTATCGGATTTAGGCGATTTAAAAGCCTATTTCATGTGGAAACATGCCAATGGTTCAAAGTCATGAGCTTTGCTCTTGGGATCTATAGCTTTTCGGCCAAATTCTATCATTTAGGCTCTTAAATGGGCAATTTTGTGATTTCGTATTTTTAAGGTTCTATTTTCCTATTTTTGTTTAGGGTTGTTTTAAGGATTTACTATTTAAGCTTTCCTTGTTATTGTTGAATGACAGTTTTATGATAATTTGAATTCTCTTTTATTCTTCCAAAACTTCTTGAAATTTTAATGCCTATAACCTAAATCGTTATAGAAGGTCGATTATTGGTAGTCGTGCACAATTCAACAATTTTCGATTGTTATTATATGCCCTTCCGCTACATCAAGATCTTAGCAAAATTCACAGCAATGTGAGAGTTGTGCTATTCCAACACAGGGGCATAACAAAAACCCCCTTTGAAACACAAATTAAAACTCAAATTCCATAAACTTTATGAACTAAATCAACCCAAATCAAAACACAAAAACTAAAACTTAAAATTTAATTCAGTGTCCAAACAAAAGGAAATTAATCTAATAAAATTCATTTCTCAGGCATCAACAACTGTGTCAAATTCAAATAATCAAACACAGCTCCACACTGAAATGCTAAAAAAAAAATCATAATAAATTTTCTCTCTCTTTTTTAACAAAAGAATTTAATCAATTAATACCTTAAAGAGCTCAA
Source organism: Mallotus nudiflorus (assembly GCA_947683625.1). Taxonomy (NCBI): domain Eukaryota; kingdom Viridiplantae; phylum Streptophyta; class Magnoliopsida; order Malpighiales; family Euphorbiaceae; genus Mallotus; species Mallotus nudiflorus. The sequence continues at coordinate 3,236,684 of CANTUR010000109.1, forward strand.
GAAGAGCGTTTTCATGAAGATGAAGATTACTTAGGTCAAGCACTGAATGCTCCATTGATGTCATCTTTTGGTCTTTATTTATAAAAATATATTGGCTAATCTTGATTTGGATTTGTCACTGAAGATAATGTCAACAAGTGATCATGGGAGCATCTGAGGAAGAAGAAGTTTTGAAGGAAAAGCCATGGAAAAGAAAAAACAGAAAAAAAAAGGAAGAAGAAGAAGATGGACAAATCATAAGGGGTATTCGCGTAAATAAAATTGGATAAGATGGTTCGGGTAAATTTAAAAAATTTGAAGTATTTTTATTATTTTACTTTTATTTTGGACATTTAAACCTAAAAAAAAAGTCCAACTTGGGACTTGAATTTTTGACCTAAGAGCACATTAGACTTTATGTTTTTTTTTTTTAAATTGCAATAATATTACTGCCTGATCTGATAACTTTCCTCAGGTGTTGATGTTGATTTGCTTTTGAAATATATCCTCTTTTCTCAATATATATATATATATATATATATATATATATATGTGTGCGCGCGCGCTGTGTTAAACTTTAATTGAATCAATAGATAGGCCGTTTAATTTTTTTTATTTTTTTTAAAAAGCAACTTCCAAATGAGTGATTTTCTTTCCTAGTTTTAAATTTGTGAAGTGCATAATTCCGGTTCATAGGAATTAACATTTAAAATCTCTAAAGGAAATTAAAGTTCAACAACCAAAGCTTAATTTATCCTTTCGCTATAGAAAAAAAATTCTTAGGAACGTCCATTTTGCTTGTAATTAACATAAGATACCAACGACATGCATAGGTTTAAAGTTGCCCATAGTGCACATCACCCTAAACGGCAAAATTTATACATGATGGGAAGTGTCGTACTTTATTATTATTATTATTATTATTATTACACATGTTCATATAGTTACCATCTCTAATTACATCAAGTTTGCAATTTTTTCGCGTCTATTTTTCATTGAAGGTAATTACTTTGAGAGGCTTTTTAGTTCAAGAATTAACATACACATACTTTTTCTAATCTTAGTTAGGCATAAAGTATGTGTCATTAATTATTTCCTATCTTTAATTGTTTGCTATTATTATTATTATTTGAAAAGAGAATAAAATATATTACAAATTTAGAACTAAATATTATTAATTATCAGTTTGAAAAAAAAAATTTATTGATGATCTACTAATCAAGATGTAGTAAAATTCAGTTGAATAGGATGTTCACTACAGAAGAAAAATAAAATTGTTTGTTTTTGTAAAGTTAGTTTAATAACATTTAAAGCAATATTTTTATTTTTATATTAGTTTTGTTAACTACTACTACTATTATTATTATTATGATTATGATTATTATTATTATTGTTAAATGGAACTTTAATATTAAAATATTCAATTAAATTTAGTACAAGGTAAAAACTTAATAAATAAAAATATTATTTTTTAATAAATAAAAATTAAATTTTAGATATGTTTAAGAAAAAAGTCAAAGTTATAAAAGAATGTGAAAGTATAAATATATAAAAGACATCATGAAAGAGAAAAGGTTTAATAAAAAAAATCCAACACTTTAGTTTTATAACCATATTCAGGTAGATAAAATTTTAATAAATTTAGTGCAATGTAAAAACGTACTAAATTAAAATATTATTGCTTAATGAATAAAAATTAAATTTTTGATATGTTTAAAAAAATCATAACAAAATGTAAAAAAAAAATGTAAAAAGACGTTGTGAAAAAAAAAAAAGTATAATAAAGTAAAAAAAAAAATAATAATAATAACAAGACTTTAGTTATTTAGCTAGCAAGTCATCACAATTAATAGATATGATTTAATTGTTATTCAAATTTAAATTGTATATATATAACCATGTATACTGGAGAATAACTCTATAATTGTTAGGATAAATGTATCCTAATGTCATTTGTTGTAATCTAAAATGATATTGTACTATAATCCTTATGACAATAAAATATTTATTTAGATAAAGTGTTTATTTATTTGAGTATTTATCCTTTAGTGTTATGTTAAGTGAGTTTATTATAAAGAGTTGATAATATAAGTGACAAATTCATTTAGTACATATGCTATAAAATGTTTGTAGTTGTAGTATTAATATTTGGGTAGTATTAATCCATAGATTATCACTTTTGTCTATCTTCCTTGATCGGTATGTGATATCGATAGTTAGAGGTAGTAAGTCTCATACTGCTTGATATGAGATATCATAATATACATGTTAATACTCATGTGATGGGTGGATCAAACTGTGACATAAGATAAGTGATTGCATGGAAATTCGCTTTTGTCAACAATCATTGTCTTGGACATAATGATGCATATGAGCCTTTAACCTCAGGTGACATAGTCATCCACTTATGGTTGGTTAGAATCTGTTACCGCTTAAATAACTATGCTAGCCATGTATGGTTATATGACATGTGGTGACTCTAGTTGGTTATTTGTAAGGATGACTGATTGGCCAAGATGGAATTCATTACTTGGAGTGAACTAGGATAAGATCCTATGCTATCTAAGTTGTTTTAGATGAATAAGTACCTAGCTAGGTCAAACTTGACTTATCAGAAAAAAATTTTCGTGCTAGAAATTATTTCTAGTAGAAGTCATGTTTTATCGAGAATTGAACTAAATATGAGGTCATATGAGTAAGGCAATTAGAGTTTGACTTGACCATGACTCAAGCCTATATCGGGATCTTGTAATGAAGGGACATTGAGTGCACGGTAATTATGTTCTATGGTTTTTGTGAATCTACATATAATATTCATTTTCACTTGGATAGTCATGACATTTATGCTAGGGGTCACTCATGACTTATGGGAATTAAATGTGACTAATTAGGATTTTCACATTTATCCTTGGAAAGAGTTTCCTATAATATTAAGAGTTAATATTATTCTCCATTTTCATTTTGGACTTGAACCTAGTAAGTCACACGCACACAAGAGTAGCACTGACAATGATAACTATTAATTTAATTATTAATTAAAGTGTTTGATTAATTAATTAAATTAGATTTATACTTGTGCGGGGATCTAGTATATCTCAAAATCTAATTCAAAGGTTAGGACTATTAAATATTAATTTAGACTTAATTTAATATTTGATATTAAGTTTAAGGGCCAAATTGATATTTGCCACCAATACAAGTTTGGATATGGGCCATGAGATGGGTCATATATATGTATATAGCTTTATGGATGATTTATGAGTTTGGATTAATATGTGTATTAGAGAGGTTGACCTTTGTTTAATGTTAAATAGAGCCCATAAATCTAATTAGAGGATGTTGTAGAGATGGACCCATTTAAGAGTTAAACGAATCCAACTAGTTAAGCCCATCTACTAAATGAGGTGCCACCTAAGCACATGCTTTCCATGCAATGTAAGTGCATGGTGGATTGTAATACTTGTACCCTCAATTATATGTCAAGTGTTATGTATAGATAGGCTAGAGTATAGAAGCTCATAATCGATCAAGGATCGAGAATTTTTGAATTTTAATGACACTTAAAATGAGTGAAATTATGAGAATAAAAAGGATTAGGAGTAAAAATGAAGTGAAGAGTGAGAATTAAAAAATTAAGGTGATATGGACTTAATTGAAACAAATAATTATCCTTGAATGAACAATTGAAAGTTCAAGAGTTAATAGGTAATGCTAGCATTTCATTAAGAGACAAAAGGGGTATTTTACATTTTAACTTATCCCAAAAGCTTTAGATTTTTCCTTTAAGTCGTGGCTTTTAGTTGATAGGCATGTATAAGAAACGGGAAAGAAGGAAACAACCACATTTAGAAAGGAAAGAGAGGGTGGATTAGAAAGAATCATTTAAAACTTTATAGCTTTAATCTAGAGTTGATTATGCCTGTAAGGTGGTTTAACAAACTTGTACTTTTTATTGCTCAATCTGTCAGAGTAATTAAGTTGCTTGTAATTTGACCTCTATAACTTTCTTTGTGTTTATAAAATTGAAGTGAAATGTTTACTAAAGGTACTAGACATATATATCTAAGTTTGTTTAAAATTTGATCTTGAAATTCTTTTTCTATAAATTGCAGCAATCTTTTAAAGATAGGCCTGAAAACAGCTCTTTTAGAGTTAATGAAGCTGATTTGTAGAGTTGAGTTCAATTGCATGTTTTTCATATCATTTAGGGGCTACATGATTAGGGCAATATATAGGCTTATTATACTGATGAATTTTAAATGAAATTTCATGTTTTAGGTGCTAGAAGAAAGGTACTAGTGCAAGTTAAGTGAATTTGTGAACCGGTTGTGTGTGTTTAGGGGGGCTATTTTAGAGAGCATATGTTTAAGTCTTTAAACTCTTTTTATAATAGCAAGAAAATGAGCTTTTAATTTAGATAGTTGCTAATTTAATTGAGTTTCTAATTAGCTTGGTTTCATTCATTTGGAATATGATAAGAGATGGTTTAAATTTGAATGCTTATAGAACTACAAATTTGCTAGCATTGCTTTTAGTAATTATTTGATGAAAATCATATTGGTTTTGTGTATTACCACCCTATATGAGATGTGTGAATGTGCTGAGGTGATACATACACATTTGAGATTGTGATGATTGTTATTGCGTAATAGACAATGGGGCACTTGAATGTAGGACAGTGAAGGGAGAAGGGTCATTTCGTGATAATGTAGTCAAAGGGTTAGCTTTCAAGTGCGCCTATAGAGTAAATTTATGATGGCTTGTATGTTATGGCTGGGTTGTGATGCTTGTTTAGGGATGGTTAATACATATAAAAAATTGTATTATTATTTACAAAAACATGTGTTTAACTTGGTTAAGTTTTGCATGAGTTTTGAAATAAGGAACAGACTTAATGTTTTAAATGAATGATAATATCATTGTAAATGCTCTAGTTACTAATTTGACAAGTTTATTGTATTTGGTTAACAAAACTATTTTATGCCTGTAATATTTATTCACTGAGTATTTTTGCACTCATTTTTCTTTATTTTTAAAATCATTTCATTTAGTAGGGCTTGATAGTGGGTGGCTTAAGTTGAGTGAGTGTAGATAAAAGTTTTAATAGTAAAGGTGGCATAACAATCTTATTTTGGTGTTGCTCTCATTTTGGGTGGCCATAATATTGTGTATTTTAAGTTTAAAACTTTTGTAGACATATTATCATAAATTATATACTAATTTATTGTTAATTTAATCTTTATTACAATTTTAATATAAACTTATGTGTATATAAATAATTTTATTTAAACAAAATGCTAAGTATTAATTTAATTTCATTGAAGATGATTTTGAAGAGTGTAGCATAGTAAGCTTTAGTGTCCATCTTGGGCTATATGAGACGAGATGAGATACTAATCGTCCACCTCAGGCTTCATGAGATGGGGTGTGATAGTTTTAGTATCAAAGGTTTGGTTACTCATTTTCTTACCTACAAAGTATTGGCTCTTGATTTTCTAACTAAAAAAACAAAATTTCAAATACATATTCTTTACATTCTTTATTTATCCATAAATTATAAGCTTTGAAAATGATATTTTAATTTATGAGATTTATATTTGAGTTGTTATTTTTCTAAAAGGATGCCACTAAAGGAGAGGATGAGACATATGTCCTTGACGAAAGCACATTGTTAGCCAACAAAGTAGCAATGGGATTGAGTATAGTGGTAGTACTAATCTTGAGCTAAAGTCAGAAGCTATAACCCTTTTTATGATTATCGAAACAATTACCTATGTGTTTTGAGCAAAGGTAAAGTTTGAATGTCTCCCTTAAAGCCTAAGTTTGATGGATTTTGTAAACACTAATGAATATAGAAATTTTGTGAACTATAGTCAATAATTTAATATTCTACCAGCTAAGAATATTGAAGTATTATATAGTCAATGTTATTGGATATATCATTTTATGGTTTAAGGTTAAAGTTTACTTATTTTGAGGTAAGGATCATCAAAGCTAGGGTTAGTTTTTAGTAAAGATTGTGGTGACAACCATGGTGAAGACTTCAAAATTACAGATGTTGTCAAACCTCATAAGGAATAATTTTTAAAAGTTAATCTTGTAAATGAAACATTAATTATCTATATTACTTTAGGAATCATTTAGCATGTAGAATGTGTATAAGGACTACATAGTTAGGGATTAGAAAGTATTGTGAAATAAGATGATGTTTATAGTTGAAGTGGTATAAAAGAATCAACCTAAGAAAGGAAAATATAAGATGATACTATCTAACATTCGTAATCCCTATTATAGGCTAAATCCCTATTATAGGCTAAGTGTAGTGAGAATGCATCGAATTTCATGGATGAAATTATTTTTAGGGGGGGAATTATAATTGTCACGACCCAAAACAGGGGCCATGACCGGCACTAGGGAATGGAAATTCTTTTGAATCCGAAACCCGTAGCAAACCTTAAAATAAATAAAAGCATACAATAATAATAATCATACAGTTAAAATAATCTACAGCGGAAAAAAATCATGAATAATTAAATAATAATCCACTACGGGATTTAAATCAACAACTCATCGTATATATATAAATAAACTTTTAATACAATCCAATTCAAATCCTTAAAATATACAACTCACACAATATAGTACAAAAACCCCTTTAATAATTTTACAACTACTGCAGTGTCTAGATTAATAAAATAAAATTCAAGTGAGCAGTTTACATAATAAAGTCGGGGCGGAAGAAATCCAGCGTAAGGGTCTGCTACTGAGTTCTGATGAAGATAACTCTCCTGAAAAATAGTCAACGGAGAGGAGTTAGACCTCACTAAGTGAATTACTATAATATATATACATGCATACTAAATGACAATGCACATAATCAATAGTATATATATAATAAATATATACAAGCAATTACACACAGATGCAATAAAAATCATTTTATATATATTTATTTAAAATCACAGTTTATGAAGGATCAAATAGAACCCTAGAAAATCGCAACCTCAAAACAGTGTTAGACAACACTCTAGCCATACAGGCTCACTTATTCTAAATAAGTTCACTTGTTCCATTTGGACAGTAGACTGGCCTCGAGACACTAAGTCAACCGAGCTCCAGCAGTCTGACTGTCAGTGTGATTAAACACTTGGTCAACCGAGCTCCAGCAATCACACTCCCAAATCATATCACACATGAATCAAATCAATCCGATCAAGATCCATAAATAGGTTAGTAATATAGCCTAAATGCTATTAGCGTACCGGTACGTACTCGGTCCTAATGCTGCCCACTAGGTAACACGTTCTATTGATATTCTTCATTAAAATATAAAACATACATTCATAAAAATAAATGATGCATGAATTTGAAATAAGTAACAACATAAACCATATATATACTAGAAATATATTAAAAATAAACCAAGTATATTTCGAGTATATATACGTCAAATAAATCCAATATAATCGTAAAATAAACTAAATATATATTTAAAAACATTTTTAAATATAAATGTTTAATAAAGCATGCATATAATTTAAATTATATAAAAAATAAACCAAAAATAAACTTAAGTACTAATTAAATCATTTATGCATATTTAATCAAGATAAAATAAATATTTCTAAAATCATGCACCTTAGAGCATATATATATATAAAATAGAAACTCACTATTATTGCGCTCCACAAGATGGGTCCGATGGGTCTGGTCCACTAGGCCTCGATCTCGGGGTAACTAAATAAACAGATAATGACAGGAATCAAAACAAATCTAATAGAAGTTCTAAAGACTTGATCTAGATTACTAGAGACAAAATTAAATCAGCATTCGACCGGACATCACGTTTTAGGAGAATTCTACCCAAAATTCGGTAGAACCTCCCCTGTAAAATGGACATCTCTCTACTCAAAGAGTAGAGTCGGCCCTGCAAAGAAACGTATTTTGAAAATAAACACAAAATACAACCACAATCCTTCGGTCGGACTCCAAATTACAAATCACCGACCGAGGTCCACAATTCACGGAATATATACAAAATACCGAAAATACCCTTATATAATAAAAATACATTTTATAAGTTGAAATTACGTAATTAACCCTAAAACAAAGTAAAAATCGATGAAAACTCATTTTATTAGAAAAATCGTATATATTATATATATAATTGAAAATAATTTACAAAAAATAGTTTTAATTAGTTAAAAATACTAAATAATTTGTGGAAATAATTTTTGTACGCTAAATAACTATTAAAACCGATTTAATTATATTTTTAGCCAATTTAGGGTAAAATTACCAAAATACCCCTATATATATAAATATACTAAAATTAATCCAAAAATTCACCAAAAATAATATAATTACTCAAAATTAATTTTCTCAACATATATTTCAATAATATCAATAAATACACTCAATTAACCAATTAATTTCAATTAAACATATAATTAACCCTATTTTTCCAAAATTACATAAACTTAATAAATTCAAAATAAATACATAAAAATTTACAAAAATTACAAATAAATTTCTATAATTCATTTCAATACCTATATTTATCATAAAACACAATTTCATAATTTAATTAATTAATTTTTGAAAATTAGAAAATAATAAGAAAATAATTAAAAATACCCAAAAATCAAAATAAATTCCAAAAATTCAAAAAAAATTCCAGCATGAAGATTAAGCTACTAGGATCAAAGTTTGTTAAGGAATTTTTCATGATTCAATCAAATTGAAGCTCAAAAAAAATCAAGAATCCTAATAGGCCGAAATTGCAAAATCGAAACCTAGGCAAATCTAGAGCATTTTAAGTGAAACAAAGCTTGGAATCACACTTACCAAAGCTCAAGGAGAAGATAGAGACCGACGGTGTCGAAAACGATGGCCGGAATCACGTTGATCGGAGCTTGGGTCAAATTTCAGGTTCTCGGGTTGTTGCAGCGTTCATCGGCACCGGAGAGGGTGGAAAGAGAGGCTGAGTAATTGGAGGAAGGCGGTGGACGTCCGGCAAGCACTCTAAATGGTGGTGAATAGAGTCGAACAGTGAGGGGAGAGGAGAAGGGCGTCGGGGAAGAAGAAGGAGGGGTGAGGGCAATTTTTGTAATTTAAAATATATATATATATATATATATATATATCTTTAACTTTAATTATAATATAATATTTCAAATAATTGTGCACCACAAATAATAAATATATAAAAATATACATATACATATACATACATGTCCCATATTAATAATAAACTATATAATATACACATACATAATTAAAATAATTACTAAACTCTAAAATAATTAAATATAAGAATGTATATATATGTATTCTAATATGACAATTAAAATAATGCGTGGATTCATGCAAATGCGTAAATCTACTTAAAATAATTAATATTAAATTATTTACGTGTTAATTTCCCCGAAAATAGAATTCTCAGGAAAATTTTATGTAAAGTTGTTAAAATAATTAAGAATAATTAAAATAAGCTTTAATAAATATCAAACTCATAAAAATATCATAAATATGTACAAAAATTATTAACACTGCATATCCCGATACAGTATAAAAATATTTAAAAACTTGGGATATTACAGTCTTGCCCCCTTACAAGAATTCATCCTTGAATTCCAGAAAAGAAAAGTATAAGATCAAGAAGGGAAGAGATACAGGTAAGAAGCTCGCATCTCAGCTTCAGTCTCCCACGTATTCTTCTCAACTCTGTTGCTATGCCACAGAACCTTGACCATTGGAATCTGCTTCGACCGCAACTGTCGAACTTGATAGTCAACGATCGCCACAGGTTCTTCCACAAATGTCAGATCTTCACTCACTTCTACACTGTCGGGCTGCAATACATGTGAAGGGTCTGAGATATACTTCCGCAGGATCGAGATATGGAATACCGGGTGCACCTGTGACATACTCGGAGGCAAAGCCAACCGATATGCAACAGTACCAACTCTCTCCAGAATCTTAAACGGTCTGATATATATATCTCGGTGCTAACTTACCCTTCCTGCCAAATCTCATCACACCCTTCATCGGAGATACCTTCAGAAAAACAAAATCCCTGACTTGAAATTCCACATCTCTACGCCTAGGATCTGCATAGCTCTTCTGCCTGCTAACTGCGGTTTCTAATCTGCGCTTAATCATGGCGACTTTCTCTGTAGCATCCTGAACCATCTCAGGTCTAGTCAAAGCTCTCTCACCAATCTCATCCCAACTCAGAGGGGATCTACATTTCCTTCCATATAATGCTTCATATGGCGCCATACCAATACTGCTATGGTAGCTGTTATTATATGTAAACTCTACGAGTGGCAAATGATCATCCCAGCTACCTCCCAAATCCAGGACACACATCCTCAACATATCTTCTAGTGTCTAGATCGTCCTCTCAGACTGGCCATCTGTCTGAGGATGAAAAGCAGTACTGAAGTCCAACCTAGTGCCCATCGCTTCCTGCAACTTCTGTAAAAAATGAGAGGTAAACACTGAACCTCTATTTGACACAATGGAAACAGGTACTCCATGAAGGCACACAATATGCTTCACATATAGCTTCGCCAATCTAGCTACAGAATAAGTGGCTTTCACAGGTAAGAAATGTGCAGACTTCATCAACCTGTCTATAATCACCCATATGGAATCGTGTCCATCCTTAGAACGAGGAAAACCAACCACAAAATCCATAGTTATCCTTTCCCACTTCCACTCGGGAATAGGAAGAGGCTGAAGCTTCCCAGAAGGCTTCTGATGTTCAGCTTTCACTTGCTGACACGTCAGGCACTTAGCAACATAATCAGTGACATCCCTCTTCAGTCCGTCCCACCAGTATAAATCTTTGATACTGTGGTACATCTTAGTGACACCCGGATGTACGCTATAGGCTGTAGAATGTGCTTCCTCTAGGATCTCTTCTCTCAAATCATCCACATCAGGAACCCATAATCTACCACTGATCCACAACACACCGTCATCATCGAGTGTGAAATCAGTGAACTTCCCTGCTCAAACATTCTCTACAAGCTCTTCCATAATAGGATCTCAGCTCTGAGCTGCTTTAATCCTATCCCTTAGTACAGATCGCACCTTAAATTGAGCTAGCAGTCCACATGATCTACTGATCTTCATTATCAGACCTTGATCCACCAACAGATGCAACTCCTGGATCAACGGTCTCCTCTCAACACTGATGTGAGCAAGACTGACTGAGGACTTCTACTCAAGGCATCTGCTACTACATTAGCCTTGCCCGGATGATATAATATCTCACAGTCATAATCCTTTAATAATTCCAACCATCTCCTCTGCCTCAGATTCAGATCTCTCTACTGGAAAATGTACTTAAGGCTCTTGTGATTAGTAAATATCTCACAAGTCACCCTGTATAGATAATGTCTCCAAATCTTCAGAGCAAAGATCACTGCAGCCATTTCAAGGTCATGTGTAGGATAGTTCTGCTCATGCTTCTTCAACTGCCTTGAAGCATAGGCTATCACCCTACCATTCTGCATCAACACACAACCAAGGCCAACTCTAGAGGCATCATAATAAACTGTGAACTTGTCTACACTATTAGGCAAAGCTAATACTGGGGCTGTGGTTAATTTCTCCTTCAACAACTGGAAGCTATTCTCATAAGCTTTTGACCACTCGAATCTAACATTCTTCTGAGTCAAGCGAGTCATAGGGGCTGCAATTGTAGAAAAATCCTACACGAACCACCTATAATACCTGGCTAAACCTGGAAAACTCCGAATCTCAGTAACAGAAGTCGGTCTAGGCCACTCAGACACTGCTTCAATCTTCTGTGGATTAACTTGGATACCTTCTTTAAACACCACGTGTCCAAGAAAAGAAACACTCTCCATCTAGAAATCACACTTCGAGAATTTAGCATAAAGTTGATGATCTCTCAATGTTTATAGTACAGTCCTTAAATGATATACATGCTCCTCCATACTCCTCGAATAAACCAGTATATAATCAATGAAGACTACCACATATTCATCAGGTCTATAAAAGCTATGGTGCATTAGTCAAACCAAAAGACATCACCAGAAACTCATAATGGCCATATCGGGTGCGGAATGCCATTTTAGGAATATCAGCTTCACTAATCCGCAACTGATGATAACCCAACCTCAGATCAATCTTGAAAAAGAATTGTGCACCCTGTAGCTGATCAAAAAAGTCATCTATCCTCGGGAGAGGATACTTGTTATTCACTGTCACCTTATTCAGCTTTTTGTAGTCAATGCACAGTCTCAGAGTACCATCTTTCTTCTTCACAAATAGGACTGGTGCACCCCAAGGAGAAACATTGGGTCTGATAAAACCCTTATCCAACAACTCTTGCAACTACTCTTTTAACTCTTTCAACTCTGCAGGAGCCATTCTATAGGGTGGCATATATATAGGAGTAGTACCTGGAACCACATCTATACAGAACTCAATCTCTCTATGAGGTGGTAAACCTAGCAACTCCTCAGGGAAAACATCAGGAAACTCACAAGCAACAGGAACATCTGTGAGTGACAACTTCTCCACTGAAGTATCCCTGACTAATGCCAAATATCCCTAACATCCTTTCCTCAGCAACTTCTTAGCCGTAATAGCAGAAATAAGATTCTGAGGTGTGAAACTCCTATCACCCACAAACTTAAATTCTTCTTCATCAGGAATTCTGAAAGTCACCTCTTTATTCCTATAATCTACCATGGTATAGTGCTGAGATAACCAGTCCATACCCAAAATAATATTAAACTCCATCACATCCAACAGAATCAAATCAGTGGGTAATTCCCTACCTCCCACGAGAACTGGACAACCAGAAAGAACAATATCGGTGTCCAAAGAATCGCTCAGAGGAGTGGCAATAGACGAAGGAAAAAAGCCATCCTTGAAGCTTACCAACAAGACTTGAAAGCAAAACAGGAGAAACAAACAAATACGTGGCACCTGGATCAACAAAACCCCATGCATCTAGGTAACTAATAGAAACAATACTTGCCACTACTGCATTAGATACCTAAGCATCCTGCTGAGTAAAGGTGGAAGACTTTGGCCTATCCTCGACCTCCCTGCTGGCTGGTAGAAGCTTGGCCAACACCTCTGGCACCTCCTCTAGTACCTCTACCATGACCCTACTACGGAACAAGCTGAGTGGAGCTCTGATGCTGGGTTGGAGGCAACTGAAATGGAACGGGGTGCAGCACTAGCAATCGACTGTTATGAAATCGTGAAATCTACGGCTGCTGATACCTGGAGTAAGGACACGACCTAGCATAATATCCTGTTTGCCCGCATCTAAAGCATGTTAGTGGTGTTAGATAACACGGTCCCTGATGGACTCTACCGCAGGTCTGGCAAACACTGGCAGTTGACCCAGAAATATGACCACTACTGCTGCTCGAAGCACCTGACCCAAATCTACTGACCTCCACAGCCATGTCTACTGCTCCGATGCACTCACTGCTGCTACCTCTGACTCTGCTAAGTCAGACCTCTCTACTGACTACTCGAACTAACATAAAAACTAGAGTACAGAGTAGCCTACAATCACTCGACTGAACACCCAACTGGTAATAATCAGGCATCGCTCCCTACCTAACTAGCCTCAACTCAATCTCCTTGGCCATCTCTATCACAGACTCCAGAGTAAGGCCAGTTATAGACATACCAGCAAATGCTGAACCCAATCCGGTAACATAGGTAGTGACTACGAAATACTGGTCTCGCATCAGATCCTTTGCATATCTACCTAGCCGGAGAAACTCTCGGGTGTACTCCTCTACTGATCGATCACCACGAGAAATGCTGGTCAACCAGAGATAATAACTCATACGGAGAGGCTCTGGACAGAATCTCCTCATAAACCGCTCTTTGAACTGAGCCCAGGTCATCACCATCATATAGGGCTGAATCATCTGAATAAACCAATCTAGAGCTGATCCTTCAACAGACAGCTCAACGATCATAATCCGCTGATACTCGGTGTGAGTAGTCCGAGTCCTAGTCTTGATCGCATGCAGAAAGTCTAACGGATCGGAAGTCCCATCAAACATAATCCTGCCAACTCTAGCATAGAACAGAGCTGCCTCATTGTCAGACATACCCTGCTGAAAGGCAGGCTGAACAACTGGAGGTACAGGATCTTCAAACTCAGGCTCAACAAGCTCCTCGTCCTGTATCTCTCTCTGCCTACGGTGACCTGCCGCTCCTCGAGGTCTACCTCTGCCATGACCTCTGTGTCTAACTGGCTGCTCAGGAGGTAAAACCTCATCCTGAAAAGACTTATCATCCTCGGCCTTAACGACCGGTGGAGTGACACGCGCTCGCCTCCTCATTCTAAAAAGACAAACAGAATGATTCAGAAAAAATAGACAACAGAGGGATAACGTAGAAAACTAAAGCAAGGAATACTTATCAAGGCATACTCAAACCTAATTCACTATAGTAGTTACCAAAAGAAAACACAACTTGAAAACTAGGGCCTCGACTTACACAACTAAGCCCTTACACAGAACTCCGCTCTGATACCAACTTTGTCACGACCCAAAATAAAGGCCATGACCGGTGCTAGGGAATGGAAATTCTTTCGAATCTGGAACTCGTAGCAAGCCTTAAAATAAATAAAAGCATAAAATAATAATAATCACATAGTTAAAATAATCTGCAACGAAAAAAATCATAAATAATTAAATAATAATCCACTATGGGATTTAAATCAACAACTCATTGTATATATGTAAATAAACTTTTAATACAATCCAATTCAAATCCTTAAAATATACAACTCACACAATACAGTACAAAAACCCCTTTAACAATTTTACAACTACTGCAGTGTCTATATTAATAAAATAAAATTCAAGTGAGCAGTTTACATAATAAAGCTGGGGAAAAAGAAATTTGGCGTAAAGGTCTGCTATTGAGGTCTGATGAAGATGACTCTCCTGAAAAATAGTCAACGGAGGGGAGTTAGACCTCACTGAGTGAATTACTATAATATATATACATGCATACTAAATGACAATGCACATAATCAATAGTATATATATAATAAATATATACAAGCAATTACACACAGATGCAATAAAAATCATTTTATGTATATTTATTTAAAATCACAGTTTATGAAGGATCGAATAGAACCCTAGAAAATCGTAACCTCAAAACAGTGTTAGACAACACTCTAGCCATACAGGCTCACTTATTCTAAATAAGTTCACTTGTTCCATTTGGACAGTAGACTGGCCCCGAGACACTAAGTCAACTGAGCTCCAGCAGTCTGACTGTCAGTGTGATTAGCCCCGAGACACTTGGTCAACTGAGCTCCAGCAATCACACTCCTAAATCATATCACACATCAATCAAATCAATCCGATCAATATCCACAAATAGGTTAGTAATATAGCCTAAATGCTATTAGTGTACCGGTACGTACTCGGTCCTAATGCTGCCCACAAGGTAGCACGTTCTATTGATATCCTTCATTAAAATATAAAACATACATTCGTAAAAATAAATGATGCATGAATTTGAAATAAGTAACAACATAAACCATATATATACTAGAAATATACCAAAAATAAACCAGGTATATTTCGAGTATATATACGTCAAATAAATCCAATATAATCGTAAAATAAACTAAATATATATTTAAAAATATTTTTAAATATAAATATTTAATAAAGCATGCATATAATTTAAATTATATAAAAAATAAACCAAAAACAAACTTAAGTACTAATTAAATCATTTATGCATATTTAATCAAGATAAAACAAATATTTCTAAAATCATGCACCCTAGAGCATATATATATAAAATAGAAACTCACTATTATTGCGCTCCACGAGATGGGTCCGATGGGCTTGGTCCACTAGGCCTCGGTCTCGGTGCAACTAAACAAACAGATAATGATAGGAATCAGAATAAATCTAACAGAAGTTTTAAAGACTCGATCTAGATTACTAGAGACAGAATTAAATCAGAATTCGACCGGATATCACGTTTTACGTGAATTCTACCAAAAATTCGATATAACCTCCCCTGTAAAATGGACATCTCTCTACTCAAAGAGTAGAGCTGGCCTTGCAAAGAAACACACTTTGAAAATAAACACAGAATACAACCATAATCCCTCGGTAGGACTCCAAACTACAAATCACCGACCGAGGTCCACAATTCACGGAATATATACAAAATACCGAAAATACCCTTATATAATAAAAATACATTTTATAAGTTAAAATTACATAATTAACCCTAAAACATAGTAAAAATCGATGAAAACTCATTTTATTAGAAAAATCGTATATATTATATATATAATTGAAAATAATTTACGAAAATTAGTTTTAATTAGTTAAAAATACAAAATAATTTGTGGAAATCATTTTTATACCCTAAATAACTATTAAAACCGATTTAATTATATTTTTAGCCAATTTAGGATAAAATTACCAAAATACCCCCATGTATATAAATATACTAAAATTAATTCACCAAAAATAATATAATTACTCAAAATTAATTTTCTCAACATATATTTCAATAATTTCAATAAATATACTTAATTAACCAATTAATTTCAATTAAACATATAATTAACCCTATTTTTCCAAAATTACATAAACTTAATAAATTCAAAATAGATACATAAAAATTCATGAAAATTACAAATAAATTTCTATAATTCATTTCAATACCTATATTTATCATAAAACACAATTTCATAATTTAATTAATTAATTTTTGAAAATTAGAAAATAATAATAAAATAATCAAAAATACCCAAAAATCAAAATAAATTCCAAAAACTCTATAAAAATTCCAGCATGAAGATTAAGCTACTAGGATCAAAGTTTTTGAAGGAATTTTTCATGAATCAGTCAAATGGAAGCTCAAAAAAATCAAGAACCCTAATAGGCCGAAATTGCAAAATCGAAACGTAGGCAAATCTAGAGCATTTTAAGTGAAAAAAAGCTTGGAATCACACTCACTGGAGCTCAAGGAGAAGATAGAGACCGGCGGTGTCAAAAATGGTAGCCGAAATCACGTCGATCGGAGCTTGGGTCAAATTTCAGCTTCTCGAGTTGCAGCGTTCACCGGCGCCGGAGAGGATGGAAGGAGAGGCTGAGTAGCTGGAGGAAGGCGGTGGACGTCTGGCAAGCACTCTGAACGGTGGTGAACGGAGTCGCACAGTGAGGGGAGAGGAGAAGGGCGTTTGGGAAGAAGAAGGAGGGGTGAGGGCAATTTTTGTAATTTTAACAAAAAAAAAAAAATATATATATATATATATATATCTTTAACTTTAGTTATAATATAATATTTCAAATAATTGTGCACCACAAATAATAAATATATAAAAATATACGTATACATATACATACATGTCCCATATTAATAATAAACTATATAATATACACATACATAATTAAAATAATTACTAAACCCTAAAATAATTAAATATAAGAATGTATATATATGTATTCTAATATGACAATTAAAATAATGGATGGATTCATGCAAATGCGTAAATCTACTTAAAATAATTAATATTAAATTATTTACGTGTTAATTTCCCCGAAAATAGAATTCTTGGGAAAATTTTACTTAAAGTTCTTAAAATAATTAAGAATAATTAAAATAAGCTTTAATAAATATCAAACTCATAAAAATATCATAAATATGTATAAAAATTATTAACACTGCATATCCCGATGCAGTATAAAAATATTTTAAAACTCGGGATATTACAGTAATACCCATACCCTTAATTATATGTCAAGTGTTGTGTATAGTTAGGCTAAAGTACCGGTGCTCATACTTGATCAAGGAGGGATTATGAGTAAAAATGAGGTGAAGAGTGAGAATTAAAAAGTTCAAGATGATATGGATTCAATTGAAATAAATAATTATCCTCAAATGAGCAATTAGAAGTTCAAGAGTTAATAGGTAATGCTAGCATTTCATTAAGGGCCAAAAAGGGTATTTTACATTTTAACTTATCCCAAAAGCTATAGATTTTTCCTTGAAGTTGTGGCTTTTAGTTAATAGGCATATAATAGAAAGGGGAAAGAAGGAAACAACCATATTTGGGAAAAAAAGAAAGGGGATTAGAAAGAATCCTTTAAAAATTTGTAGTTTTGATTTAGAGCTGATTATGTTTGTAAGGTGGTCTAACGAACCTATACTTTTTATTGCTCAATCTGTTAGAGTAATCGAGTTGCTTGTAATTCGACCCTTATAACTTTCTTTATGTTCATCGAAGTGTTCATCAAATTGAAGTAAAATTTTTATTGAAGGTACTAGACACATAGATCTAAGTCTATTTAAAATTTAAACTTGAAATTCTTTTTCTACAAGTTACAACAATCTTTCAAAGATAGGCCTGAAAATAGCTCTTTTAGGGTTAATGAAGATAATTTGTAAAGTTGAGCTCAATTACATGTTTTGCATATCATTTGGGGGCTACATGATTAAGGAAGTTTATAGGCTTATTATACTAATGAATTTTAAATGGAATTTCATGTTTTAGGTAATGGAAAGGGGCAAGAAGTAATGAACTGAATGTGTGTGTTTAAGGTTTGTTTTGGTGAGTCGATGTTCAAGCCCTTAAACTCTTTTTATAACAGCAAGAAAATGAAATTTTAATGATGCCTTATGAATCTAAAATGATGTGTAAATTTTTTTTTAATTTAGCTTTGATACTACTTGAATTACTTAAAGTATTCAAGCTTTGAAACAATAATGACTTTAAGTTCACAAACTAAATATGTTGTTACTTTATACTTTTGTTTTGCAATATGAATTGAGATTACTTTAGATACTTGCTAATTTAATTAATTCTCTAATCAACTTGGTTTTATTCATTTGGAATATGATAAGAGATGGTTTAAATTTTAGTGCTTATCAAACTATTAGTTTATTAGTATTGCTTTGATTAATTCTTTGATGAAAATGATATTAGTTTTGTGTATTACCACCCTATATGAGATGTGTGAATGTGCTGAGGTGATATATGCACATTTGAAATTATGATGGTTGCTATTACGCAATAGACAACAGGGCACTTGAATGTAGGATGATGAATGGAGAAGGGCCATTCCTTGCTAATGTAGTGAAAGGGTTAGCCTTCCAGTGTGTCTAGAGAGTAAATTTATGATGGCCTATATATTATGACCAGGTTGTGATGCTTGTTTAGGGATGGTTAATACATATAAAAAGTTCTATTGATATTTACAAAAGCATGTGTTTAACTTGGCTAAGCTTCATATGAGTTTTGAGAGAAAGAATGGACTTGATGTTTTAAGTGAATGATTATTTCATTATAAATGCTCTATTTTACTGATTTAACAAGTTTATTGTATTTGGTTAACTAAACTATTTTATGCTTGTAATATATATTCACTAAGTATTTTTTTTACTCATTTTTCTTTCTTTTTAAAATCTTTTCAGATGGTAGGGCTTGATAATGGGTGGCTTAAGCTAAGTGAGTGTAGATAGAAGTTTTAATAGTAATGGTGTCCTAACAGTCTTACTCTAGTGTTGCTCTCATTTTAGGTGGCCATAATATTATATATTTTAAGTCTAAAACTTTTGTAGACATGCTATTGTAAATTATATACTAATCTATTGTTAATTTAATCTTTACTACTATTTCAATGTGAACTTGGCAAATGTCTATATAAGTAATTTTATTTAAACACAATGCTAAGTATTAAGTTTATTTAATTTCATTAAAGATGATTTTAAAGAGTTTAGCAGAGTAAGCTTTAATGTCCATCTTGGGTATATGAGACAAGATGAGATACTAACCATCCACTTCAGGCTACGTGAGATTAGGTGTGGAATGGACACCATGGCAAGGTGTCATATGCATGCACCATTGGTTAGTGGTCAATATCTATATACATAAGATTGTTTATTTTAAACTTAAAGTGAAAATGTAAGTACATACATGAGATAGCTTATCCTACACTCAAGCTTGAGTTAGTGGAGGATCTTTACACATGCAAATTAATTTCTCATATATGCACTAAGTTAGTGGAAGTTCTCTACACACTTGAGACTATCACTTACTACTTCCATTGAAGAAAAAAAACACTAAGAGAGAAAACAGGAGTGAGTGCTCAAGAGTTGAGTCTTCTTCTTCATCTTTCTTCTAAGTATTGTGACTATATGAGTAAGAGATACAAGCATTATCTTTCTTCATAAGTCCATTATCATAATCCTTTATATAAGAGTTATATAAGATCAAGGCTACATCTATCCATCCTTTAGAGGCAACAAGTCCTACATCATCCAAGTCTATCATGGAGCTCTAGCAAGCTTTGGGGTCACTAAGGAAGAACTTGCGGTTAGAGGTCCATCAAGGCTTGGAGCCATTCTAGTGCCACTTATGTGTTTCAAGATGGGGGCTTCAAATTTAGGGCACTTGGAGCTTATAGATTTGTATAAACCATTTCTTAAAGTTTATTGAGTGTGCTACCAATATTTAGAGTTTGTATGAGTTACTAAACTTTAGATGTAGGCCTCTTAACATGCTATATGATTTTGGTTGTTTTATAAATCATTGATCTATATTGTCCATTCAAGTTTGCATGCTTTTTAGTTGTGTAAATTTATATGATTTGATCTTGGCATATTTAGAATTCTTATCTTCATGCAAGGGTTGCATGCTAGAGAGCTAAAGTTAGAATTCTAACCTAATGCTAAAGTTGACAATATTGAGTTCTCCATTAACAGAAGTTAATGGATTCAAGAGCAAAAAAAAAAAAGAAAATAATAAGAATAATAAGGCAATGAACATCTTTTTGCCTCTATTTTAAGGAAAGAAGGAGGAAAGGTTCAACATTGTCTATTCATAAAAGAGATCTGGGAGACTCTTAAGAACCACTATGAAGGAAATATCCAAGTAAAAAGCAAGAATGTTCAACTTCATGTATATAAGTATGAACTCTTTAAACTGAAACCTTAAGAATTCATCACTAAAATGACTAACCAATTAAATTCTCTCCTCACAACACTAAAAAAACTTGGGAAGCACTATATAAAGGAAGAGGTGAATACTAAGATTTTTAAAATCCTACAAAAAAAGGATTAGGAATCTAGGGTCAACTCTATTGAAAAAGCTCATGATTTATTAATGCTCTCCTTTGACATTCTAATTGAAAAGCTTCTTACACATAAGCTTGCTTTAAAGTAAAGGGAAGATGAAAAAAAAGAGAAAGGATAGAAAAAGAAAGGAATAGCTCTCACAACTATTTAAGAAGAAAATGAAGAAAAGAGTCTTATAGACTCAAGTAAAGATAATAGTGAGATTTCCATGCTCACTAGAAACTTCAAGAAGTTCTTAAAAAGGAATCATTTTTCAAGACTAAGAGATAGCAAGAATAATAAAGCTAGGAAAAGCACAAAGGTAACTTGTTATTGTGCAAGAAATAGGGACACATTAGGAGCGAATGCCCTAAGTTAAAATTCAAGATTAAGGGAGTAAAGGATAAGAAGGAGGCCTTCAAAACTACTTAGGGTGACTCTTTCAATTCAAAAAAGGAAGAGGAGTAACATGAAATGACCAACCTTTGCTTCATGGCACTTAAAGACAACAATGGGGTACCTTTTTCTTCTCATTCTTCGTGTGATGAGCATGATGATTATGGTAATGATGAGAATGATGATGATAGCTCCATTGTGAGAAAACTCATGATTAAATGCAAAAATTTGATTTCTAAGAAAAATATTTACAAACTTGAACTTTCAAAAATGTCTAAAGAATATGAAAGTTTGAAAAATGAATTTTCTAAGATTTTTTTGTCAAATGAACAA
Organism: Mallotus nudiflorus; assembly: GCA_947683625.1. Taxonomy (NCBI): domain Eukaryota; kingdom Viridiplantae; phylum Streptophyta; class Magnoliopsida; order Malpighiales; family Euphorbiaceae; genus Mallotus; species Mallotus nudiflorus. The sequence continues at coordinate 3,258,518 of CANTUR010000109.1, forward strand.
CTTGCAAATAATTTATCATAAGAAATTTTGGATTTAAAATCATCAATTTCTAAGTTTAAAAAGGGGAAGGCACTTTAAATAATCCTTTAAAGTCTTAAAGATTTCATGGTAATACACAAGGTTTAGATTATTCAAATGGAGCATCATCTTTATCATCATCTCACACTATATTTGTTAAATCTAAAGATCTATCATCTTTTTCTCCTCTAAATGTTAGCAATAAGGTTTAACCTTCAAAAGTTATGAAGCTTAAATAACCAAGAGCCAAGGTTGAATCTTAAATTATTCTCACTCCTGAGGCTTTAAGGTCTAAGGTTCAAAAGACGTCAACCCAAGCATGCCTTCATGTATCATAAAAGGCATACACTAAAGCATGCCTATTTAGATAATTTCTCTCACACTTGTGAATATATTGCTCATACACCTTTTAAAGCATTCATGCCTTTTGAGAAATATACTTCTCACCTATATAAACATTTTAGGAAAAATATGCCTCATAGAAAGAATGTCCACAACAAACACACATATAAGAGATTTGTAAATGTAAAATGCTTTTATTGCATGACCTTAGAACATATAAGAAATGTGTGTTGCTATAGGAGATTATATTTGTAATTACTTCCATTAGACTACCTTGAGACTAACCAACCTAGGCAACTTAAGGTTTAGGCTTAAAAAGTTGTTTGATGTTCAATATGTAGTGTTTGTGTGAATTCGCAAGCCCATTGAGCCATCCAAATAGTAAAAATATTGATCCCACAAGGAGTGGATGTTAATTATTGCACTACTTTTTATGTTTATTTGTTTATATGGTAGAATGAGGTTATTACTAAGAATTTAAACTAATATAGAAAACACAATTAAACTACTATAAAATTTTCAATTAAGTGAATGTTAGCGTTTTTATTCCTGGCTCAATTTTATCTAAATGTATGTCAATCTCCTTATCATTTATAGATTTATTCCATTTCCTAAGCATCATTAGTCATATAAATGTCTCTCCCAAGCACTTGCATAATTTATTGATTATAATAATTACTCAAGTGGTTAGCTTCTGCTACTTAAGCAATCAATTATTCTTAATATTAAAGCAAGCTTTTCAAGGAATATTAATGACCAAACTGTCTCCCAACCAATTTGATTAAATTAACAAATTATTATGTTATTCTCAATAGGGATCTTCTTCCAATCTCACCCTATTGTCTAATTCAATTCCAAAGGTAATCAATCCTAGGAAAGCATTAAGTTTAATAATAATCATGGATTAGAGATTTAGTGATAAGGAATTTAACCAATTATGCCCATTCTTGAGCTGTCCCAACTATTAATTTAGCTACTTATGGCAATTTAAAAAAAACAAGAAGAAGAATTGAAAATTCCAAACATAAACATCATATTAAAATAATTGAAGTACAAAAGAATAATTGAAAGGAAAAAACCCTTTTTATTCTTCTTTGCTTGAATATTGTTCACAATCATTCTTAAATTTTCTACACTTGATAATCCTTGAGTAGTTAATAAAATTCCTAATAAAATGTAAAGCCAAACTGTTCTCTTAAAAATTATGAAAAATAATCATACCAGCCAACCTCTATAAATGAGGCAAACAAAATCTATTTATAATTTTCTCCTAAAAACCCTAAAAATAAGCTTCCAAAATTGAAAATATTCAAAGTGTACGGTTGTGCACTCTGATATGCACAGCTGTGCATCACTGCTACTTCTAAATATGTTGAATCAGGTATAGCCGTGCACTCACTACTATACAGTTGTGCACCTACAGGATCTAAACTTTCTCTAAACCAGATATGGCCATGCACACCCATATGCACGACTATGCATTAGCTTGATCATGCAAAGTGGACTTTTTAGGCTCAAGTATGGCCGTGCATACCAATGTGCATGGTTGTGCATGCCTCTTCATCTTTATTTCATGGAGATTTTGAGCTTTCCTCTTCAAGTTCTTGCTTAGACTCCACTTGCGTTGATCCAAACTTCAGCACACCTAGCCAAATGACATCAAAACATCAAAATTAAACTAAAAACAAACAAAAATGAACTAAAATTATAAAAACCTAACTTTTATTGAATTCAAGTAATAATGCCAATATTCAAATATAAACTAGACACTTTGACACCTAAAACCTAACTAATCAATGCTTAAAATATACAATTTTTTGCATTTATCATGTAGGTATGCCTTAAGTCTACAAAAAAGAAGAGCAAATGTATCTAGATATTAGATGCACAAGGCACCTAATAGGGTATTAAGGATAAATTCATATCCCTTAAAGCCAAAGATGGAGGGTGTGTCACATTTAGTGACAATGCCAAAGGAAAAATCATTAGCATTGGAGAAATTGTTAACCCTTAATCCCTATCTATTCCTAATGTTTTATTTATAGATGGACTTAAGCATAATTTACTTAGTATGAAAAAACTATATGACATGAGAAATAAAGTTACCTTTTACCCCAAAAATTGCTTTATCAGTAGTTTGAATAATGATAAAGTAATTTTTAATGGTGAAAAACTAGACAATGTTTATGTCATTGACCTAAATAAAGTAGACAATAAAGAGCTTAAGTGTCTAATGTCTATTTTGTTAGTGATATGCCTTAGGCCAATTATGGCCATACTTTGACTTTATCATATTTCCATTTTATTAATAAACAAGCATTTGTATTATTATTGCTATTTCTAATAATGTTCCATGATTAGTTAATTCTACCTAAGGTTATTAAGTATATGACTTAATAGTAAAACTCTTATGTGATACTTGATTCTATTCTAAATTATCCCTAGTCAATCGTTATTATGGGAACAAAAATGAATTAAGGTTAGTATGAGCTTGACTGATGATTATGTTTTAGTGATCATGTATACGAGATATTGAATCAAACTCATAGGTACATATTTAGAGAAATGATGCACTGAATCAACCTATTATGAGAATATTATATGGATAATTATCATAAGTGATTCTTATTATAGTAGTATTAATTTAGTCCTTTGACATGAAATCATCATGGTTTCCTACATAAGTTTTGTATTTTGACACATTCTTATATAATCTTTAATCAGATGGTAAAATAGATTATGATTGTATATAGAATGAGTTATGTGAGGAATGTGAGTGATTGAGATGGAATTTATCCCTCAGTTATTTTAAGAAAATATTTATGGACCCCTCAATAAAGTTAGATTGAGGAAAATACATGCCCATGCTAGAATGATATCAATCCACTTAGGATCATGAAATAATATAGTTGAACAATATAAGCATGGCATGAACTATGCCTTGTGTTCAATTAAGATATAGCATGATAAAAAGACTATAATACACATTGTGGATTTAGTTATGTCAGATTATCGACCTTCACACAACTTGGGTAGTCATAATGTTTTGGTAGAGGCCACTTATGAATTTTAGGCCCACTACCAATGTTGTGTGAACCTATAGGGTCACACACATTATAGTAGGCCCAAAGCAAACTTAAGTTAATTAACCCAGTAATAATCTCTCTGAAAGAATAAATAAATGTGTATATTTATAATTATATTAATTTATTTATCTCCTAATTTATTTAAGGTAAGAGTTATCTAAATAAATTGAAAATAATTCTAATTTTAAAATAGAAAAGGAAGTCTAATTTTACTAAAACTATTTTGATAATTAAGTGGTTTGAAAAACCCTAGATGGGATGTCTATATAAACATCTTTTTCTCTAGGGTTTTCTAAACTATTATTCTCCTTCTTCCTCTACTTTATATAAAGAGACAAAATAAATAAAGAGTTTTCTTTAAAAAAGGTGCTAGCACACTAACATTACTTCAACCACCTTATTCATGTGGATACCAGTAGAGGACATGGCTTAATTAGACAAGATCTATACAAAAAGCTCAAGGTAGGGTATCACCGATGTGAACCCCCTCTCTTCCTTCCAACTATCTTGCCTTAAGATTATCTTGGTGAGTTTTTTGAATCCATCTTTGATCAATTTATTCAAATTATATGGATCCTGTGAGGGTTTCATGGTTAAATTTTTATTTTCTGCTACGTGTATGAATCATGAAAACCTAATAAAATTTTCATGATACATGGAGTTGGTATAGAAAACTAGGACATGCTAACTTTAAGCTTTTTGATGACCTTAGTAAATATGAACTTGTGGATGGCTTGCCTAAACTCAAGTTCATTAAGGAAAAAATTTATGATGCTTATCAAAAGGGAAAGTAAACTAAGTCATCCTTCAAGCTAAAAATAGAGTGTCTACTTCTAGAGCACTTAAACTCATTCATATGGACTTATTTGGTCCTACTAGAGTTGGTAGTTTAAGTGGAATTCATTATACATTTATAATTGTTAATGATTACTCTAGATTTACTTGGGTTTGCTTCCTAGCTAAAAATAATAATGCTTTTAATGCTTTTCAAAGCTTTGCAAAAAGAGTTAAAAAAGAAAAAGGTTTTTGTATTTCAATTATATTAGAAATGACTATGGAAAAAAATTTAAAAATGAATTTTTCAAAAACATTTATGATGAAAATGGTATTTCTTACACCTATCCTTCTCTTAAAACACCTTTACAAAATGGGGGTACTAGAGAGAAAGAATAGAATATTAGTAGAAATGGCTAGAACTATATTCCATGAGTATAGCTTGCCACTATACTTTTGGGTATAGGCTAATAACACCGCTTGCTACATTCAAATAGGGTTTTCAAAAGATAAATTTTAAACAAAACATTTTATGAGCTATGGTACAATAGAAAACCTAAAATTTCATATCTAAAAGTATTTAGTTGTAAGTTTTTTATATTAAACACCAAGGGCAACCTTGAAAATTTTTATTTTAAAGTTAATAAAGGCATATGTCTAGGATATTCCAACTCTAGCAAAGCATATAGAGTCTTCAATAAAAGAACACTAGTGGTAGAAGAGTTTATGCATGTTGTCTTTGATAAATCTAACCCACTTGATCCAAGAAAGGATCTTGTTTATGTTAATGATGTTGTAAATGACTTTTTAGAGATGAACCTTCAAGAAAATGATGTGACCAAGCCTTTGAAGGTAGAGGATTTCAATAAAAAATGGAGTGAGGAAGTGCCTTAACTCACCTTAAAGGGGGAGCTACTAAATGATTAGCAATTCAAAAAGAACCATCCAAAGGAGCTCATTATTGGGGATACATAAAAAAGGGTAACCACTAGATATTATCTTAGACTCTTAGTTAATTTAGCTTTCATTTCTCAAATTAAACAAAAAACTCAATCAATTTGAGAGAAGAGAGGTTTGGAATCTAGTTGCAAGACCTAAAAATCATCCTATTATTAGCACTAAGTGGGTATATAGAAACAAATTAAAAGAACAAGGTGTCATTATTAGGGATAAAGCTAGGTTAATGGCCAAAAGATATAATAAAAAAGAAGGAATTTATTATGATGAAACCTTTGCCCCACTTGCAAGGTTAGAGGCCATCAGGATGCTACTTACATTTGCATCATTCATAAATTTCAAAATTTTTCAAATGGATGTCAAAAGTGCGTTTTTAATTAATTTTATACAAGAGGAGGTGTATGTTGAGTAACCTCCAAGCTTTGAAAATCATGAGTTTCCTAATCATGTTTATAGATTGTCAAAGGCATTGTATGGATTATAATAAGCTCCTAGAGCTTGGTATGAAAGGTTGAGTAACTTTCTATTAAGGAAAGATTTCTCTAAAGGAAAAGTTAATGCAACTCTCTTTATAAAGAAATCCAATAATGGCTTGCTTATTGTGAAAATATATGTTAATGAAATAATATTTAGTACTACTAATTAATGTTTATATGATGATTTTTCCAAGTTAATACAAGGTGAATTTGAGATGAGCATGATGGGCGAACTCAAATTCTTCCTTGAACTTTAAATCAAACAATGCAAGGATGGAGTCTTCATTAAGCAATCAAAGTATGTAAGAGATGTCCTTAAGAAGTTTGGAATAGAGGGAGCTAAAGCAAGCAAGACCCCTATGAGCAGTACAACCAAACTCTCAAAGGATGAAAGTGGCAAGCCAATTGGTGAAAAGTGTTATAGAGGTATGATTATATTCCTCCTTTATTTAACCATAAGTAGACCAAATATTATGTTTGCTATTTGTCTATATGCTTATTTTTAATCATGTCTTAAAGAGTCACACTTCAATGCTATCAAAAGGATCTTTAAATTCCTTATAGGCACATTGAACTTAGGACTTTAATATCCGAGGAGCTTAACCTTTAACCTTATTAGCTATTTAGATGCGGACTTTTTCGTTAGCTTATTAGATAGAAAAAGCATTTTCGAAAATTGCCAATTCTTCAGACAATGTTTAGTCTTTTAGTTTAGTAAGAAGTAAGTTTTAGTTGTCTTGTTCATAATCGAAGCCAAATATATGGCAACTAGTTATTGTTACTCATAACTTTTATGGAAAAAATAACTCAAGGACTATAACATTGATATTGATCACATTCCCATCAAATGTGATAACACCATTTCTTACATAATCATACTCAATGTAGTGACATTGCACTTGAATATGTTGACACCAATCATCAACTTCTTATATCTTTACAAAACCTCTTAATAAGGAAAGGAAAAATTTTATTATTCATGAACTCAACATGCTTGATGGGTCTAACTTGAATTAATTGCATTTCTCATATGCTTGAATGATTAAATTGAACTATTAAGGTCTATATATTTGAATTTAGAGCATATCATTGATAAATCAATAAAATTTATTTACTTGATTTATCAATATATTTGCAAAATTATTTGATTTTTAAATTAAAATTCTTCCTTTTTAAAAAAATTAAGAGCTTGTCAATTTAGTCCTGAAAGCATAAAATTGTACATTTTTCTCAAACTTATTGGGCCCAAGTCTAACTTTTTCAAATGTTTAAGGACCAAAATGAAATTTTTTCATGACTTTACTAGTGATGAATTGAATCGTGACACCTATTCACCTCTGACACAAAGACGCTCATGGTCACAATCCCGATCATGACATTGATTGTGACCTACATATCACGATCATGATTAGCATATCACGATCGTAAGCATAGTCCTAATTGGTTTTGGAAAATAGATTGAAAGAGTCTTAAAGGGGGGCTGAATAGGACTATCGAACAATAATAAGATATTAAAATATTTGAATAAGAATTAAAAGGAATGTTGAGAAGGAAGAATGATGAACACAAGAATTTAAGGAGTTTGAATTCTCAACAATCCTATGTCTCCACCTAACTTATCCCTAAGTTAGGATTTTTCATTACCACAATCTATTTCCCTAGATTGATTTTTACAACTTGAGTTTTAAGGTCAACTCAAACCTTACAACTAGGGTTTTTAAGTCTCACTCAAAAACCAATTCACAAGTGTTTTCAAGGCTTACACTAAAACCAAATTCCCAAGTGTTTTAATGGCTAAACACTTAAACCAATTCCTTTAGAATAGAATCTCACTTCCCATTTTCTTAACCCTAAAAAATAGAAGAATAAGAATTTCTATTCTAACATTCACTAACTCTCATAAGATTATATAATAATAAAATGAATTTTGAAAGAGTTTAGAAAGCTTAATTGAATGCTTGAAAGTATATAATAAATAAACAAGTTTCTTAACATCAAAATAATCTTCAGAGGTCATATTTGTACTTGAGCAATTCAATTATAGCGTTAGAAGCAATAATTTTGTTCCTAATAGAAACAAAGTCTATTTGAATGAAATTTAGACTTTTGAGCTGCATTTTGTCAGGTCTCGGTTAGAATATCATTAGTCCAAGTCGGGATGAGCATTGAATAGCCATTACGAGTCATTGTATTTGAATTTTTACATTGGTCTCGGTTGGGATATTAATGTTCCATTGGATATCATTGTCCTGGTCAGGACATTGGATCGGGATCAGTTATACCAAAAATTGAAATTTTGCAAAAATTGATTAGCCTTGGTACCGATCAAGACCATGATAGGATTTGCACTTTTTATGCAATTTAGTCCCTATGCTAAGTCTTATTAAGATAGTGCATTGTGATGTCTTTTTGTGATTGAATATGATCAAATTAGCCTTAACTTTATTCATAAAAGTCATAGATAATTGTCTTATCTTTTTATATCATTGAATCACCTTAATCAAACCTCTTTAGCTTAAGATATTATAGAAATGCTAATATTTGCACAACCTAAAATGAAAGTTACATATGTTGACTTCGACTCAAGATTTGCATACATAAATGAGCTCGAATTTTGAAAAGTAAGCTCAATTCAAAAATCTTAAGATTTCTACTTCAAAAGTAATTACAAAAATTAATCTGCCTTGGTCTTGGTCAGGACCATGATAGGATTTGCACTTTTTTTGCAATTTAGTCCCTATGCTGAGTTTGATCAAGAAAGTGCTTTGTGATGTCTTTCTGAGATTGAATATGATCGAATCAACTTTAACTTTCTTCATAAAGATTGTAGATAATTGTCTTATCTTTCCATATCACTTTTAATCACCTTAATTGAACTTCTTTAGCTCAAGATATTATAGAAATACTAAGAGCCATGCAACCAAAAATGAAAGTTGCATATGCTGACTTCAACTCAAGATTTGCATACATAAATGAGCTCGGATTTTGACAAGTAAGCTCAATTCAAAAATCTTAAGATGTCTACTTCAAAAGTGATGAACATCATTTTCTCATTATAGAGCTCTAAGGATGTCAAAAAGCCTCCTTGAATTTCAGAGATCGAATTAGCCTAAAAGCATACTTATCAATCCAGGTCATGAGGCAGCTCATGAGTAGACCACTATATATTCAAAAATGTATATTTTTGGCATATAAGTGTTTCTAAAAGATTATGGATTTTCATAGATTGATATATTTTATTGAAATGCATATTTATACTCTTTCAAGGAATATTTCATTATCTCTAATCGTTTAACAATTAAACTTCATGATAGCTCAACTTCCTACATACTTAGTTGAAATGATTAGAATCAAAATTGTTTGTCAAAGTTCAACATTAGGATTTTGATCATGCAAATGGTCAACAATCTCCCCCTTTTTGGTTTTGACAACCAATTTGAAAAGATAATAAATAATGTGTGTGTGTTAAAAATAAATAACATGTATAAGCATGTTAAATTAAAATAGCTCCCCCTTTCAAAATAAATAGATGCAATAAATTGTTCTCGCTTAATATATGTATAAAATCAATATTATGTACCAAAGCATGGAAGAATTAACAGAGCACATATAAGAATTTAAAGAAATTGTACTTTTTTTAAAAAAATATTAAATAATTATAAAGAAAATGGTTTTAAGAAACTATACCAATTTAAAAGATAGTTATAAAAATTTTTTCCTTTATATGAAAATATGCTTCTTTATTTCTCCCCTTTAGAGAAATGATAAGAAATATAAATTTAATTTAAAATTTATTCTCCATGAAAAAAATATAAAATATATCATGAGAGAATTATGGCCTAGCATAACACACGTGTTACAAACATAATAAAAATGTTTGGCAATATGAAGGAAATAATTTCAAACATATATTCATATAATGCATCATAAAAATAGTACATTATACAACCTTATATGATTATATAGAGTTTAGATAACTAATTATACATGATCATGTGGCATTTATTATATTACAAACACTAAGTACAATTTATCACATAGCTTCTTCTCCCCCTTTGTCAAAGAAAAAAGGAAAAGAGAGAGATATAAAGAGAAATGAACCTAAAGGGACAAAAAAAATCTAGAGGGAATAAAAGATCAAGAACCAAAAATGAAAATAAAGATACACAAAATATTTATAAAATTTATGTCATACTTAAACAAAGTTATGCAAAATAAATTCACACAATTTTCTCCCCTATTTCAAAATAAAAAAAAATAGAAAAATGTTTGGATTAAAAAAATTGATATTATGTCACACCGCATCTCACGTACCTTAAGGTGGACAATTAGTATCTCATCTCATCTCATATAGCCCGAAATGGACATTAAAACCAATCATTCTAGAAACCACTCAGTTAAAACAAAATTAAGAAATATGTTCCAAATAGTTGCTTACATAAAGTCTAGCCACCACTATTAAACTTCAAAATATTATCTTTTATAATAAGTTTAAGAGATAAAATGCAAGGCTTCTCTATAAGGATGTTGTTGGCCAACCCTACTTCAACTTCTATCTACACTAATTCAGTATAGACTACCCACTAACAAGCCCTTCTATTTGAAAGGTTTAGAAAACAAAAATAGAATGAGTACAAAAATACTTAATGAATAGATATTACAAGAAGAAATCAATTAGGTTAAATCATCACAATAAACTTCCAAATATGAATACTAGAGTATTTAAAATTAAATTATAATCCACTTGAAATATCAAAGCCAATATCTACTTTCAAGCTTATAGAAAATTTAATTGAGTAAAAAAAATGCTTTTCAAATATCATTAAAACCTTTCATATGTATTCCCTAACCATTTTAATCAAACATCACAACCTGACCATAACATACAGGTCACCATAAACTTACTCTCTAAGTGCACTTGAAGGCTAACCCTTTGACTACATTAGCACTGAACAACCCTTCCCCCTTCACCGTCCTACAATCAAGTGCCTTATTGTTTATTGTGCAATAACAACCAACACAATCTCAAATGTGAAAATATTACTTCAGAACATTCATACATCTCGTATTGGGTGGTAATACACAAAAACCATTTCCATTAACTAATCAATCAAAACAATACTATCACCTTTATGGTTTAATAAGCATTCAAAATTAAGTAATCTTTGTCATTGTTCAAGAAGTGAGATCAGGTTGAGCATAAGCTCATTTTAATCATCAATTAACAAAAAGGATCTCAATTCAGATCCCAAGAAAATCATATAGAAATAACACATTTAATTCATATAGTTGAAACCTTTAAAGCTTAAAACTTAAACATGTGATTCAAGTAGCATATGACCGAATTGAAACCATTTAATTACATCATTTCAAGTCCATAAAAAACATTAAAAACATTATTTTTTGCTGATATAAATAGATTTTAAAGGCTTGACCATATACTCATAAAATAGCTTTCAAAATAATCACAATTGGATCATCGATTTGCTCAATTTGCACCACCACTTTCTTTGCCTTTTCCAACACCTAAAACATGAAATTTATTTACAAATAATTAATATAATGATTCCACATACTGATCTAACTATTCAGCCCCCATATAATATGCATGAAATGCAAACCAACTCAATTTCACAATTCTGACCCATTAATTCTAAAAGGGTTGTTTCAAGCCAAACGTACAAAAATTGGTTAGACCTGTACTTGAATCTCAAATTTAATCAGATTTAAATTTATGTGTCTAGTATATTCTATAAAAATTTCACTTCAATTGGATAACCACAAAAAAAGTTATAAGGGTCATATTATAATCAGCTCAAAGAATCTGTAGATTGAGCATTAAAATATTTCCTCTGATTAAACCAACATAAGTATTGATTCAGATAAGGAACAAAGGGGAAAATTTTTAGATAACTCTTCAAAATTTTTATAGCATCAATAAAACTCAATTTGGAGCTCTCTAGCTCAAGTTATGATTAAAATACCAAGACAGATAAACTAGTAAGTCAGAACCCAAAAATGGCAGCTTGTTAACCCTAATCCAAATCAACAAAAACTCATAAAATACTAACCAAATCAATGACCAAAGGCTTTTATATTGAAGACTACAGCCTTAAAAATGTTTTGGATCATCAAATTGCACTTTCAAATCTAGCCTAAACTTGAAGAATCAAGCAACCCTCTCTTTTCTCTCCTTTCCTCTTCTTCTCTTCTCTTTTCTAAGTGTTTCCCTTTTTAATTATATATGGCTGCACAAAAGGGCCACCACTTAAGGATGATTTTAGGGTAACTTAGGATAGATCATAAGGTAAAATTCTATTTTGACCCTTAACTAATTGGTTTTATTTCCTATTAATCCTCAAGCTTTTAATTGGTCATTTTAGCCCATTAATTCCTTCCAATTTAATCCTATCATCCCTCAACATTTTTATTCTTTATTCTTTAATTAATTTTCACTTCTTATCCCTCATTTTCTTATAATTCAACCTATTTTTAGTGTCATTAAAATTCAGAAATTCTCATTCCTTCACCGAGTACAAGTCGTGGCTTGATCCAAAACACTAACCTAACTTTATGCAACTTTTGACTTACACTTAAGGGTATAAATGTTACATATTAAGGACACATTATCACATAGTTATGTCACTAACATAAACACATCTTAAGAAAAATTTCTCTCCCTTTAAAGAAATTAACTAAATACTCATGCAAACTTAATTATTTTTCCCCTTTGTCAAAAGCAAAGATATACCAAATCTTAAAAAAATATATCCATGCCTTATCAAAGATCAAAAAAATTCCTAATAAAATTTATACATGAATAAATTAAACATGAATTTTGCATGTACAAACACAATTAACAAAAATACATGCATAAACACAATAAATAATAAATGAAACAAACTCAAATATTTCTCCCCCTTTGTCAAAAATGTTAAAAAAAAAGCATTAAAAAACAATTGCATTAAAAAGGATAGAGTTACAATGATATTAAGATATCAATTGTAGACAAGATATAAAACTAATAGCTCATGGCTTATATCCAGAAAATAAGCTGAACCTAAACTGACACAAAATAATCATAAAAACAAACTATCAGCTCAAAACTTAGATACGAAAAATAAACTTAAAATAAACCAAACAGAATTTGATGAAAAACACACAAAAATATAAAGAAAATAATTAGTCTTGTTGAGGAGGAGGGAAGAATAAGTAATTTTGCTAAAATAAAATAATTAATTAATTGAACTTAACTTAATAATTAAATAAAATAATTAATTAATTGAATTTAACTTAATAATTAAATATTAAATAGCAAAAAAAGTTTTAAAAAATTGTTAAGATCAAAATCAAAATTAATAACCAAAACAATTAATAAGCATGACATGATTTCACATGAAAACAGTTCAACCATAAATTAATATAGCCTAAAATCAAGACACACTAGAACTATCAATCATACTAAGCTCATGCTTAATAAAATTCATTCTTTCATCACAAAGAGACTTGGTAAAAATGTCAGCTAATTGATGGTTAGTATCAACAAATTCAAGAAAAATATCACCATTTTGCATATGATCACGTAAGAAATGATGTCTAACATCTATATGTTTAGTTTTAGAGTGTTGAATGAGATTCTTGCTAAGTTTTGTAGCACTTATATTATCACATTTAATAGGAATATGATTAATATCAATGCCACAGTCTAAAAATTGTTGTATTTGCTATAAAACTTGTGTGCAACAACAACTAGCCTCCACATATTCTACTTCAGTGGTGGACAAGGCAATTGAAACTTATTTTTTGCTAAACTAAGAAACTAAGCAATTACCTAAAATTTGACAAGTTTCGAAAGTGCTTTTTCCATCTACTAAACTACTAGAAAAGTCCTCATCAGCATAACTAATCAAGTCAAAGGAAGAACTCCTATGATACTAAAGTCCTAAATGTATTGTATCATAAAGATATTTGAAATTTTTTTTAATAGCATTCAAATGAGACTCTTTAGGACTTGATTGAAATCTAGCCCATAAGCTAGTAAACATAATATAGGGTCTACTAGTAGTTAAATAAAGAAGGGATCCAATCATACCTCTAAATTGCTTTTCATCAATCAGTTTGCCATCCTCATCCTTATTGAGTTTAGTTATGGTGCTCATTGGAGTTTTGCTTGTTTTAGCTACATCTATGCTAAACTTCCTAAGAACATCTATTACATATTTAGTTTGATTAATGAAAATCCCATCTTTGTATTGTGCAATTTGTAATCCGAGAAAGAATTTTAGTTCTCCTATCATACTTATCTCGAATTCTCTTTGCATTAGCTTAAAAAATTCCTCACATAAGCAATGGTTAGTAGCATCAAAATAATATCATCAACATATATTTGAACAATTAATAAATCATGCTTGGATTTTTTTATAAAAAGAGTTGTGTCAACTTTTCCTTTAAAGAACCCTTTCTCTAGTAAGAAGTTGCTCAATCTTTCATACCAAGCTTTTGGAGCTTACTTCAATCCATTCAATGCTTTTAACAGTTTAAAAACATGATTTGGAGAATTAAAATTTTCAAAACCTAGAGGTTGCTCAACATATACCTCCTCTTCAATGAAACCATTTAGAAATGCACTTTTAACATCCATTTGATAAAGTTCAAAATCCATGAATTATGCAAATGCAAGTAGCATTCTAATTGCTTCTAACCTTACAACGAAGGTAAAGGTTTCTTCATAATCAATACCTTCTTCTTGATTATAACCTTTAGCTACTAGTCTAGCTTTGTTCTTAGTTATAACACCTTGTTCATTCATCTTATTTCCAAGGTCCATAATAGGATGATGTTTTGATTTAGGAACCAAGGTCCAAACCTTATTTCTCTCAAATTGATTTAACTTTTCTTGCATAACAAGGACCCAAAATTCATCACTCAATGCATCATCAACATTTTTTTTGCTCAATTTGAGAAATGAAGGCTACATTAACAATAGACTTTAATTAAGATATAGTAGTTACCCCTTTTATAGTGTCACCTATGATGAGATCTTGAGGATGAGCTTTCTTGAATGGCTAATCCTTTGGAAGTTCATCCTTTAAGGTAGGCTGAGATGTCTCCTCATTATCCTCCTTACTTAGATCTTCAAGTTCCAAAGGATTATTAGCATTTTCTTCTAGAGTTTCCATAATCTCATTGTCACCTACAAGATCATCAACACTACAAACATCCTTTCTAGGATCAAGTGAGTTTGATTCATCAAATATAACATGCATTGACTCTTCAACTATTAGGGTTCTCTTATTAAAAACTCTATATGCTTTACTAAAAATAGAATAGTCTAGAAAAATTCCTTCATTGACTTTGGAATCAAATTTCCCAAAATTATCCTTAGTGTTTAATATAAAGCACTTGTATACAAATACTCTTAGATATGAGATTTTAGGTTTTCTATTGTTCTGTAGCTCATAAGAAGTTTTATTTACAATTGGTTTTTTGAAAACTCTATTTGAAATATAACAAGATGTGTTAATGGCTTTCGCCCAAAAATGTAGAGGTAAATTATATTTATAAAGCATTGTTCTAGCCATTTCAATAAGAGTTCTATTTATCCTTTCGACTACCCTATTTTGTTGAGGAGTTCTAGGAGAAGAAAACATATGTGAGATACTATTATTTTTTCAATAGGTTTTGAAAATTTCATTTTCAAATTTGGTTCCATTATCACTTCTAATAAGAGAAATATAAAAATCTTTTTCTAATAAGAGAACTCTTTTTGCAAAATTTTCAAAAGCTTTAAATGCATCATTCTTATGAGCAAGAAACACACATTAGTAAATCTAGAGTAATCATCAACCAATACATATGCATAGTGCATTCCACTGAGACTAGCAACTCTAGTTAGTCCAAATAAATCCATATGTATAAGTTCAAGTGATTTAGAAGTGGACACTACATTTTTGAGCTTAAATGAGGACTTGGATTGTTTTCCCTTTTAGTAAGCATCACAAGGTTTATCCTTGCTGAATTCAATCTTAGGTAAACCAATCACAAGTTCATGTTTATAAAGATCATTCAAAAGTTCAAAATTTGCATATCCTAACCTTTTATGCCCTGTCCATGTGTTATGGCAAACAGACATTAAGCATTTGATGTCTTTATTATCAATCTTATTCAAATCAATAATATAAACATTATCTACTATTTCACCACTAAATATTACTTTATTTTCATTAAACTACTAACAAAGCAATTTCTAGGATAGCAAGTCACCTTATTTCCTATGTCACATAATTGACTTATACTTAGAAAATTATGTTTAAGACCATTAATAAATAACACATGATATAAAGCTAAGGATTGAGGATTACCAATTTCTCTAATGTCAATAATTTTTCCTTTTGCATTGTCTTCGAATGTAACATGTCCTCCATCCTTAGCATCAAGCTTGTTGAATTGCTCATTGTCTCCTGTCATGTGCCTTGAACATCCACTGCCAAGATACCACTTGCTTTTTGTTTTTGTGAATTTCAAGCACATATACACAAAATAATTTAAGTGTTCCTTTGAACCCAAACCTTTATTGGTCTAGGTTGGTTAGTTTCAAGATAATCCAAAGGAAGCAAATTCATGTGTAGTCTTCTATAGAAGCATACATTATTGGTATATCCTTTGATCATGCAATATGAACATACGATATTTTCAAATTTATTTCTCCTAGGATGATATGCTTTCCTAATGTGCGAAGCATGTCTTTCATGTTATGTTGGTGTGTGCTTCCTATAACCTCTTTTGAGTCATAGTGTGAGACATACATTAATAATAACAATGTATATTTTGATAGTTTTATGCAACATGTTCATGTACATTATGTTATGTAGAAGGCTTAATATGATTATGTCTAGAGTACATATAAGCAAGCTTGGGTTAAAGTGCTCTAGTTTGAACCTTACCTCTTTGTGTCAGTGAAGGATGAGTTTTATGAGACTTTCCCTTATTGGTTATCACATAAGACTTTTTAGCTTTAAAATCTTGAATGTCATTTGGTTTAGAGGTAGAAGGAGTGGAGTCATGTGAGGCTTTAATAAAATTAATGTGTGATGATGATGATGAAGGCATTCTATTTTTATATCAAATTCCATAGGTATCTCTATGAAATTTTTAAGAATCAAGAAGACTATCCAATGTTTCTTTTCCTCTCTTGAATTTAGAAATAGAATTATTTAATTCTAAGACCTTCTTAGAAAGCTTATGATTTTCATCACTTGCTTCCTTGAGTTGATCTTCTAAGGAATTAGAAGATTTTGCATTACTAATAAGTTCTTCATTTGATTCAACAAGTTTAAAAAAAAACCATTTTTTAAATTATCAAATTCTTTGGTCAAGCTAGCTAACTTATGCTTATAATGCTTTTTCTTAGATAATAATCTTTTGCAATTTAGTAAGAGTTTGCGCACAATAGACCTCTCAACATCATCATCATCATCATCATATTCATCATAATCATAATAATCATCACAAAAGGAGTTAGAAGTATATGGTTCCTCATTTTCATCTTCAAGGGCCAAGAAACAAAGATTAACCACTTCTTGTTGTTCCTCTTCCTCTTCTTTTTCTTATCTTTTGCTCCCTTATTCTTGAGTTTGAATTTAGGGCAATCACTTCGGATGTGTTCCGATTTCTTACCTTTATAGTAAGTAACTTCTTTGCTTCTCTTCTTTCCATCTCTTTCAAATTTCTTTTTGAAGTCCCTTGTTCTTGAGAAATTTTTCTTTCTCAAAAACTTCTTAAAGTTCCTAATGAGCATGGAAATATTATCATCTTCATCACTAGAATCTTTAATGCTTTCCTTTTTACTATCTTCTTGAACAGCTTTTAGTGTTACGCTCTTTTTCTTCTCTTCCCTCTTTTTTTGCTCTTCACCTCCTTATTTGATTGTAAGCTCATGTGTTACGAGTTTTCCAATAAGCACATCGGTTGAGAGAGTAGAGCTCTTGAGCTTCCTTAATTGAAGTGACCTGAGATTTCTAATCCTTCTTAAGTAGTATTCTTAGAATCTTATTGTTCGCCTCTTCCTAGGAGAAATGTTTTCCAAGTTTCTTGAGGGTTATGAGGAGAGCATTAAGACGGTTTGTCATCTCCATGATTG